>OX376215.1:2659778-3259778 GCA_947363905.1 Lithophane semibrunnea
CGAAGATATCGATAAAAATACACAAAAAAAAAACATACAGACGAACATATAACCTCCTCCTTTTTGAAAGTCGGTTAAAAAAGCCAACATCACAAGGAAAACATTGTGAGGAAACTCGCAAACTGGCCTAGAACCAAAAATTCGAAGACACGTGACATCTACCAACTCGCACAGGGGGCCAAGTCTACTAATTTACAAACGTGTTAGTGGTCTCACAATAATCAGTTTTTGACAGTTAAACCATACAAAATCTGTCAAAAACTGATCATTATTTTTAATCTTATATTTTGAATTGTTTTTGATTATTTTTCATTTGACATTGTTCTCACATATAGAAGCACCAAGAATACTGTACCCAGGATTTTGTAATATCTATATCCATTTTTAAAAGAGTGTCCTTGGAGTTTCTTGCCCGTTCTTCTCCATAGAGATTACGATTTGGAATGGGCAACTAGCTTCAACTTTTTGACTAACTGACCGATTCTTTGACAATTCAAAATTGCCTGTAAATGGTTTAATTGAAATAAATGCTTTGAGTTTGAGTTTTGAGTTTGAGTTCATTGCGAGACCACTGACACGTTTGTATTAGGTCCCCACCTATGAAATTGGTGTTTTGTATGGGGAATTTTATAGAAGTTGCATTTTTCATACTAACATTTTCATAGTATAATTATCAACCATTAACACTAATGTTTTAAAACTTTTATGCAGTAATGTTTGAAAACTAAGATAACGTATGCCACTTAGATTAAACAACAAAAATAAGATGGGGCTAAGTTAAAAAAAAAATGTGGTAAATTCTGCAAACAAAATGAGGAGTCTTTATTTTTAAGGTATTTTTTATGTTTAGAAAACTATAAGTAATAAGGTTTTTTTTACTATTGGTATTGTCTATGATGGTCATTATTCGATATAATACCAAGCGATTGATGAATGTTTTAAATCATAGAAGTGACGATTTGTGAGAAAAAAACACCAATTTCATAGGTGGGGACCCAATAAATTAGTAGACTAGGCCCCCTGAACCCTGGTTTCCTCTCAGGGAGGAGGGCCGAGTCCCAGCAGTGGGACTGATATGCTAGCAATCTACTGCGAAGTGGAGGCTTTACTTTAATTTTTCTTCACAGCCTTCCCAACGGACCATGTACTCTCCAAGCCGGTCCCAGGTCCTCGATATCAGTACATGAGTGGACCCGACGGACCTGAGCTGGTGGACCTGTGGATGAAGACCAGCGACGTGCTGGCTGCTGCCAGATACAACCCTGATACCAATAATCATTATCATCTTTTTACAAGGTAAGTGGTTCCAAGTAAAGGCCTACGCAGACCAGCAGGCGTAGCATGAGCACCGTTTTGTCGATGGAAGAGTAGACAAAAATGACGTTTCCTGTAGACAGTACGACGGCAGCAAAGTAGAAAGAGTCAACTGCACTTTTTACGAAATTCACTCTTTTACATAATTCGACTCAGAATTCTTTGTTTTGTCATAGGATTTATCGGTTGTCAGTGTGATTTTGACAGTAAGGATAGAAAACTTTCTTCCGAAATAATCTACCTACAAAAAGTCCTAGACAAAGATCGTTAGTAATGAAAGTCAAAATGACAGATTGAAGAAGGATTTCTACGGTGGATGTCAAAAATGAAGAAACGAACTGTCACTTTGTATAGAAAAAGCTATGTCTATTCTTCGTAGAGATAGAAAGCGCCATACTACGCCTGCAGGACGGCATGGCATGGGATTTAATTTTTTATCAATGGACATTCAAAAGTATCGATATAGAAATACGACATAAATTGCTATGCTTTAAAATGATGCCATGGCATTGAAAGGGATTTCATTCCACGGCATTGAACGACGCGTCACGGGCTCCCGCGACGGGATGCCGTGGCGTAATGCGGTAGGCAACGGCATGCCGAGGACGCCAGCGCTGGTTGTGGCATACAGCGGGGCGCGCGCGCCGTTGCAAGGCGCTGGAATGCCGTGGTATCTAAGCGGCTAGTGTGCGCTGACTGACGGCAAAATCCTTTGCCATCCCGTCCCGGTCTGTGTTGGCCTTATGGCAAGCATCTCCAGGCAAGTACCAAAAAATCAATCAACCTGCCCGCCTTTTCCCAACTAAGTTTGGGTCGGCTTCCAGTCTAACCGGATGTAGCCGAATACCAGTATTTTACATGGAGCGACTGCCTATCTCACTTCCACAACCCAGTAACTGGGCAATACGATACCCCTTGGTAAGACTGGTTGTCAGACTTTCGGGCTTGTGACGACCCGTAGGTAACGACTATCAAAGATCCACGAATTACAGCCGGTACCAATAGCTTAACGTACTTTCCGAGGTACGGAGGAGTCTCGGTTTGTAAAGATGGTCACCCATCTACGGACCAACCCCGGCAAGCGTAGCTTAACCTGATGGATCGACCCGCGCGGCTGTTATTACTTAGCCACGAGCTTCTCCCACAAACAATCCATACTAATATTTTAAATTCGAAAGTAACTCTGTCTGTCTGTATGTTACCTTTTCACGCCTAAACGACTGAACGGATTTCGATCAAATTTGGCAAGGAGATAGATGGCATCCCGGGGAAGGACATAGGCTACTTATTATCGACATACCACGCGGGTGAATCCGCGGGTGGAACCTAGTTATTATATAAATTAACACACCCACATTTAGGTGCTACATAGATATTCATCTACTGTCCTTCTCTTGTCTGTCTCACTGGTTTAATACTTTTAGTAAGTGGTTGCAAGCGCAACGAATGTCCAGTCCAAGGACCGTAATACGAGTATGAAGTATTAAATGCCATCATTATTCCACTGTGAAAACGACACGGTGCTAGCGGCCTTGTCTAGCTCCGTCTCTCTCACACACTGACACAATGGTAGCATTAAAAATCAAAATCGAAAGTCATTTATTCAAACTAGGCTGAGAATCAGCACTTTTCGAACGTCAAAATTAAATAAGACAGTCTCCCAAAACGCCCACCCTTCACCACTTCCTAGTGCTTTAGCTGGGAAGCAGTGGCGCAACAACCTCCCCAGCAGCACAGCTGTCTGTTCATTTAGATTAAAACGTCTTAAACCGGCCCAGAGTCGATTCCCAGCCCGGGCAATATGCCTGCCAGGGTTGCGGGTTAGTCCGAAAGGGATACCGGGACCTTGGCAACAAGTTTTAGTCAGTAAAAGTCTGACACGCCCTTCTGGTCCACCCAGAGCGGCAGAAGTCATTGGATGATTTACCAACATCAAAAAAAAAAAAAAAAAAGTCCGGGCAATATGTTATTCGGTTTTTGGCGTCCAACAGTAACCTGTCAAGTCTATGTAACTTAATCTTCTTATCCAAGAGGTCAAACCGCTGGTCGAGTCAACCGATTCCCTTCGGAGCTACTGCGGTGCTGAACGCCTCACACTTCAACCGTAACAGAAAGACCGTGTTCCTTGTCCACGGCTGGAGAAACACGCCCACTTCCGACTTCAATGTACATATAGTTGCTGGTAAGTATAAGAATCGATACCGTGGTACCCAGTAGAGGAGCTCGTGGCTAAGTAATAACAGCCGCACGGGTCAATCCATCAGGTTAAGCTACGCTTGCCGGGGTTGGTCCGTGGATGGGTGACCATCTTTTCACTCCTCCGTGCCTCGGAAAGCACGTTAAGCCGTTGGTCCCGGCTGTCATTTGTGGATCTTTGACAGTTGTTACGGGTGGTCAGAAGCCCGAAAGTCTGAAAACACGTCTTACCAAGGGGTATCGTATTACCCAGTTACTGGGTTGTGGAGATCAGATAGGCAGTCGCTCCATGTAAAATACTGGTATTCAGCTGCATCCGGTTAGACTGGAAGCCGACCCCAACATAGTTGGGAAAAGGCTAGGCAGATGATGATCGTGGTACCCAGTAACTGAGTTGTAGAGGTCAGATAGGCAGTCGCTCCATGTAACATACTGGTATTCAGCTGCATCCGGTTAGATAGGATGCCGTCCTCAACATAGTTGGAAAAAGGCTAGACAGATTGTTTAGCGACCCGCGCCTCTTTATACACGTGCGAGCAAGTCCGCGTACTTATGGCTCGGCGAGCTTACTCGCCCGTGTGTCATGCTAAGTACGCGGACTTTAAAACAGCTGAGAAAATTCGTCGGCGATCCATCAGGTTTGATATTTTGCTCGTAGCCCGCCTTGGCTCGTCGTCTGTAATCGCCGCGAGCCGCGAGCCGCCAATTTGACAATGTTTTGAGCAAGCTTCACGTATGTCACCGACGGCGAGCCGAGTAAGGTCGCAAAGTCAAAGTCAAATAATTTATTTCAAGTAGGCACATTAAAGGCACTTTTGAACATCAAATACATAGAAATAGAACTGATTCTAGTCGCCCCTTCCAAAAGGTAGTTTTCGTATGGAGAAGAATGGGCAAGAAACTCCACCGTTCGCGAACTTAAAAACCGCGTGCTTTAGGAACGCACGTCTGTCACCCACTTTACGCAAGCTTGGTACGTTACGACTTGACAACAATCGAGATTTCTTGACTTGAACGTATTATAACACAAGACTGTGTCCACGGAGTACTTTTATTTTACTACTGTGTCTCTGCGAGCCGAAGTTTAGCATAGAACTTAGAAATATTCAACATTATCATTTTATGAAACTAATAAGACGTATTTTCATGCATGATCTTTGATGAAATGTTACGGGTCGTCAGAAGCCCGAAAGTCTGACAACCAATCTTGCCAAGGGGTTTCGTATTACCCAGTTACTGGGTTGTGGAGGTCAGATAGGCATTCGCTCCATGTAAAATACTGGTATTCAGCTGCAGCCGGTTAGACTGCAAGCCGACCCCAACATAGTTGGGAAAAGGCTAGGTAGATGATGATGATCTTTGATAAAATGTTGTAAATATTCCTTTTTTTTTTGTTTTTCAGCATATTTGAACGCAGAAGATGTGAACGTGATTGTGGTGGACTGGAGTTTCGGTGCAGCGGGCGACTACTGGGTCGCACTCCCAAACACCATCAGATCAGGTCGGTACTTTCTTCGGCCTGCCTTTCTCCAATGATAACATTGTCATCAGCCTACAGCAGTCTACTGATTGACATAAGCCTCTCTAATGGCACGCCACGTAAACTCGATCCTCGGTTACACCAAAGTCGGTCTGGCCCCAGGGCATACCAGGACTTTTCCCGGTGGACCATTCAATCCTTGGGCCGGTCCGGTCCATTTTCCCTTCATTTTATTTAGAGCAAAGCCGTGATTAGTGAGATAATTATTATTTTATTTCGAACTTCAAAAAATCCCGGTAGTTTTTTGGGTCCCAGACAAACGCTGGGTTACACTCATCCAGCTGCTACCAGCCACCCTGTTGAAGTTCGTTGCTGAACCTAGCCTGATGGTGATCGCGATGTACGTTAACTGATTCGCAGTCCCCACTCAGAAAGAAATTAAGTACTTCCAACGAGCCAACTGCCCTAAATTCGCAGTTTATTTTGAATTTTTATACAAATTAAAATTGGATGGGAAATTAAAGGGATGCAAGAAGTGTCAAAAAGTATCGATATTTATAAAAAATATCAATATCGATTTCGATATATCGAAAAACATATCGATACATTGGTGGTTTTTTTTTACTTTATTTTTACTAGGAAAAAAAGTATAATTTTTACAGCTCTGAATTACAGCGGTTTTAGTCACTGGTGACAACGGTGTTGCATTGCAAATATACCTATCGTTTTTGATACATTGTCGATACTTGATATTTTATATCGATACATCTATATATTGAAATATCGCCTAAAAATATCGTTACATCGAACAAATAATATCGATATATTGATATTTTTTTCTGCAAGCCCATTCAGAAAACTTTGGTTTGAGACGGTTTTTAACAACTACCAGCCTATCCTTTCTAAAAAAACAGACGCAATTTTTTTTTATTTCTAGGTCAACATGTAGCCAGATACATCACCTGGCTGAATTCAGCCAGCGGCGCGAACATCGCTAACTACCACATCATAGGACACAGCCTCGGGGCGCATCAAGCTGGCGTTATCGGAAGAAATCTTGGAGGCCGAGTGCCTTATATCACAGGTAGGTTTACATAAGCGTAATTATTAAGTTATTTTGTTGATACTAACACTATGGACTCATGTCTGAAATAAAGATTTGAATTTGAATAATCAGTATATAATTGGAGGAGCTCGTGGCTACGTAATAACAGCCGCACGCGTCGATCCATCAGGTTAAGCTACGCGGGGTTGGTCCGTGAATGGATGACTACATACCGAGACTCCTCCGTTCCTCGGAAAGCACGGAATGCCGTTGGTCCCGGCTGTCATTTGTGGATCTTTGACAGTCGTTACGGGTCGTCAGAAGCCCGGAAGTCTGACAACCAGTCTTACCAAGGGCACAGATATTATAATACTACGTACAGATACCCAACCAATGACACCACCCTAAGTCTGGCTATTGAGCTGGCTATTTTTAGTTCTCCATTTTTTTAACAGATGGCAGCATCAGCGAGAGACTGTAGTTTTTTTAACGCCATCTAGGAGTCTTGCCTAGATACTACGCAAGACTCCTAGATGTTTTTCTTCCTTTTTGACGTTTGATCTTCCTAGGTGTTCAATTTTTATATTTCAACGTAAAGAACAAGACTAAAAAAAAAATTGTTTGATTTTTCTTAATGAAACGACATAAATGCAAGTTTAAAGTGACCCTGTCATCACTTGAGTAAAACGCCATCTATTGCAAAGAGCTCTCAACAAAATGATTAGCAAATGGCTACTTTATCATTCTAAGGGTTCGAATTGAAGTAAACGGCTTAATTTAAGTTTTTTGTTTGAAAATCCGAGATTTATGAGTGTAAATACATAAATCAGCATTAAACAAAGATGTTTTGATTTTTACTAATATTACCTCAGCCAAAATTTGTCGTATAACGCTTTTTAGTGATTGTTAATTTCATAAATTGTTACTTATGCTGCCATCTATGATTTTTTTTCAAGACTAATTATAATTTGTTCGAGTTGAGACCCCATGCCAAGGGGTATCGTATTACCCAGTTACTGGGTTGTGGAGGTCAGATAGGCAGTCGCTCGATGTAAAATACTGGTATTCAGCTGCATCCGGTAAGGCTGGAATCCGACCCCAACATAGTTGGGAAAAGGCTAGGCAGATGATGAGTCTATAATTGGATGCGAGACGAGCCATGCGGAGCGCAAGGAGGCCACTACCTACCTTTTCTTGAACCCTCATAACTTGGATTTGGATTATACGAGAAAAACAAAATTCACGGGATATGATGTCAATAATGGATTTATTATACGTAGAAAGTTTCATTATAGCTCTAGCAGCATAGCTCATAAACTTTCGATTTTATTGATATCTAAATAACCACGATTTCGTTACTCACTGACCACTGACTCACTGACTCACTGATGATCATCAAAATTCTTAGGGTACTTCCTGAAGTCCTATTAGCTTACAAATAACAAAAAAATTATAAAACTTGGAATTTTTACCCCCAGCTGCCAACCCCTTAAACTAGGGGATGGAAGTTTGGATTAGACTTCCACAGAATTATCAAATCACCTTGAGACATAAATAAAAAATTAACAAACAAAACAATGCTATCTTTTTCTCCCCAGGCCTGGACCCAGCGCTCCCCGGCTGGATAACCCACGCACAATCTCTAAGAAGTACCGACGGCATCTACACAGACGTCATGCATACTGATGCAGGGTTCTACGGCATCACGAACCCTGCAGGAGATGTGGACTTTTATCCTAATGGCGGTGCCGGAATGCCTGGTTGCGGGGACAGGAACTGTAACCACCATCAGTAAGTTCAACCTTTAAAGACGAAGAAGAAAAAGGGACCTGGCTATTACCACGTATATTTTTAAACTGTTGTGCGGAAAAACGTTTGATAGTGCCTTATAATTACGCATTGCGACGCCGACGGCCTCGGTTGTTAGCAGTGCCACGCGCGCGAACTAATCTGCACAGTACAGCGCCGCTGACGCGTGCCCTGCATACACTGAATGACATTGCTGATAGGATAGATTTATTTAATTGGTCTCTGAATGAATTCACAAAGGTAACATTGTTTGTATTGTGTTATGCTAATACATAATTAGTAGCATTAATAGGGAATATGCATGTATTTTTTTAATATTTTTATTCGATAGTTTACATCGGCAAATAATAGTTTAAAAAAATTCGACGGCACAAAAGCAATTTAAAGTAGTGAAAAAATGTTTAAAAATGTCCAACCGATCCGGGCTATTTAAACGCCCTCCATTTGGCGCGCTTGGTGTGGTGACGTCACAGTCCGTAAAAACAGACAAGCAACTGTCAAGTCAACGTCAAACACTCCTTTTTCTATGAGCGTTTGACATTGACTTGACACTTGTTGATTGACTTGACATTGACATTTTGATTGTTATATCGGATTGTTACGTCATATCCGCTCTTAGCTTTTCAAGTATTTGAATTACCCACAGTATTTTTGGACTTTAAAAAAAATAATTTTTCGCTCAAAAAGAAATTTTATTCAAAAATATTGATGGAGGCATAATTCTGAAGTAACATAGTTTATAAAAAAAAATATTTGACCCATATTTGAATCACATGCATATTCCCTATTGTAATTGATGATTTATCTAAAGACCACGCTACGGCATTAGGATTATTGCCTGTAATGATAGTTGTGTTTGTGATAAATAAATAAGTAAATCAATTCAAATTCAAATCATTTATTTCGAGTAGCATAGACTCATAGAAAAGGCAAATAAAATTAAATGAAAATCAAATTAAATTTTAAATAAAAAATATTTAATTAATTAATTAGCGCGACGCGTATCGCGCCTGGAAGTACATATAAAGCCGTATACAGACTTTGCGAGGCATGCGCCGCGAACAGTGCACAGCGAATGCCTCGCAAGTTGTGTACCTTTATAGTCGTGGCAATGCATGTGCTACGCACGTGCTAGGGCGAGCCAACGTATGTCGGCAAATACTTCAAGATCAAAGTGCCTCAGTGCGAGCATTACATTAGTTGTGTACGTAGTCACGCATGCACGTTCGAGGTGTCATCAAAATAATAACATGAAGACAGACAAACGAGGCATTTGCTACGCATGCGATGGCTCGTACCGAGCAATTGTTGGTATAATTTTTCAACACGCAGGCCTCCACCAGAGGCATTCGTTGTGCGCCGTTCGTGGCGCATGCCTCGCAGTCTGTATCCACCTAAATGTTATAAAACTACTAGTAACTTCCAAGCGCGTCACGTGTGTCATAGATGGCGCAATCAAGCCTTCACGCGAGCGCGGGCAGCATGCAGTTGGTTAAAATAGGACAAGAAAAAGGCCAATTTAGTTGCCAATCCAGGTGGGCTAACAAACAATAAGGTACCTTTTCTATTAGCAAATGATTCTACGTAACCTTGCACATATACAAGCGGTGCGCGGATGTCGCAACGCAAAATCTTCGGGCATCTTCGGGTGACGTCGGCAATTTTTGCGATACGAAGTCGCCGTAACCTATACTACGACGTATTAATGCCACCATTTTTCCAGTGTTAGTGAGAGACGGAGCTATACAAGGCCGCTAGCCCCATCCTTTTTTCGCATTGGAATAATGATGGCATTAATACTTCATAGTCAGCCCCCTGATTGAGTAACACACACTTTTTCAGCATCGGTCTATCGTTTCAAGCCTTAGAATTTGTTTTAAAACGACAGATATTCTCATTTCGAGTCTCTTACGCAATTAGGAAGCAGGTTTTTTATATGAACTTTGTCGGTCAGTGAAACTTAAAAAAAAACAAGCAGGACAGTCTTTGGGGACTGCCGATAGAAGTGAACACTAAGCAACAATGCGTAACCTCAATGTAATTCAAACGGTAGTCCGTAGATGGCGCTAAAAAAAACAAATCATTTCAAGCGTGACGATGACGCGAGTTCCATGATTTTTGTTCAACCAAAAAGTGCTCAAGTGCCACCTATGAACTTGGTGTTTTGTATGGAGAATTTTAAAGAAGTTGCATTTTTCATACTAACGTTTTCTTAATTTATATAACAACCATAAACACTACTGTTTTAAAACTTTTATGCACTACTGTTTAAAAACTAAGATAACGTATGACCACTTAGATTAAGCGACAAAAATAAGTTTTGGCTAAGTTAAAAAAAAAATAGTGGTCATTTCTGCTAACAAAATGAGGAGTCATTTTTAAGGTATTTTTTATGTTAAGAAAACTATAAGAAATAAGGTTTTTTACCATTGGTAGTTGTCTATGATGGTCATTATTCGATATAATACCAAGCAATTGATGAATATTTTAAATCTTAAAAGTGACGAGGTTCTCTATTAGTGAGAAAAAAACGCCAATTTTATAGTTGGGGACCCAATATTTAATGAAACATCTTTTTTCAGATGCATCTTCTACATGGCTGAATCTTTGCAACGGGGTGGTTTTACGGGTCGTCGTTGTGACAACTTGAACGCGGCTCTGAACGAGAACTGTAACGCATCTGGTACTCTTAGGATGGGTGGCACGGCTGCTAAGACTGGGTAGGTAGCCTTTCTTTAGGTGACCATAGCTTTTTTAACCAATCATCCTAAAGTGGGTGATAAACGTGCGTACTTAAAGTACGCGGTCTTTGTTCGCGACTTTACTCGGTTCGCCGTCGTGACACACGTGAAGCTTTCTCAGAATTTCATTGTTAAATTGTCAAATGGGCTCGCGGCTCGCGGCTATGACAGACGGGCGAGTAAGCTTGCCAAGGCATAAGTACGCGGACTTGTTCGCACGTCTATCACCCGTTTATAGCAAACTTCTTATGAATGCATCAGGGTTTCATTAACTCATCACAATGTTGAATTTTATTGTAAACAGTTGTCACTAGTACCATTAATAATATTCCATGATGGAACTACTGATGTTTTTTTTTTAATCACTAGTTCTATTTTTAAAGTACCTATCTAAACACAATAGAACTAATGTTGAATGTTGTATCACTTCAGTTATGTTTATTAATTCCAGAGACTAATTTGACAGTTGCAAATGTCAAACTCCAAATTGACAACTTAAAATGTCAAATTAATATAATAAGATTAAAAAAAGAACTTTAGTTCCACATTATTATTTTAGGTACATAGACTGTGAATTTGAACTAGCCTAAGAGACACGACGCCGGCGCCGTGCCTCAAAGCTGTGTATGTTTATGCAACGTTGCCAGCCCGCGGCTGCTACGCCGCCGCGGATTGGATATGGCAAAATCGAGCGGAGACGGCGCGGCGCCGTGTCAACTAAACGAGCCCTAATGCTTATTTTCTTCTTTCAGATCCTCAGGCATATTCTGGTTGAGAACCAACGCCAACTCTCCGTTCTCCCAGGGTTAGATAACCAGCAGCAGGCGTAGCATGGCGCTTTCTATCTCTACGAAGAATAGACATAGCTTTTTCTATACAAAGTGACAGTTCGTTTCTTCATTTTTGACATCCACCGTAGAAATCTTTCTACAATCTGTCATATTGTCTTTCATTTCTAACGATCTTTGTCTAGATCTTTTTATATGTAGACTATTTCGGAAGAAAGTTTTCTATCCTTACTGTCAAAATCACACTGACAACCGATAAATCCTATGATAAAACAAAGAATTCTGAGTCGAATTATGTAAAAGAGTGAATTTCGTAGAAAGTGCAGTTGACTCTTTCTATTTTGCTGCCGTCTCGTACTGTCTACTGTCTACAGGAAACGTAATTTTTGTCTACTCTTCCGTCGACAAAACGGTGCTCATGCTACGCCTGTAGGCGTAGCATGGCGCTTCTATCTCTACGAAGAATAGACATAGCTTTTTCTTTATAAAGTGACAGTTCGTTTCTACATTTTTGACATCGCACCGTAGAAATCAACATTTTGTCATTTTGTCTTTCATTTCTAACGATCTTTGTCTAGGTCTTTTTGTAGGTAGGCTATTTCGGAAGAAAGTTTCCTATCCTTACTGACAAAATCACACTGACAACCGATAAATCCTATGACAAAACAAAAAATCCGAGTCGAATTATGTAAAAGAGTGAATTTCGTAAAAAGTGCAGTTGACTCTTTGTACTTTGCTACCGTCGTACTGTCTACAGGAAACGTCATTTTTATCTCCTCTTCCGTCGACAAAACGGTGCTCATGCTACGCCTGCAGTTAATGATAATATTTTATGACGTTGTAATTCCAAGACAAAATACAATAGACGTAGATATATTTAGTGACCTATTCCCCTTAAATATTCCTAGTCATAAAAAACCATGCTCTGCGTGGCTACATGTGTTCTGGTTCGCGACTGGTCAATCGTCATCCTGAGGATGCCTCGTTGAGAGGTAAAACACGTGTCGATTTCTTACAGGGTTTTTTATGACTCTTTAGGAATAGTAAAGGCCGACGTAGACCGGGACGGCATGGCAAAGGATTTTGCCGTCAGTCAGCGCACACTAGCCGCTTAGATACCGCGGCATTCCAGCGCCTTGCCACGGCGCGCGCGCCCCGCGGTATGTTACAACCAGCGCCCGCGCCGGCGTCCTCGGCATGCCGTTGCCTACCGCAGTACGCCACGGCATCCCGCCGCGGGAGCCCATGGCGCGTCTTTTAATGCCGTGCAATGCAATCCCTTTCGATGCCATGGCATCATTTTAATGCATTGCAATTTATGTCGTATTTCTATATCAATACGTTTGAATGTCCATTGGTAAAAAATTGTATCCCTTGCCATGCCGTCCTGAGGCCCTAGACAAAGTGACATTCTATCAGCGATAACGATGATGGAAAAGACAAAAATGTATAGAACTGACATAAGCTATCGAAAAGCTTATTTCAATGCTGTTGAAAGTCGTTGAAGAAATACGAATCGCTTTCGAAGCGATTGTCACTAGGCCCTCTGGTTTGCGTAGGTTACTAAATATATCTACGTCTATTGTATTTTATTAATAATGGATTTCTGCAGTCACAAGACGAAGTACTTAGATTATGATTAAATTAATCGATAAAACAAATAGTTTTTTTTTTTCATCTAACATTGTTGATAAAACCTAGTTTTTACCGACTTCAAAAAAAGGAGGAGGTACTACGTTCGATTGATTGTTTTTTTTTTTATGTATCTTCACCGATTACTCCGCCGTTTGTGAACCGATTTTAAATATTTTTTTTTTGTTCAAAAACACAAAAAAAGTGAAAAATAACTTTAATTTCGGAATTCGGTGGCAAAAAACCGTAATTGAAAAGCAAAGACACCGACTTCCGAAATTAAAGAAATTTTTCACTTTTTTTGTGTTTTTTTTTGGAAGTCGGTTGTTTCTTTTTGTAAAAAGTTTTTTTTTTTCATCGTACCATTTGACTACCTCGTTGGTGTAGTTGTCGCAAGAGCTACTACTGCGCGTGTGGTCCTGGGTTCGATTCCCAGGTCGGGCAGTGTTATTGGGTTTTTCCATCAGGAATTTCTCAGTAGCAACCCAGAGTCTGGGTTTGTGCCCGGTTGATGGCAATAGGCTCGCCCCCTATTACATGGGACTTAACAGTTATTTATGCAACTGTTATATAATAAGGGGTATTAAAACACTCATGTGATAATAGTATCACATGAATGTTTTAATACCTAATTATTTACAGTTGCATACAAGATTTTATCTACAACCATGTTATGAATCCTCTATAAAAGTTTCTTTGCAATACTAATATCAAACAAAAATGGCGGGATACGACCCACGTGAATTCGAATTGTTCGAATTACTGGTCTATGTTAGTAAAACGCGCCTGCATGACAGCGTTCTTTTTTTTAAATGAGTTGCATTATGAAATTCAGTACAACATTATAACACCCGTTTGATGATATAATGGTAACTATGACACTGGTTGTTTTAATGTCGGCCATAAGCTAATTATTTCAGAAACTTTTATAGAGGATTTATAGCATGGGTGTAGATAAAAGGTAGAAATAAAACGAATGTATTAAGTTTTATATTATATTTGAGTGCAACATATATAGTTTTGTGTGATAGAAATATTAAAAATCACAATAACCTCGGTACCCAGAGCCGTTACTTGAAATAAATCAATAACCTTTATTGAGAAGTATAAATTGGAACGCTGTCAATCAAAAATATGACAGATTGAAAACATTTTAATCTTGTTGACATGTTGAAGATGCTTGATAATCATAGTACGGGCAGGCGCACATCTGGCGAGGCGAAGCGCAGCGCGGTTAACACTGCCAAATAAATATCATCATTGCACGCCTTAAAATAAAGTCGAAAATTAATAACCTGAGACGCGCACCTCGAGCTAATGGATGTTTACTTATTCCTAACTTTATTTCAACTGCAGCAAGGTCGATATTTGTTTGGCAGTGACGACCGCGCTGCACTACGCCTCGCCGAGTGAGCGCCGGCCCTGCATCTTAATCTTCATTCATTGATTTATTTCAAGTGACGTTTCTGACTGACGCTTTAAAAAAATTGGGTATAATTCTACTCTTAACAGTAGAATAATTTCTACTATTAAGAGTAGAATTATACCCAATTTTTTTAAAGCTTCATGTGTCATTCTGCTTTCAAATCTCATGTAAAGTGCTACAAGCAACTTTTGGCGCTTGAATGACATTGACAGGGGGCGCTGTTGATACATATTGTTACATTTTTTTTGAGAAATTGTTAGGAAAAAAACAAGATGGCGGCGCTAGTTCTGATTTCGGCCTCGCGCCATAAGATTAAGTTGTAAATGTTGTGATTGGACGAAGTCTCAACAACCAATATAATAAATCCATATGAGATTTGATAACATATTAAATTCAGCTCTCAGAATCGGAGTTTAACGTTAGGGCTGATTTTTCCATAGTAAGTCATAAAATATAACTGAGGAATAAATATTACACATAAAAATGTGAGAGCAGTGGTGGCTCAGTGGTAACGGCCGCGACTTACGAGTTGTAGGTCGTAGGTTCGAACCCTGACAGGCGCTTTACTGTGTGTAAATAATTTCATCACCACTGCTCTCAAAACGGTGAAGGAAAAGATCGGGAGGAAACCGGCATGTCCTAGAACCAAAAATTCGAAGACATGTGACATCTACCAACACGCACTGGGCCCGCGTGGTGGATTACGGCCCACTCCCTCTCACAGAGAGGAGGCCTGTGTCCCAACAGTGGGAAAATTATAGGCTGATTATGCTATATAAATGTCATATTTCAAATAACAGTTATCTGGCTATTGAAAAATCAGCCATAAAGCCTGAATTCCTCTGACGCTGATGTCGGTCGCGTCGCAGTATATTGCTTTATAGAACACAATGTATACAGGGTGTTAGGGTAAACACCGTTATCCTTGAAACCAGTGGTTTGGTGTCATTTATAGAACGTAAATTCAATGGTTTTTTTTATTTTATTTTATTACATTTTACCACTAGAGTATTTCACCCTTACACCCTATGCGCTAGGGCAACGAACTTGCGTCTCAACACTGGTGGGGGGCGCGGGACGTGACTTGACCGGCCGCAAGCGCGACCCCTCCCTCAGTCAGCCAGCTGTTTCGCTAGCTAACACGGTGTCGGATAGAAACTTTTAAAAATCTTTTAATGAAAATAACGTTTCTTTTTTTGTTGTTACTCGGTTATTTATTTTTATATTTAAGTCAATTACCCATGGTTTGAGTGACAACGGTGTTTACCCCTTACACCCTGTAAACGCATGCGCGACCGACGTACGTGACATAATAATCAGTAGTTTTTCGATGTTTATTAAATCAATTATTAGGTTAAACTATCTTTTTCTTTAAATCATTAAGTTATAAATAGTATTTACTATTTATTTAACGTTGGAAGTCATAAAAGGTATTCATTTCGTCAATTCAAGTTATATTAAGAATTCTTCAACATTAGACATATGTTTTCAAATTCGAATCAATCAATTTAACATGTTCTTTAAAAGTCAAGATTTATGAAAAATTTGTGTTTTTAAATGAGTACAGGTAAAAAAGTTGTAAAGAAATATATACAATACAGCTATCGTTTGACCTCACCGCTGTTCCACGCTTTAGGTATGTACAGGGCAAGACGGGGAGGCAGTGCAGGTCGCTCATTCGTCAACGCTCAAGACGCGCGCTCACCGCTCATTGGTCAACGCTGCCCCCGCTTCGCCGCGCATTCCTAAGGCGCGGAACAGCGGTACGGGTCAAACTATCGGCGTAAAATAACATATTTTTTTTAGTATGGCGGGTAGAATCACCCCCTTGATGGATGTGGGTGACTAAATCGCCAACTTGTATAGTCAGAGATCGGCAAAACCCATAATCAGCCATCACTAGTATTTAGTTTGTTTGAAGAAATCAGTTTTATTTTTTCTATTTCTTACTAACGTTTTCATTTACTTGTGACCCCCAAACTTTGCACGGGTGCAATAGGAAGTTATTCAGTGGAAACTACCAAACTATTAAAGCATTTAACATTGTACTTATATTCATTTTATCTACACCCATGCTATAAATCCTTTATAAAAGTTTCTGAAACGGTTAGCTTATTGCCAAAGTTAAAACATCCAGTGTCATAGTAATCATAATATCATCCAAACGGGTGTTATAATGTTGTACTGAATTTCATAATGCAACTCATTTAAAAAAAAGAACACTATTATTCACGAGCGTTTCACTAACAAAGCACCGTAATTTAAAAACAAAACACATTCGAATTCGAAAAATTCGAATTCACGTCGTACCGCGCCATGTTTGTTCGATATTGGTATTGCAAAGAAACTTTTTTGAAGATTCATATTATAGGTGTAGATAAAATCTTGTATGCAACTGTAAATAATTAGGTATTAAAACATTCGACGGCAAAAAAGCAATTTATAGTACTTCAAAAAAAAAAAAAAATATCAAACCGATCCGGGCTATTTAAACGCCCTCCATTTGGCGCGCTTGGTGTGGTGACGTCGCCGTCCGTGAAAACAAACAAGCAACTGTCAAGTCAACGTCAAACACTCCTTTTTGTAGGAGCGTTTGACATTGACTTGACACTTGTTGATTGACTTGACATTGACATTTTGATTGTTTTCCCGGATTGTTACGTCATAGCATATTTCTTTGTTTATACTAAAGTGGTAATTTACTATAATTATTCAAGTATACAGGGTGTAACGGACAGCCCTCCACAAATTAACAGGGGGCATTCAACTCCTTATCATAATCATATTCCACCGGAAATTTTCTCATGAACGTTTTAATTTTTTAAATTACTATTTCAATGTAAAATTACAATTTCTGTACGCAGCACTCCATTTATGTAAATAAAACAGCTAAAATCAAAAAACCAGCAATGGATGTTACAATACTTGAGCGACACGACACGGGGAGTGCGGCTACGTGGGTTGTGCCACGGTAACGATACATTGCGCGTGAGGTAATAATACAAATCAGGTTTGTTGGATTCCCATAACGTTCCTGAAATAATTTCATGTACCGGTCGTCTTAGTATGATATGCTGAATTCATCCCATCAATCTGCGGAGGGCTGACCCTTACACCCTGTAGAAACACAGACAAAGTCGCGGGCAAAAGTTAACAAAACAATAAATAGCTTCTAATCTCTATAACAGCTGCTCCTTTTCTGAGAGTCCCATCGGTAAAGATACAGCCGTTTTCGAGTACAGATCGCACATACAGTTATAAATAACTAATGTTTTAATTTTAACACACAATTACATTTATTGAATAATTAAAAACGTAAGAAAATTTGAATTTCCTAAGGTCCGGCGCCCATTGCCGGCACGGCATGGCAAGGTATTTTTAGGCGACGAATAAAAATATAACCTAATTGTATGGAAATAAAGTTGAAATTGCAATGGTGATGCCAAGGACGTTGCGGCATGCCTAATGATAACGCTGCATCGTTGCCGTCGAAATTACAATTTTATTGTCATACTTTTAAGAGCGTTTATTCTGAAAGTTGGCAACGTCGCAAATAGATATCCACTATTTCGCTGTTTTGATTAATTTGGCAATATTACTGTATGGAAATATGAAATATGGCTAGACAACCTAAAATATTGATTATGAAATGCAATAAATAATATCGTAACACCGAATATTTAGGATTAGTTGTAAAAAAAGGATTTGAAAACTATCCAAATGCCTTTTTTACACCTAAAACCGGTTAAAACTTAAATTCAGTGTAATAATATTGCCAAATTAATCAAAACAGGTAAATATATGACAATTATTTGCGACGTTGCCAAGCTCTTAAGTAAATGTAACGCATTTATTCAGAAAGTTGGCAACGTCGCATAAAAGTCCCTAACCGTGCCGAGCCGCCAGTGGGCGCCGGCTCTAAGTGGTCACCGCCACCTAAGGATATCTGAAAATACCAGAGACATCGCAGATGTGTTGCTATCCAGAGACAAAACTGGAATGTCTCACGTGCCTGTACGATGGGTGTCCAATAAATAGTGATAATGCGATACATTCTCCTTGGAAAGAAAAAAAATTAATACTAGCAGCAGGCGTAGCATGGCGCATTCTATCTCTACGAAGAATAGACATAGCTTAAGTGACAGTTCGTTTCTTCATTTTTGACATCCACCGTAGAAATCTTTCTATAATCTGTCATTTTGTCTTTCATTTTTAACGATATTTGTCTACGTCTTTTTATATGTAGACTATTTCGGAACAAAGTTTTCTATCCTTACTGTCAAAATCACAGTGACAACCGATAAATCCTATGACAAAACAAAGAATTCTGAGTCGAATTATGTAAAAGAGTGAATTTCGTAAAAAGTGCAGTTGACTCTTTCTATTTTGCTGCCGTCTCGTACTGTCCTGTCTACTGTCTACAGGAAACGTCATTTTTGTCTACTCTTCCGTCGACAAAACGTTGCTCATGCTACGCCTGCAGGCATAGCCCAGACATTAGCTATGATGATAATAAAAAAAAAAACAATTAATTCGTCTTTTGTTTAAAAAAAATAGAAGTAATTTGTTTGCGTCGTTTCGGAACGTGTTCTGTTGTTTGTTTCACCAAGATAACGCCCCCGCGTACAAGTCCAGAGTTGCGATGGCTGCCATTCAAGAAGCTGGCTTCAAATTGATGGCACATCCTCCATAATCACCGGACGTTGCTCCAGTGATTTTTACCTATTTCCGCGGTTAAAGGAACATCTCAGGAGCCAGAAATTTGAAGATGATGACGCAGTAGTCGCCGCCGTACACGATTTTTTATGGGATCAGGAAGAAGATTTTTTTAGCAAGGGAATTTTAGTTTTAGAAAAAAGATATACAAAGTATAACCCTGAAAGGTGACTACGTCTAAAATTAAATAACATTTATTATCAGATAATAGGGAATATGCATGTATTTTTTTTATTTTTTTATTCGGTAGTTTATATCGTCAAATAATAATAAAAAAAAATTCGACGACAAAAAAGCAATTTAAAGTAGTTAAAAAAATGTTTAAAAACATCCAACCGATCCGGGCTATTTAAACGCCCTCCATTTGGCGCGCTTGGTATGGTGACGTCACACTCCGTGAAAACAGACAAGCAACTGTCAAGTCAACGTCAAACACTCCTTTTTCTATGAACGTTTGACATTGACTTGACACTGACATTTTGATTGCTATCCCGGATTGTTACGTCACATCCGCTCTTAGCTTTTTCAATTATTTGAATTACCCACAGATTTTTGGGACTTTAAAAAAATTAATTTCTCGCTCAAAAAGAAATTTTATTCAAAAATATTGATGGAGGCATAATTCTGAAGTAACATAGTTTATAAAAAAAAAATATTTGACCCATATTTGAATCACATGCATATTCCCTATTGCGTGATACTCATTATCACTTTTTATTGAACTCCCCTTGTAACTACATCGGCACACATACCCTTCTCAGCCGGAACACGGCAACGCTGCTTGGCGGCAGAATTATATATAAGTAAGTATATTTTTTAATATTCAAGCGAAAATTTGTTTACACTAAATGAAAATTTATTAAATTTCACTACTTATATAAGTATTTGAATGAACATTGCTAATTTGTACATTATAATAATGTATGAGTATAATGAGTGTATTGCCTAATACCCAGAGAGGTCAATTTCCTTTAATTTTTAATAAAAAAATGTGCATTGTTATTTAAAATACTAACCGCTAAAAGCTCAAACGACACTACATACGATTCTTGTCAGAAAGTTTTGCACGACATATGACTTTGCACAATGTGTGCAAAATCAAGAATATACCAATAGTTTGATAAAATATAGCTTTATGTAGGAAAATTCACTTGTGTTTATTGTGCAAAAAGTTATTTATTTTAAATAACACTTTTATCTGAATTTATATCTTATTTTACATAAATAAAAATGAAATGCCAAGCGTACGGTTGGACAGATTTGGCAAATGTTTGTTTTAAAATGTTCGTAAAAAGTCCGAATTAAGGTTTTATGGAAAGCAAAATCGGAAAACTATCCCGCCATTTTCAAATTCGAAAAAAAACTGAACGTCCTTTTTGTATGGGTTAAAAAATGTTTGAAAAGGACGTCCGTCGGGACGGCAAGTTTAAAATAAAAATTGGTCATGTTGTGCAAAATTTCCACGACATAAGACCACATCGCGAATAGATTAGGTTTAAGACATTCCTATGATTTTTTCTGTCTGTCGCTACAATATTATCCCTCTCGAAGAGAGGAGGCCTGTGTCCCAGCAGTGGGAACATTATAGGCTGATTATGCTATGCTACAATATTATAGTAAAAAGTGACAGAAACAATGTTAACTTAAAATAATGATAGTTTTGTTCAAGGTATGTAGGGGAAGACTTGAGTTATACGGCCGATGCCTCTGTAACAGAAAAAAAAACATGGTTTAGTTTATGGTTTTCTTAAAAATGTACTATTAGGTTTTCAATTAAAGTGAATTGCGCCCTATGAGCTCTCCCTTATATTTTATACTAGCTGTGCCCCGCGGTTTCACACGCGTAGGTCTCGATCTCGTGGGAATGTAGGGATAAAACGTATCCTATGTCCTATTCCAGTTCATGATCTACCCGTGTACCCATCCTCTCCTCTCTAGAGTAGGGAACGTCGCGGAGGCGCGGCGTGGCGCCGGCGTCGAACGATTCGCGTATTGCATTTTTATTTATACTCGTAATAACTTCGAAATTAAATGTCCGATTCGAATGAATTAAAAAGTATTTTACTGCTACTTTAATACCCTTGATGTTAAAACTATTTATTTGAATAAGAATTAATATTATGTTAATAAAACCCCTTCGCAAATAATGCAATAATTTCGAATAAATTTGTTTACCATAAAAAAGGTTATAGTGAGTCAATATTTTCGGTATAACGGTGGATCATGCTAAGCAATTTTAGGTAGGGTGCGCCCTTAACTACGGAACTCTATAAAGTCAATTGTTAACAGACCTGGTGCCCAGTCCGGCCGTGAACAGCAGTCGTCTGCCCCTGACGAGGTACTCCGGACAGCGCACGAAGCGGAACAGGACTGACGCCGTTTCGTCAGCTCGCAGCACGTTGTGGAGAGACATAATACCCTGGAATAACAACAATATGACAAAAAAAAGGGTCTCCCTTGTTTCATCGAAAATAAATTGCCAAATTATCACTTCCCAAACAATTTCCGCATAATTTCATTTGCCAAAATATGACTTAGCAAAAAATCTCTTCACAAATAATTGTAACGCAAACCTAATGTTTGGCAAGTGAACGTTTAAACAATAACTTGTTTGACAAATAGTACTTTTACCAATTTTTATGTAGTCAAATATTTCAGTTGGCGCAAAATAAAATTTGCCAAATGTTTAGTGTCGTCAGTTTCGGGTAGCCTGTTTTTTTTCTATATAATCTAGTCGTTTCTGGCACTCGCCGGCCGCTGCCGCGGCACCGCTCGCTTCGCTCGCTCGGCTCGCGCGTAGTAGGTCACAGTTTTAACCTAACCTAACCTAACAAATCATTTGACCAAACGTTTATTATCTAAAGATTGTTTGCTGTAATAAATCATTTGATTAAAGACCAAATGCCTAAATGACATTATCCTTGATAATATTCTGCCAAGTAAAAATTTGACCAAATGAAAATGTGCGTACTAAAATCATTCCAAACATTGCATTGGTATAAAAAAAGGTTGCTAAAATTTGTTTGGGTAGTGAAATTTGGGCAAAATCTTTTCGGCAAAACGGCAGGATCCCCAAAAAATACATTATACCCTGGAATAACAACAACAATAATGACAACAATAGTAGAAAAAGAACATTATACCCTGAAATATTGACAGAAAATATATGTAATTCATATTTGGGGAATCCTCTTCTTGGCATAAAAATTTAAGGCATAATATTGTTTGGCATAACGTTTTGGCATTAGTTTTATTACCATAATAATACTGTGGCATAATAATACTTTGGCATAATGCTAAGGTTAGCATAACTGTCATTTGGTATGTAATTTGTTTTAGCAAAATTTGGAGCTGCATGCATTTTTAAGGCATAATAATTATTTGTCTAATAATCATGAGCTATAAATATAGACATTATTTATTATAATTTGGGAATTATTCTATTGGATTAGGTTAAGGCTGAGTCCTGAGTGACGGCGCAGGCGGATTGCGGAGCGGATTTATCAGACGGATACATGCGCATGTGTCTAGTGGGGGTCCTGAGTGACGGCGCACCGTTGTTGTTTTTTGCTATGGCACTACCGTTGCCACAGCAACGAACCCAAAGACATGACATTATAATAATGTCAGAATATTAATCAACGATTAATTCGTGTTTTTGAGTGCATTTTTCCATTAGAATCATTGTATAGTGTATGGATAACATAGTAATTAATGAAGATTATGAATTTAATTTTTCGATCTTTTACGTACACGTTCATACAAAGTTATCAAAACGGGCTTCGTGACATTTGACGTCACTATCCGCCACTCCGCCAGTCAAAATCAAAATACGCGTATAGATGGGCGAATCTGCCAGTAGAATGCGCCGTGAAATGCGCGCGCCCGCTCGCACTCCGGACAAGTTCGAACATTTGTTTTATCAGCCGTTCATTCCGCCTGCGCGGTGCGCCGTCACTCAGTACTCAGCCTTACGGTTGGATTATTGAACTATTAGATTAAGTTACACAAACGTTGTAAGATATACACGTGCGTAAGACGATTTCCAACTCGTCTCGACTTATAATAATGCCAGACCGTCTGAAATCACCTACTTTCCGCAGTTGTAGCATAAATAACTAGAACACATTAATTTACCTCTATTATAGCAGTCTGTCTGACATTCCCGACGTGCACGGTGCATTGGAAGCCCGGGTAAATGACGGTCGAGTGGCGAAGTACTTGTACTGAAGCCTGCAAACAATATTATTATTAATTAACTAGCCGTGCCCCGCGGTTTCACCCGCATAAGTCTCGATCATGTGGGAATTTACTATGCCCACCTATGAAATTGGCGTTTTTTTCTCACAAATAGAGACTCGTCACTTCTATTATTTAAAATATTCATCAACTGCTGTATTATATTTATTTATTAAAACTTTATGCACAAGTAAAAACTACTGTACAAAGGCGGACGGATTATATCGAATAATGACCATCATAGACAACTACCAATAGTAAAAAAACCTTATTACTTATAGTTTTCTTAACATAAAAAATACCTTAAAAATGACTCCTCATTTTGTTAGCAGAAATGAACACTATTTTTTTTTTAACTTAGCCAAAACTTATTTTTGTCGCTTAATCTAAGTGGCATACGTTATCTTAGTTTTTAAACAGTAGCGCATAATAGTTTTAAAACATTAGTGTTCATGGTTGTTATATAAATTAAGAAAATGTTAGTATGAAAAATGCAACTTCTTTCAAATTCCCCATACAAAACGCTGATTTCATAGGGAGCCCTACGAACATCAAAAGTGAAGCCACTTTTTTATCTATGTGTGTGTAAAAAGGGTTGTCATTTGTTAAAGTTTTTCCCTATAATTTGGGGAATAATATTGTATGGGTAGGATAATATTGTACGATAAGATATTGTTGAGTATGGTATTATAATTCAATTGTTAAGAAGGATTTCTATTCCGAAACAAAAACAAAAAGAATTACATCGCCATTTCGTATAGCTACCATCCATTTACTTTTAGTATTACTTGGAAATCTAAAATATAATTCCATTAAAAAATTAAACAGGAATATGATTACTCGAAATACAAATCATAATTTAAATCGGTTTTAATCGAATGGGAAAATTTGAAATCACATTATGGCAACCCTGCCACGTTATGTCACTGCTTTCATGCATTCATTCGTTGAGGTTTTTTGTTCCAAGTAACCTAAAATTCATAGTTAATTAAATTAAAAAAAAACGATATTATTTCAAGTACGTACAAGTGAAAAGTGATTCCGTGAGACTTTTTATGTGATCTGCTATTGTTTTTACAAGTTTTTACTACACAGGAAGGCATAATTCTATTTTTTTTATTGATGTTAACTAGACGACGACTCGTGATGTACTGGGAGCGATGAGCATGGTTTTAGTGTAGGTGTGTGCGTGAGCCTGTGTGTTTACTTGCAGGAGCATGGTTTTGTGGCTTCACTTTCGATGTACGGCGTGCTCCGTCTTTTTTTGTTGGTCTGAGTACTTACCTGAAAGTAAATACACCCTCTTGGATCATTCGGGTCTTCAAGCATCACTTTATCTGCGCACCCGCACTCGTCACACTTGGCGTCAGCGTCGTCATCGTCATATATGTTAGTGTCGTCAATGTCATCGCTGTCTTTCGTCAGACATTCTTCTGCCGTCGAGATGTCACGGAGTAGATTCTTGTTTTTCCTCCGAACGTTTTTGCGATTTTTCGTTTTATCTGCGAGGTTTTGTTCTATTAGTTGTTTTATCTGTGGATAAAAATTTTGTTGGTTAAAAGATAGATCGCCTTCTTTTCGCGTGGTTAGCGACTAACCTGAGGGCCTAGACAAGTGACAATCGCTTCGAAAGCGTTTCGTATTTCTACAACGACTTTCAACAGGATTGACATAAGCTTTTCGATAGCTTATGTCAGTCCTATACATTTTTGCCTTTTCCATCATCGTTATCGCTGATAGAATGTCACTTGGTTTAGGGTTTCTGGTGTCAGAGTTTTAAAGCCGCCCATGGGCCTCTGACTTGGCTTCGCATGTCGATGCCGGCGCGCGGCGCGGAGTATAGTTACATACGTCTGTGGTGTCCTGCCGACAGTCGCAGAACACGGGGCGGCGCGCGGCGCGCGGCGGCGGCGCCAGCAGCACCATGCCGGCGCGCGGCGCGGCGCGGGGCGGCGCGGCGTGCAGCCCGACGCTGGCGCACTGCCCCGCGCGCACGCCGCCGCACGGCGCGCGGTTGCGGTAGATGCTGCGCACGCGCCCGAGGGTGAACGAGCCGTCTTCTAACGGACCTATACAGCGTAAGAAAGGTTGGACGCGGCTATGTTCAATCGATTCATCAATCTGCATGTGCGGGTTGATGAATCGACATTTGTCTTTCCACTTTTATTTCTGTACCTACTAACATAGTTTTAAGCTCTTTGTAACTATTACTATGGGCCTTAGTTGTCTGAAAATAAATTATTTTTATTTTTATTGTATTAAAACAAACCAACGTTTGGTTTTTAAGGGTGAATAAGGCGCTAGATAACATTATAATAAACCTTATCTATGAAATGAAGATTTATTAAAAAACAATAAAATGTGTGTTAAAATATGCTTATTTAAACCTTATAAGTCATTTCAGTAACATCATCGATCATTTATCTGTTTTTATTACTTTAATCGGAAACCACAGATGTTTCACCCCGCAAAAGTATTTAAATAAAAAGCGACTCTGACTACAACACAATAAACTGCAATTCAGATCGCAGACCACCAATTACCTACAATTATATTCACCTAAAAATTGCCTCTCTTTCTATCGCCTAACTCTTATATCTACTGACTACGTTACGCTCACTGAATTGACCCGACAAGACGAGCCCGCCGCGTACTTGTAGCCTCATACATAGAATGCGGAGTGCGCCTTCTGTACTATTCTGTGCCGAAACTAAGCAGTGAATTTGAACTCAATATAGAAAAATCAGCAGTGGCAGAGCAGTGGTGGCCCAGTGGTAACGGCCAAGATTTACGAGTTTTAGTTCGTATGTTCGAACCCTGACAGGTGCTTTACTTTGTATAAATAATTTCATCGCCACTGCTCTCAAAACGGTGAAGGAAAACATCGTGAGGAAACCGGCATGTCCTAGAACCAAAAATTCGAAGACATGTGACATCTACCAACCCGCACTGGGCCCGCGTGGTGGATTACACCCCATTCCCTCCCTGCCAGGGTAGCGGAATAGTCAAAGTCAGTAAGAGTCTGACACGCCCTTCCGCTCCGCCCAGAGCGGGAGAAGTCATTTGATGATTTCCCAACCAAAAAAAAAAAAAAAAAAAGCCCACTCCCTCCCAATGAGAGGAGGCCTGTGTCCCAGCAGTGGGAACATTATAGGCTGATTATTATGCTATAGAAAAATCAAGAAATGGTATGTTTTAGGGGCATATAAATATTGTCAATTTGAAGAATATAGCGGCACTAGGTAAAAAAAACATGCGAGGCAGTCTTTGGGGGACTGCCAATAGAAAACTAAGTAACAATACGTAACCTCAACGTAATTCCAACGGTAGACGGTAGATGGCGCTAAAAACAAATCACTTCAAGCGTGACGATGACGCGAGTTCCATGATTTTTGTTCACCAAAAAGCGCTCAACGCGCCTAGAGAAGCTTTCACTTTAATAGTTATTTATTTAATTTATGGAGGACTTACAGCTAATAAAAACACAAAAAGAGGAATACATAGTAGCCAGAGAGCCAATAACAAGTCCTCACGTTTAGACTTATAGTTAAATTAGCATTAAAAACATACAAAAGGCAACACGCTAATTATAAATGAAACTTACTAAGTTCACACAGTAGGAAATAAGTAGCAAATAAACATTTGCTTGCAATGAGCAACTGTTATATAATAAGGGCTATTAAAGGTGTTGTAAATCCTAATTCATAAATGTTTTAATATCTAATTATATACAGTTGCATACAAGATTTTATCTACACCCATGATATGAATCTTCTATAAAAGTTTCTTTGCAATACCAATATCGAACGAAAATGGAGCGGTACGACGTAAATTCGAATTTTTCGAATTCGAATGCATGTTTTGTTTTTAAATTACGGTGCTTTGTTAGTGAAACACTCGTGAATGACAATGTTCTTTTTTTGAAATGAGTTGCATTATGAAATTCAGTACAACATTATAACACCCGTTTGGATGATATTATGGTTACTATGACACTGGTTGTTTTAATGTTGGCAATAAGCTAACTGTTTTAGAAACTTAGAGAGGATTGGTGTAGATTAAAAAAATGTATACTACACTATCAAAAACGGGACTTACCGATAATAACGCTGTCTCCTTCATACAGCTGTCCCCTCGTCAACAGGCCCCCGACCACGGGCCCCGAGTTATCTCCAACGTGGAAGATTTCATCTATTTGAAACTCACACGTTTCCTAAAACAATAGAACGGTTTTGATATACTATGTTCATTTTATGATGATAGAAATGACATTGAAAGTATTGTCTTCTTTTTAATTTAGCATCTAATAAAATTGTTGTGTTCCTTTTAAAATTTTGATGTAAATTGATGGCCTGAACACAGGTTTTCACAAACCTAGATCAGGCAGGTCTACAGGCTGTAAGGGTAAACACACTTGTCATTCAAACCATGGATAATTGACTTAAATATAAAAATAAAAGACCAAACACAACAAAAAAAAAACGTTATTTTCATTAAAAGATTTTAAAAAGTTTCTATCCGACACCGTGCTCTCTAGCGAAACAGCTGACTGACTGAGGGAGGGGTCGCGCTCGCGGCCGGTCAGGTCACATCCCGCACACCCCGCCCGTGTTGAGACGCAAGTTCGTTGCCCTAGCGCATAGGGCAACGAACTTGCGTCTCTTGTGGTAAAATGTAGATTGAAAAAAATGAAAAAAAAGTTGTAATTTTCCATTGATTATACGTTCTATAAATGAAACCAAACCACTGGTTGCAAGGATAACGGTGTTTACACTAACAACCTGTATATTACAGCTAGAATTAAAGTTACCTCGTTTGTAATTAATGTAAACCTTATTTTTACTTTTTAACATGATTTTTTTATTTTTTTTTATTTACTGCTCCAATACACAAATCGCCGACGTCACCCAAAAGGCAGCCAAGCAGCGTTTAATTTAAAAGTGGGCAACGTCAAACTCAAACTCAAACTCAAAACTCAAAGCATTTATTTCAATTAAACCATTTACAGGCACTTTTGAATTGTCAAGGAGTCGGTCAGTCAGAAATATGAAGCTAGTTGCCCATTCCAAAGCGTAGTAGGTACCTATGGAGAAGAACGGGCAAGAAACTCCACGGACACTCTTTTAAATCAAAATATTGTTACAATATATGGGTTACATCATTCATGTTGAAATTATAAATGTGAGAACAATGTAAAAAGCGCGTTAAAAGCGTCCGCAATTATGACATACAAACAATTCAAAAATTAAAATAAGCCATGGCAGCTAAGAGATGACCAGTCACAACTGACGGCGCCCGTTCACGAACATGACGCATGGATCAGCACCATTCAGCTCAACCATTTTGAAGGGAGCTAAATGATCCAACACACGCGCCACCATCAGCGAGACATTTAAGTGAGCATGACATTCCCAGCCGCCAGGGCACATTCAAGTCAATGAAAGACAGATTACCCGGTAAATGGTAGCTCAATAGTACATAGTACTCACACCTGTGCTATGCAATTATATAATACAAAGGAGATTGAGTTTATACAATGCAAAGATGATGATGATGTTAAAATCTTCAGCAGCTCCAACTGTATGTTCGAATGTTAATTAGTTAGTTATGATTGTGGAGCAGGACCAGCATTAAGCCAAGCATTTTTATCAGAGATGTAATCCTCCAACTTATAATATGCCTGCCTGCCAACTTATAATCCAACTTATAATACGCCGCAAATAGATGTCAAATATTTAGCTGTTTTGATTAATTTGGCATTATTACTATATGTTTATACGAAATATGGCTAGACAACTGTCTAAAATACTGATAATGGAATGCAATAAATAATATAGTAACTCCGAATATTTAGTTTTAGTTGTAAAAAAATGATTTGGAAACTTTCCAAATGCCTTTTTTATACCTAAAACCGGTTACAACTTAAATTCAGTGTTATACTTGCAATTCATAATCAATATTTTAGACAGTTGTCTAGCCATATTTCATATTTCCATACAGTAATATTGACAAATTAATCAAAACAGCGAAATATTAAACAGTTATTTGCGACGTTGCCAACTTTCAGAATAAACGCTCTTAAGTGGGACTGGGCCGGACACGTCTACCGCATGTTGAAAGAGTCATGGGCCAAATCTACCACCAACATCAAATGACTTTCATAATAAAGATTTTTTTTTAATGTGACCTGAACACGACGTGTTGCCACACCGAGCGCTGGACGCAGAAAACGCGAATTGCGCGCGTGCTGGTTTTGCGACTGGTCAATCGTCATCCTGAGGATGCCTCGTTGAGAGGTGAAACACGTGCCGATTTCTTACAGGGTTTTTATGACTCTTGAAGAATAGTCAAGCGTAATAGGTTACTAAATATATCTACATCTCTTGTATTTTATAATGGATTTCCGCAGTCACACCTGAATCTTAACTATCCTATCATAGCATAGCATCATGCTGAGTGGAGTCATGAAGTACACACGGCAACACATCAAGCTATACATTTCCAGTTTACGCTGATCTCGCATTGTATAGCATTCCCGTACAATGCGAGGTCAGCTTATACTGGAAATGTATAGCTTGATGTGTAGCCGTGTGTACAGCTGCCGACTATTTATGTTTTGTGCTCGTTAAACAGCTATTTCGTTTATTTTTTATTTTCCTAGTTAACCAATGATTTTATAAAAATTCACTGTAGCTAACTGATCTTTTTGTATGCACGTGTTTCTGTTTATTTCTTTCTTTCCTTTTTTATTTACTTTTTTATTTCTTTTTTCTTTCTTTTCCTTTTTTTCTTTCTTTTCCTTTTTTTATTTCTGTTTTTTCTTTCTTTATTTCATTTTTTTTCTTTCTTTCTTTGCTTTCTAACAACCAACATAAAATAAACGTAGTACAGAATATTGTTTTTTTTTTACTTACATCATCAGCTCTTAGCGTGGCCACAGGTTGTGGAGGTGTTAAAGCCAATAGGTATGCATGCAGTGCACTTAAACCATTCCCTCGAACGCAACTCACAGGAAATACTGGTATTACTTCAGATTCCACGCTGAAAAAAAAAAGTCAACAAGTTACAAACTCAATGTCATACAAGTTAAAGTTCAAATTTCATTGCAACCGATATTTTACAGGTTCCTTTTATTATAAACCGGTCAATCAAAAATCAACTTAATCTACTTAACGCTAAAGTAGATAGTTGCTTACATACAATATAAAGTTTACATTCCATTGGAAACGAAATTTACTCAGGGCCTTTTTATTACAAACCGGTCAATAAAAAAACAACTTAATCTACTTAACGCTAAAGTAGATAGTTGCTTACATACTATATGTTCAAATTCCATTGCAACCGATATTTTATAGGCTCTTTTTACTACAAACCGGTCAATCAAAAATCAACTTAATCTACTCAACACTAAAGTAGATAGTCTACACTAATATTAAAAAGAGGAAAGATTTGTATTTTTGTGTGCATGTTTGTAATGAATAAACTCAAAAACTACTGCGCCGATTTCAAAAATTCTTTCACCATTAGGAAGCTACATTCACCCTGAGTAACATAGGCTATAATTTATAAAGATTACACGCGGGCGAAGCCGCTGGCGGCAGCTAGTTGTTTATATGTGTTGTTTAAGTGTGTCATAGACAATATTGTAACTGTGTCATGGGGTCTCAACTCGAACAAATTATAATAAGTCTTGAAAAAAAATCATAGATGGCAGCATAAGTAACAATTTATGAAATTAACAATCACTACAAAGCGTTATACGGCAAATTTTGGCTGAGGTAATATTAGTAAAAATCAAAACATCTTTGTTTAATGCTGATTTATGTATTTACACTCATAAATCTCGTATTTTCAACAAAAAACTTAAATTAAGCCGTTTACTTCAATTCGAACCCTAAGTAGCCATCTGTTAATCATTTTGTCGAGAGCTCTTTGCAATAGATGGCGTTTTACTCAAGTGATGACAGAGTCACTTTAAACTTGCGTTTAAAGTCGTTTCATTAAGCAAAATCAAACAATTTTTTTTTAAATTTAATACTTTACGTAGAAATATAAAAATTGAACACCTAGGAAGAAAAAACGTAAAAAAGGAAGAAAAACATCTAGGAGTCTTGCGTAGTATCTAGGCAAGACTCCTAGATGGCGTTGTAAAACTACAGTCTCTGGCAATTAGTGAGTCGCTGATGCTGCCATCTGTTAAAAAAATGGAGGAAGAAAAATAGCCAGCTCAATAGCCAGACTTAGGGTGGTGTCATTTCTTTGTATGGGATTGGGTATCTGTACGTAGTATTATAATATCTGTGACTGTGTCTAGTTTTCTTTTATTGTTTTTAATTATTTTATTTTTTTGTATATTGGCAACTTGTGTAATTAGTTATTATTTAACCGTGTTTTTGTATGTTGTGCTGTCTTTTGTGTGCACCAAATAAACGTTTTATCTATCTATCTATATAGCAGATAATTGATGTCGTTATACTTACATTGAATCTTCTTCTTTAGCATGGTCCAGTGCACCTAGGATTAGCTTCTGAGGAGCGACGCAGTTCCTGGCGAGGTTCTCATCCGTAATCAGTAGTGGTTTCTATAACAAAATAATATGCCTACATTAACATCGAGTTTAGAAACGAGTCCAGAAGTAGCATGACGCTTTCTATCTCTACGAAGAATAGACATAGCTTTCCTATACAAAGTGACAGTTCGTTTCTTCATTTTTGACATCGCACCGTAGAAATCCTTCTACAATAAATCAATATTCCTAGCCTTTTCCCAACTATATTGGGGTCGGCTTCCAGTCTAATGCAGCTGAATACCAATATTTTACATGGAGCGACTGCCTATCTGACCTCCACAACCCATTAACTAGGTAATACGATACCCCTTGGTAAGACTGGTTGTTAGACTTTCGAGCTTCTGACGACCCGTAACGACTGTCAAAGATCAACGAATGACAGCCGGGACCAACGGCTTAACGTGCTTTCCGAGGCACGGAGGAGTCTCGATATGTAAAAATGGTCACCCATCCATGGACCAACCCCGGCAAGCGTAGCTTAACCTGATGGATCGACCCGTGCGGCTGTTATTACTTAGCCACAAGCTCCCCAAAATAATGTAATAATTGTCTCATTAATATAAAATTCCGATGTTGTTTTGTTCAATGTAAAAATCCGAAATTGACGAAAACATGCCTTATTAATATTTAATCTTTAATAAATAATAATTGTGTTATTATAGAATTACCATTTAAATACGTTTGGGGGGTATATATACGCAAGGGAGGTTCTATGGGGTACATTGTTAGTTCAGGAACAGTTTTAACAACAGTATCAAGACATGGAGCAGTCTCGCATTTTTCTGATTTTTTTCTTAATTATTACTATGGTGTTTATGTAAGTACTTTTTTGATTTTCAATTTCTTTTTTTCGAAATCTATGTCAATGCCCTGTTTATCAAAACTTACAAGCCTTGTATTACCAAATGTCATTATTTAGTTCACAAGTACTTACATTTTGACACTTTTATTCGTGATTTTGTTTAGCAAAAAAATATTTGTAAGTTACAACTTGTAGAAAATCATAACAAATCCTGAGAGTGTCCGGCGAATCTCTGTTCCGTCTTACAAGTTTACAAGTGTCGTGCTTAGTAACGCAATAAATGTTTAAATTCAATTTTCTTTTTAAAATGTAGTCAAAAGAGAGAGATGACCTGATGCCCGTGTCCCAATAGTGGGAACAATACGGCTGATCATGAATATGGAGATGAGCTATGAATTTAGAGAAAATTAACATTCTAGGTAACTTGAGAACGTGTAGACTTGTAACTTTTGATAAACAGGGCCCTGGTGTTAACATACCGATTCTCACTATAAAAGATGTTAGGGTAAACACCGTTATCCTTGAAACCAGTGGTTTGGTGTCATTTATAGAACATAAAATCAATGGAAAAATACGACTTTTTTATTTTAAATACATATTACCACTAGAGTATTTCACCGTTTGACCTATGCGCTAGGGCAACGAACTTGTGTCTCAACACGGTGGGGGGCGCGGGACGTGACCCCTCCCTCAGTCAGTCAGCTGTTTCGCTAGCGAGCACAATGTCGGATAGAAACTTTTAAAATCTTTTAGTGAAAATAACGTTTTTTTTTTGTTGTTACTTGGTCATTTATTTTTATATTTAAGTTACCTACCCATGGTTTGAGTGACAACGGTGTTTACCCTTACGCCCCGTATTATTATGCACCATATCTTATCTTAAATAACGGGTGTAAAAAGACGTTTAACGAAGCCGAAAGTCACTTATTCGCGTCATTGTGATCATTTATTTGTTCTAGACCATACCTGGGAACGTACTGGGAAATTTTGAAGCTCGAAGTTCCAACTTTTTCAGAAGTTTTTTTTAAAGAAATCAAGTCACAACATAATTTTAAATACCCCACAAACTTGCACCTTGCACCACATAATTGCGGCGCACTTATTAATAGAATTCAAAAACTGCGCGGCAAAGATAATTGCGGCTCACTTTTTAAGAGAATTCAAAAAGTGCGCGGCAAAGATAATTGCGGCTCACTTTTTAAGAGAATTCAAAAAGTGCGCGGCAAAGATAATTGCGGCTCACTTATTAAGAGAATTCAAAAACTGCGCGGCAAAGATAATTGCGGCTCACTTTTTAAGAGAATTCAAAAAGTGCGCGGCAAAGATAATTGCGGCTCACTTATTAAGAGAATTCAAAAAGTGCGCGGCAAAGATAATTGCGGCTCACTTATTAAGAGAATTCAAAAAGTGCGCGGCAAAGATAATTGCGGCGCACTTATTAAGAGAATTCAAAAAGTGCGCGGCAAAGATAATTGCGGCTCACTTATTAAGAGAATTCAAAAAGTGCACGGCAAAGATGATTGCGGCTCACTTATTAAGAGAATTCAAAAAGTGCGCGGCAAAGATAATTGTGGCTCACTTATTAAGAGAATTCAAAAAGTGCGCGGCAAAGATAATTGCGGCTCACTTATTAAGAGAATTCAAAAAGTGCGCGGCAAAGATAATTGCGGCGCACTTATAAAGAGGATTAAAAACTCATTACTGCCCGCTAAGTTTCTTATAGAAAACACCACGTTTGGGTGCACTTAAAGGTGAACCAAGTCGTCCTTTTCGAATAGGTGGGATGAAAAAGTTTTTAGAAACTTTTCCACTTGTTGACAAGCATAGCTAGGAAAACGCTAAGCAGATTCATTGATTTTTTTTGTACTTTCAGTGCCTCTGCCAACGATGGCGGTTACAAGATCTTGAACTACGATGAGGACTTCCCTGCGTATCCATGGCAACGCGTCAACAGTCGAGATAGGATTCCGCATGTTCATAGGAGGTATTTCGACGAGACATTGACTTACTTTTATATCTAAACTTAGTTGATCCAGGATGAAAAGTAGTCTATGTCCTTCTCCGGGTCTACTCATGTGCCAAATTTCATCCAAATCTGTTCAGCTGTTGTAGCGTGAAAGCGTTGGCACCTTGGCACCCTTTGAGTACGGAACCTTATATGTGAACAACTGACCACGACACGGAACCGGTTAGGTAGTAAGAATGCCGACCAGCTTGTCGGCATTCTTACTACTGAATAAAAACTGAACAGCGCGCGAAGTTTTACCGCGTGTCCGTAATAACCGGTTTTTTTTGCTCTAAACCGTGTAATCGGATAAAAACTCTTTTAAATACCGGTTTATTATAACGAAACCGAATGTAAAGGTTTTGCGTCAAGTACATAAAAACGGTTTGAAAATTAAATTTTGCCTTGCAACTGACAGCAAAACCGTTACTTTTTCTTTTTTTGTTGTGTGTGCGTTTTGTTTGTGCAGAATAAACAATTTTTCTTTCTTATTCTTTTTTCAAAAAAACTATTAAAATCAATGTTTTTTTTACAGGGATGATACTTATACATATGATAATCCTATCTATGAACTTGAAACAGTAAATGACATAGTTAAAATCACCAAGAAAAATAGCAAATCGATTTTTGAAGACAATATGGCCGACCTCAATAATTTTGGAAGAGTGAGTTATTTTTGTTTTATATTCTACGACGCCGACTGCCTAGTGGTCGCGAGGGCTACTGTTGACCGTGATACGTCAACACCGTGTTGACGTGACGTTCGATTTTCGGGTGGGGCAAAGTGTTATTGGGTTTTTTCAACAGAAATTTTTCAGTGGTAGTCCGGAGTCTGGATTTGTGCCCGGTTGTTTAAACATAACAGGCGAAATATGGGTGTACTACAGTATGTAAGGGTAAACACCGTTGTCACTCAAACCATGGGTAGTTGACTTAAATATAAAAATAAATGACCCAGTAACAACAAAAAAAAACCTTATTTTCATTAAAAGATTTTAAAAAGTAAATATCCGTCACTGTTCCGATACTCATGGATACGCGTTCGAGAGAGCTGAGAAACAGCTGACGGCCTGTCATGTAACGTCCCGCGCGCCCCGCCCGCCCCCGCCAACCGCCGGCCGCGGCCGGTCGTTGCCCTTGCGTGTAGGGTGAAATATTCTTTTGGAAAAATGTAGATTTTTTTATTTTACGTTCTATAAATGAAACCAAACCACTGGTTTCAAGGATAACGGTGTTTACACTAACACCCTGTGTAGGTACACCTCTGCCAGCTGTTCCCTACATTTATGTTCGCATAAACGCTCTCGAAAACGGTGAAGGAAAACATCGTGAGGAAACCGGCAAGTCCTAGAACGAAAAAAATTCAATGACATGTGACATCTACCAACCCGCACTGGGCCCGCGTGGTGGATTACGGCCCACTCCCTCTCACTGAGAGGAGGCCTGTGTCCCAGCAGTGGGGACGTTATACATTGAATACGTATGTTCACATAGCTCGTCAAAATGTAGGGAACAGAAGATTTTTTTTTTTGTGATTTCAAGGTTTTTCCAATAGTGAAAGTTGGTCATAATGATGAGTACAATGACCCCTTAAGAGGATGCCCATTGTCCATGAATTCAATTTCACCCTGTGTATTTTGTGACAGGTGGGACAGCCCCATGCTGGCTCACTGGATACGGCTGCACACGTAGGTGTCAGTCGTTATAATTTTGTATACTTACAGGGTTATTGGTCAACCTAAGGAGTCATTGTACTCATCATTATGAACAACTTTTACTATGGGAACAATTATGCAATCGCGAAAAAAAAGCAGCTGTTCCGTACATTTTGACGAGTTATGCGAACATAAATGTACGGAATAGCTGTATTTTTTTAGCGATTTCATATTTGTTGTATAGATAGCCTGCACCTTGTTATAGAGATTGATAATTTCGTTAATACTTTCGCCAACGTCCATACTACGTTGAATACACCGGTTCTCGTCCGATCACCGAAGTTAAGCAACATCGGGCGCGGTCAGTACTTGGATGGGTGACCGCCTGGGAACACCGCGTGACGTTGGCTTTTTGCATTTTTTTGCGTAAATTCTTAAATGTTGGTGTATTTTTTGTCTGGGCCTACTGCCTACCCAGGTTTGTTACTAACATTAGGTTAATACCTTTACTAACAACTTATGGATCATGTGATCTGAAATCAATAAATATATTTATATTAACTGCGCCCCGCGGTTTCACCCACATAACTCTCGACCCCGTGGGAATATCGGGATAAAAAGTATTACATGTCCTAACCCAGGTCATGGTCTACCCATGCGCCAAATTTCATCCAAATCCGTTCAGCCGTTTTAGCGTGAAAGCGTAACAAACAAACTCACTTTCGCTTTTATAATCTCAACTAACGTGAAATATGACAACGTCGCATTTTCTTAGCTTTAAATATGAATGATTGGTTTGAATAAAAATGAATTACTCTTATTTATCAATGAAACTTAGATACCTATACACATCGAGAGTCTATTTTATATCTTCGAAACTATGCATTTTAGGAGATTTTGTGTTCTTTTTACTTAAATAATATAACACTAGAGTTAAGGGATATCAAAAACAACACGTTGTACAGTTAGGATAGATAGCATATGTGAAGTGAAGTACAGTCACGGACTTTAATTGATGAGCCACCTTCAAACTTTTCAATTTTGCAGTTTTCATACATTCACGAGATTACACGATTTAACACGAACTCAAATCGCACGCTCGTAAACAAGATGACAAATAAATTACTTTTCGGAATCGGAAATAGTCTTATCCATAGAGGTTGACTAATAAGTTCTCAATGATAAAAAAAAACAATGTTGCAATAAGTTTATCCAATCTATTTGAAACCGACCTCCTTTGAATCATAGCTCATTAACTCAATAATTATGAAAACTTAACTGAAGACAGTGACAGTTGAAATATCGATGTCAGACACGTTACTTTCGAACTTGTCGAAATGACTAATAATATTTCTCCGTACGCTAACGTTACTATCGCAACAGTTACCTAGCAACGATTGTTTATCGTTGCTAGGTTACTGTTGCTAGACCTGCAACTGGTTGACTTTGGGTAGTCACTCTGCTGTCAAGTTTGTAGTTCGGGCTCTCAGGTTAGCCAAACGGAAAAGATATGAAATATAATTTTCTTCTTCTAATACGAAGACCTATGACTGCGTGTCGGGAACCGAATAAACCAGATTTGCATTACACGGCTAAAATACGAACAGTGCCAGGTGGCTCATCAATTAAAGTCCGTGACTGTACATTGTATTGTTTAATTTTTTCAGGGTTCCGCAGTCAAGATCATCTACGGACGAGTGCCATTCCCCGTCATACTAGTGAAATCTTACGTTAAACCAAAGCACTGAATCTTGAAGAACTCTTCCAAAAAAACGTCCCTTTCACTAAATTAGTCAACTGCATAACTGTACAGTCTTGGAATAAAAAGATTAAGCACTTATTGGCAAATTTTAACTTGAATAAAGTCAGAAAGCCAATTCCCATGACGTTCACAACAACTAAGCGACACTCAAAAACAAAAACCTGTCATAAATATACGTAAATTAAACAGGTATTTTTGACAGATTGAGACTTAGATTAGAATGCGAACGGCAAGGCTCGGTACCGGTTTAAAAATACCGATTTATTTCCATTTTCATCCGAACTTTTCTAAAGAAAGCGAACGTTCAGAGAACTTTATTTTAACCTAAATTAACCGGTTTATTCGACGAGCGGCATGTCGCAAAAGCATGCAACTTGTGACTACTTGGGAGGATACCGCCCTGAATAAAAATTGAAGTACTAACCGGTTTTTATTGCTCTAAACCGGTAAATCCGAAAAATCCTTTAAATAATACTCTTCCAAATACCGGTTTTAAAAAACCGGTATTCGTGACCGAAACCGAATGGAAAGGTTTTTGCGTCAAATACATCATACCAGTTTGAATATTTAACCGGTATCCGAGCCTTGGCGAACGGTATTAAAAATACAAGAATTGGAGTTCTTCATTTCAAAATGGCGTAACTATTTTGTTCCTCGAGTGTACATGTCACCGATGTAATGATAAATACTTGAGCAGTATTTAATATCGATACTCTGATTTATCCAAAAATCCAATTTCGCGTTTCAATCAAAATCAAAAGTCATTTATTCAAACAAGGCTGAGAATCAGTACTTTTCGAACGTCAAAATTACATAAGACAGTCCCCCAAAACGCCCACCCTTCACCACTTCCTAGTGCTTTAGCTGGGAAGAAGAAGTGGCGCAACAAACTCCCCAACAGCACAGCTGTCTGTTCAGTTAGAAAAAAATGATTCTATACAAAAGTATGCAAAATCATTTACATTATGCAACACAAAAACACAAATCTAATTATTAGCCATATGTCAGCTAGCACACGCTAATATACCAACCAAAAAAATGAGAACTGAATGTACTCAAGCAAAAATAAAAAGTAAATGTAAACATAAATTAACTAAATAAAAGCCTCCAGGCACAAAGGGCGTGCCCGCCTACATATAGCTATTTTTAGATGTAACTGGAAGTTATAAATGATAAACTAGGACCATTGAAGTAAAATAAATAATATTTATCAATCTTCAATAAGTAACGAGTGGTAAGCTAAACTAACCGTTATCAGTTATCTAATTGCTTAACTTATTTTCGTAACCGATTAAGACTAATTTGTTTCATTTTGACAGTTCAACAACATTCATTGCGTTGTTTACGTTGCTGATCAGTTTTTTTTTAATTTTTGATGTATTTTTCCTATTATTCCTTAAATTTTATTTTTTGAACTAAAATTAGATTTTTTTATTTAATTATTTGGGAATTCATATGTAAATTAAAATTAATAAACCGTAAAAAAAATATTATAGAGATTTTTTTAGTTTCTTTTTCTATATTACGAAGTAATGGATTAGACATTTGTTTCAAACTGATTGCAATTCTGATTGATTGTGTATTACGCATTAAGGTGCAGACTTATGAAACTGGGTATTGATTGAAGATAAATGCCAAAGTACAAATGTTATATTATAAGTATCATAAGTTATTAATGTTTTAAATTAAATAATAAATGTGTTATTAATACTAATAACTTATTTTCTTGGGTTTTCTCACATCCTCTGTACATTTTTGTCCTTTTTTGACTGCTATATGGCAATCTATACTAATTTTTTTTCAATGGTTTTTGGAAGTCGATGTTTTTTTTTTTTTTGTAATAAGTTTTTATTTTTCACTTTTTAGTTGTGGTACACAAATTCAAATATTGTATCACTACCTGCTATGTAAATAACAGTGACGGATTCAAATAATTATATCGTCTACATAGACTAAGGGCCGGTTGTTTCAAACGGTTGGTTAACGTAACATACGTACGTCAAATAATGACGATTACGTGAGATATTTAACGTTCGTTAAATACAAAGCGTTGTGTCAAAGTTATTCCATTATTTCATGAAACAACGCTTGTTTTTGATTTGACGATAGTTAGCGCCATTTATGACTTTTACCCCTGTGTAAAGTGGACATGAAATAACCCGCCCTAAGTGGGAAACATACGTAATATTGAAGCTAGCTCAAAACTACGCAAGCAAAGTTAATAAAATTTATATGGGACCACCTCGGGAATATACCCTTTCGAAATAAAAAAGATTTTTTTTAATCGGTTCACAATTGGCGAAAATATCGATACACAAACACAAAAAAAAAATCCGTACAGATGAACATAGAACCTCCTCCTTTTTGAAGAAGTCGGTTAAAAATAAATAGTTACTAAAATCACTAGTTTTCAAAACAGGTGACGCGTCACTCACTAGTTACGTTACGTTTAGTAAGGTCATGGGGTCTCAACTCGAACAAATTAAAATTAGTCTTGAAAAAAAATCATAGATGGCAGCATAAGTAACAATTTATGAAATTAACAATCACTACAAAGCGTTATACGGCAAATTTTGGCTGAGGTAATATTAGTAAAAATCAAAATATCTTTTGTTTAATGCTGATTTATGTATTTACACTCATAAATCTCGTATTTTCAACAAAAAACTTAAATAAAGCCTTTACTTCAATTCGAACCCTTAGAATGATAAAGTAGCCATATGTTAACCCTTCGAACCCTTAGAATGATAAAGTAGCCACTTTAATGTCTCGCTGGTGGTGGCGTGTGTGTTGGATCATTAAGTTCCCTTCAAAATGGTTGAGCTGAATGGTGCTGATCCATACGTCATGTTCGTGAACGGGCGCCATCAGTAGGGACTGGTCATCTCTTAGCTGCCACGGCTTATTATAATTTATTTTAATTTTTGAATTGTTTTGTATCTTTTATTTACGGACGCTTTTAACCTGCACGTTTTTCTACATTGTACTCATATGTATAATTCCAACATGGATGATGTAAACAATATATTGTAACAATATTCTGATTTAAAAGAGTGTCCATGGAGTTTCTTGCCCGTTCTTCTCCATAGGAGCCTACTACGTTTTGGAATGGGCAACTAGCTTCATCTTTCTGACTGACCGACCCCTTGACAATTCAAAAGTGCCTGTAATTGGTTTATTTGAAATAAATGCTTTGAGTTTGAGTTTGAGTTAATGATTTTGTCGAGAGCTCTTTGCAATAGATGGCTTTTTACTCAAGTGATGACAGGGTCACTTTAAACTTGCGTTTAAAGTCGTTTCATTAAGGAAAATCAAACAACATTTTTTTTTTATCTTACTTTACGTAGAAATATAAAAATTGAACACCTAGGAAGTAAAAACGTAAAAAAGGAAGAAAAACATGTAGGAGTCTTGCGTAGTATCTAGGCAAGACTCCTAGATGGCGTTGTAAAACTACAGTCTCTGGCAATTAGTGAGTCGCTGATGCTGACATCTGTTAAAAAAATGGAGGAAGAAAAATAGCCAGCTCAATAGCCAGACTTAGGTTGGTGTCATTTCTTTGTATGGGATTGGGTATCTGTACGTAGTATTATAATATCTGTGGTAAGGTGTAAGGGACAGTCCTCCGCAGACTGATGGGATGAATTCAGCATATCATACTAAGACGACCGGTACATGAAATTATTTCAGGAACGTTATGCGAATCCAATAAACCTAATTTGTATTATTACCTCACGTGCAGTGTATCGTTACCGTGGCGAAACCCGCGTAGCCGCACTTCCCGTGCGGGGCGCGCTCGAGTATTTTAACATCCATTGCTGGCTTTTTGATTTTAGCTGTTTTATTTACATAAATGGAGTGCTGCGTACAGAGAATGTAATTTTACATTGAAATAAAGGAATAATAACTGCAGGCGTAGCATGAGCACCGTTTTGTCGACGGAAGAGTAGATAAAAATGACGTTTCCTGTAGACAGTACGAGACGGCAGCAATTTAGAAAGAGTCAACTGCACTTTTTACGAAATTCACTCTTTTACATAATTCGACTCAGAATTCTTTGTTTTGTCATAGGATTTATCGGTTGTCAGTGTGATTTTGACAGTAAGGATAGAAAAGTTTCTTCCGAAATAGTCTACCTACAAAAATACCTAGACAAAGATCGTTAGAAATGAAAGACAAAATGACAGATTGTAGAAGGATTTCTACGGTGGATGTCAAAAATGAAGAAACGAACTATCACTTTGTATAGAAAAAGCTATGTCTATTCTTCGTAGAGATAGAAAGCGCCATGCTACGCCTGCTGAAAAAACGATTTAAAAAAATGAAAACTTTCCTGAGAAAATTTTCGGTGGAATATGATTCAAAATAAGGAGCTGAATGCCCCCTGTTAATTTGCGGAGGGCTGTCCCTTACACCCTTTTTTTTTTTGAGATGGTGGGAAATCTACCAATGACTTCTCTCGCTCTGGGCGGAGCGGAAGGGCCTGTCAGACTTTTACTGACTAAAACCCACCCGTGTTCCTTCAGTTGCCTGTTGCCAAGGTGCCGGTATCCCTTTCGGACTAACCCGCAACCCTGGCAGGTGTCCCTTACACCCTGTATTATCATCATAAAATTTCTCACCTTGTTAGCCGCGGCCAGTAACTCAGTCAGCCTGGCTGTCAAAGTCTTGACAGCGGTCGCCGCCAGCTCACATTTACTGATGACAGCAAAGAATGGCAGGTCCAGGGCTGTCAACAAGCTTATATGCTCCTCAGTGATCGATGTGATGCCCGCAGTCGCTGATATCTGGGGGATAAGTGCTGGTCAAGTTAGTTTTCTATAGATAAAGCACGCGTACGCGCTGTTATTTGGAGGGAAAGTGGACACATGTCTTTTTAATCAAACGTAAAATTTAATATTGCCTAACCCTCTTATTCATACACGTTTCTTAAAGTTAAAGAGTCGTATAAACGTCGAAAATGTATGGTTAAGCAGTTGCTAATACATTACTTAACTTTAAACAGCGTTTATGAATAAGGCGGTAACATTTTTAGGGTTTCATCTCATCAATATTTTAGACAGTTGTCTAGCCATATTTCATATTTTCATACAGTACTATTGCTAAATTAATCAAAACAGCGAAATCAGCCAGCGCTGTGGCTCTGTCTCGCATAGGGTCGCAGCATTATGCTGAGCGATGGCCGTTTTGCGTGAATGTGACGCATATTTTCCCCCAATTTGTTATTTTTCGTGTATTTGTATTTTAACCGACTTCTTCAAAAAGAAGGAGGTTCTCAATTCGTCTGTATGTTTTTTTTTTTTTTGTGTTTTTTTACGCGATATCTGCGCCAATTATGAATCGATTTTGATGATTATTTGTTTGTTTGGTAGGCCATACTTCAAGGGGGGCCCCATAAAATTTTTATAAAATTTGCGTGCGTAGTTTTTGAGTTAGTCCGAAATTAAAGTTATTTTTCACTTTTTTTGGAAGTCGGTTGTTTTTTTTTATTTGGAAAAAAGTTTTTATCTTTGCGTCATGTTTGCCTCAAATAACCGTATTTTCTTTCTTTCTTTTCTTTCTAAATATTTGACATCTATTTGCAACATTGCCAACTTTAAGAAGAAACGCTTCTAAAAAATTAAAAAAAAAAAACTCACCACCAACATAGCGTAATGCGGCGAGTAGCCGGTGAGTCCGTGCAACGTGGTGCGCTGGTATTTGCTGTGGCCGGCGAGGTCGAGGAACGACACCAACTTAGCGCTTCGTTCACCTATCCTTTCTGCCGTCATTAACTCTGAGCAGCCGTAGTTCACCACATTACCCTGTAAACAAGATTTTTGCTCGACTATTTATATAGTATGCAAGGGTAAACACCGTTGTCACTCAAACCATGGGTAGTTGACTTAAATATAAAAATAAATGACCGTATAACAACAAAAAAATTTCATTAAAAGATTTTAAAAAGTAAATATCCGTCACTGTCCCGATACTCAAGGATACACGCTCGAGAGAGCTGCGAAACAGCTGACTGAAGAGGGGCCGCGCGGTCATGTAACGTCCCGCGCGCCCCGCCCGCCCCCGCCAACCGCCGGCCGCTGTGTTGAGACGCAAGTTCGTTGCCCTTGCGCATAGGGTGAAATATTGTTGTGTTCAGACTAATCCAAACTTATTTAAAAAGATGTCGGAAATTAATAACCGAAGTCGACGGGATAACAACAGCTTATGCGTAAGAAGGTCGCACACAGCATTAATGTATAAAAGTGTATTTTGCATGGCGCCTGTCTTATTTAACCACATACCACGGTCAACCAAAGAATTGAACGTGAACTTATTTAAGAAACGGCTTAAATCCTTACTGGTGAACAAAGCATATTACAATATTTCGGAATTTATAGCAGACAAAAATCTAATGACAGAATGTTGACATGCTAAGAAAATCTATTTAAAGTTATCCTAGACATAAATTTTGTTTATGTATATGTTTTGTATTGTATACTTCTAATAGTTGTTTTCAGTCTGTGTGTTGACATTTATATTTTTTTAATCCATTTCATTTTTTTTTTCTCTCTTTTTTGACATTCATATCTATTGATTAATTAATTTGTGTAATGAAATGTGCCATTTTTCGTGGATCTTTGACAGTCGTTACATCGACAGAAACCCGAAAGTCTGACAACCAGTCTTACCAAGAGGTATAGTATTGCCCAGTTACTGGGTTGTGGAGGTCAAATAGGCAGTCGCTCCATGTAAAATACTGGTATTCTGCTGCATCCGGTTAGACTGGAAGCCAACCCCAACATAGTTCAGAAAAGGCTACGCAGATTGATTGATTTTAAAATTAATGTGCGATTTTAAAATAAATCTATTTTACTGGTGTAAAATAGATAAAAAGAAGGGAATCCCCCTCTTGGCATAAAATTTTAAGGCATAATATTGTTTCGCATAACGTTTTCGCATAACTTTTATTAGAATAATAATACTTTGGCAGGGCTTGGGAGATGATGACTACCAACTAAAGTACTAAAACAGTTCATTACCTGAGCATCGAATCCCAATATCTCGTGGCTCAACGACGATGTCCGGCCACTCTTCACCTCGTGCAGATGTCGGAACATGTTTAAACGAGCGCTTCCTCTGCCGTTGTCAAGTTCACCTGAACAAATTATAAAATTAGATCTGAAATGTAACTGTTTACGTCCACTGCTGGGCATGGCCTACTATCTGCTGATGAATATTTGGATAATATGCCATTTATAATGCTCCATTTTTAATTATTTTTACCTATTGTGGTACAGTAATCTTATTCTAGGTGCATCGTCTTCACATATAAGAAAGAAAGAAAATACGTTTATTTGCGGTAAATATGACGCAAAAAAAACAATGTAACAAATTAAAAATAAAAAAGGTTGGGGGAAACATGCGTCACATCCACGCAAAACGGCTATCGCTCAGCATTATGCTGCGATACATATAATTAATACATATACATATAATTATATAATTGATGTATACAAAATATTGTAAAACATTTTTTAAAAGAGTAACGGTGGAGTTTCTTGCCCATTCTTCTCCATACGAAAACTACCTTTTGGAAGGGGCAACTAGAATCAGTTCTATTTCTTTGTTTTTGACGTTCAAAAGTGCCTTTTATGTGCCTACTTGAAATAAATTGTTGTTTTATTGTATATTGTATAGTTTTATAGAATAATTTGATTGTAATCTATAGAATAATAAATAAATAGGTAAGTTGTAAAATAAAAGCCCTCTTCCTCTCCTACTTTTGCTGTGCCCGACAGGGTCCATAATGGTCATAATTATACTTGTAAAAACGTACCACCTAAGTTCACATGAGGAAGCAATAAATGTATTGAGTATTGAAATTATTTGACTTTGAATGACTTTGAATGACCGACTAGCGTAACCTTAACAGTACCCAAATAATAAAATAAAACACAAATGATTAATATACTCTGTTACTGTGAATTTAGCTGGATTGTGGAGGTCAGATATTCAGTCGCTACATGTAAAATACTGGTATTCAGCTGCATCCGGTTAGACTTGAAGCCGACCCCAACATAGTTGTGAAAAGGCAGGCAGATTGATTGCTGAATAGAGGACGAGTGAACTTTATACCCTGAGTGCCTAGACAAGTGACAATTGCTTCGAAAGCGTTTCGTATTTCTACAACGACTTTCAACAGGAATGACATAAGCTTTTCGATAGCTTATGTCAGTCCTATACATTTTTGCCTTTTCCATTAAGCCCAAAACACACACAGAGCGGGTGCGGGGCGGGAGCGGGTGCGGGGCGGGAGCGGGTCGGGTCGTTTTCATCGCGTGAGTCGCGCGGTTCATCGTGTTCACACAGAGCGCGGGCGCGGGGCGGCAGCGGGTCGGGCGCGGTTGTACTTTGACAAGCGGCAGCGGTTGCAGTGTGAAAATGTCGGGTGATTCTGACACGGACGAAGAATTATTATTTTTACTTATTTTAAAAAGAAGAACGCGAAAATGGAAAGTTTGTAGGTTCATGACATTAATAAAAAAAGACATCAATATGGAGAATATCATCGATACGTGTATTGCAACGAATGTAACGACGCTTCACCCGCATTGCTATTCTGTAACCATCTAACCTTGAAAACTTAGGTGAAGTGAGCGTGGAGTGAGTCATTCTCATCGATACCTACTGATGCTAAGGCAAGTGACAGTTCACTCTGATAGCTCACTTTGTTTTCACGGAGATATTTTTACAGAATAGCACAACCGCTCCCGACCCGCGCTGTTGTGTCAGCGGGCGCGGCTCCCGCTCCGCGCCCGACCCGCGCCCGCGTTCTGTGTGATGACATCCATATAATTCCTTGAATAGGGAATATGCATGTATTTTTTTAATATTTTTATTCGATAGTTTACATCGTCAAATAATAGTAAAAAGAAATTCGACGGCAAAAAAGAAATTTAAAGTAGTTAAAAAAATGTTTAAAAATATCCAACCGATCCGGGCTATTTAAACGCCCTCCATTTGGCGCGCTTGGTGTGGTGACGTCACAGACCGTGAAAACAGACAAGCAACTGTCAAGTCAACGTCAAACAGTCCTTTTTCTATGAGCGTTTGACATTGACTTGACACTTGTTGATTGACTTGACATTGACATTTTGATTGTTATCCCAGATTGTTACGTCACATCCGCTCTTAGCCTTTTCAAGTATTTGAATTACCCACTGTTTTTTGGGACTTTAAAAAAATTAATTTCTCGCTCAAAAAGAAATTTTATTCAAAAATATTGATGGAGGCATCATTCTGAAGTAACATAGTTTATAAAAAAAAATATTTGACCCATATTTGAATCACATGCATATTCCCTATTACAATTTATGACACCCGCCGTACTCCCGCGCCCGACCCGCTCCCGCCCCGCGCTGTTGTGTCGGCGGGCGGCCCGCGCGGCTCCCGCGCGGGTCCCGCTCCGCTCCCGACCCGCGCCCGCGTTCTGTGTGTTGACATCCATATAATTCCTTGAATTACAAATTATTATACCCGCCGTACTCCCGCGCCCGACCCGCTCCCGCCCCGCACCCGCTCTGTGTGTGTTTTGGGCTTCATCGTTATCGCCATTAGAATGTCACTTTGGCCCCTAGAACCTAGGGCCCCTTTTTTTTTTTTTTTTGTTGACGGTGGGCAATCATCAAATGACTTCTCCCGCTCTGGGCGGAGCGGGAGGACGTGTCAGACTTTTACTGACTAAAACCCACCCGTGTTCCTTCAGTTGCCTGTGGCCAAGGTCCCGGTATCCCTTTCGGACTATTCCGCAAGCCTGGCAGGCATCGGTCCTAGCGGACCCCGCCAATTGTGCTGACATCTCTTTGAGGCGCGCGTGGAACACGACGCGCCATCGACCCGGGCCTGGTCCTAATCGGACGGCGCGCTACCCATTGCTCGCCGTCCGCAAGCCCGCGCCTATGGTGGCCGGGAATCCGCCTGGGATTCCCGACGCCCTAGGCGTCTCCAACGGCGGCGATTAGGGGCGTGAGGGCGCAAACTATGCCTCTCCCTCACGCGTTCCGCCTCCCCCTTCGCGAGCATTACTGCTTCGCAGAAGGAGGTGACTGCTTCCCATGCCCTCTCGCTCCGTACCATGGCCTGGACCAGAGCCGGACGCGAGAGGTCACCGCCACCAATCGCCTCCAAGATGACACGGCGGGGCTCCGCCCAAGCAGGGCAGACCTCCTCCGTATGCTCCACCGTGTCCTCCGGACGATCCATACAGTGGTGACACCCGGGCGTTTCCTCCCGCCTTATCCGAAACAGGAACCTCCCGAAGCAACCGTGTCCGGTGAGGACCTGTGTCAGGCGGAAGGTGAGGACGCCGTGGCGACTCTCCAGCCGAGTGGCTGGAGGAGTCTCAAAGAGGGGACTTATCGCCGCAATTGTGGCGTGCCCAGCACTGGGTTGCGACAATCGCAGTTGCTACTCACCCTGCGTCAATACTCCTATTAGCGTGGACTTGCCGGCCTCGTTGGCACCCATGACCGCTACCCTTAACTCGACACTCTGCTTCGGATCTGGTAACTGAAGAAACATCGCATTATGTTTAGTACCAGCACATGTAGCATGACCACGGGTTTTGTCGACGGAAGAATAGACAAAATGACAGTTTGTGATTGTTTATCTGACATTTTGTCTATTCTTCCGTCGACAAAACCTGTTTCTACGGTAATCATGCTAGGCGTGTAGATCGTCGGAGGTCTGTGGCCCTAAAACGGCCACATTAGCAATTCCTCTGAGAGCGATTAATTTCCTGAATTTCCAGCTGTCATTAGAAATTCCTCTAATTTGACACAAAAGCTATTTATAATGTGTGGACCATTTTACGAATCTCCATAGAAAACTGTCAAACTGATGAATTATTTAGTAATATGAATCGCACGCAGATCATATTATGAATTGTCAGTTTGTGACATTTTACGATGATTCTTAATATTTTCCTATTATGATTCTGCCAAAATGGCTGTTTTAAGCCCCCTGCTCGGATAAAAATAGATAAATATATCGTTCAGGTATACTAACGTCGTATCACATTCACATCCTGTGAAAATAGAGAAAACGAATTTTCTCAGCTAGGAGAACTACCGATTTTTCGCCCCTATATTGCAACTTTCATCAAAATCGTTAGAGCCGTTTTGGAGAACGTGATTAATAAATATTTATATAGGTATATACAGGGTGTTAAAGAAATTGCGTGCCATAGCCATAGCTTAGGGGTAGGTTCAGTATCGATAAAGGAACACAGGAAAATAAAAAAAAAATCAACATAAAAACAAAAAAAATATTCTACTATCGAATGCGAAAAAATGACAACGCGTTCGATAGTAGGTAGATAATTATAGCATTTCAACAAAAAAAAAAAAAACTAAACGATTGCTATTTAAGTTAGTAGGTACTCAATTAGGGTTGATCTTGCAATATTTTTTTTATGTTATTATTGTAGATTTTTGTTTTGTTTTTATTTTTCCTGGGTTCCTATATCGATACTAAACCTACCCCTAAGCTATGGCTATGGCACGCAATTTCTTTAACACCCTGTATACTTAGTGTGTCAATCTGCTAAACAAAACATTTCCATTAATTCATAACCATTCCTTGTAACTTGCTCACCTTCCGAACATAGACCTCGGCGACCGCCCTGTGCGGCGCCACCCTGCGCGCCGTGACGTGCGTGAGCGTGGCGCCCAGCGCCTGCGCCATCCTGCGCAGCGCCACCAGCGAGCTGCGCAGGGCGCGCGCGCGCAGCCCCACCAGCGCGCCGCAGTCGCGCACGCCCAGCACATACACGGCCGCGCCGCCGCCTGAGCGGAGACGCCATTTTAGCTGCGAAAGATAATGTACTTTAAACCCAAATATGGAAAACTAGCTGCGCCCCGCGGTTTCACTCGCAATGTCGCGATCCCGTGGGAATATCGGGATAAAAAGTATCTATATACAGGGTGTTAGTGTAAACACCATTATGCTTGAAGCCAGTGGTTTGGTTTCATTTATAGAAAGTAAAATCAATGGAAAATGACAACTTTTTTTTAAAAGAAAATTACGTTTTACCACACGAGTATTTCACCCTTTCACCCTAGGGCGCTAGGGCAACGAACTTGCGTCTCAACACGGGGGGTGGCGCGGGACGTGACCAAACCGGCCGCGAGCGCGGCCCCTCCCACAGCCAGTCAGCTGTTTCGCTAGCGAGCACGGTGTCGGATAGAAACTTTAAAAAATCTTTTAATGAAAATAATGCTTTTTTAATTTTTACTCCGTCATTTATTTTTATATTTAAGTCAACTACCCATAGTTTAAGTGACAACGGTGTTTACCCTGACTCTGTATATACATAGTACTAAGTGAAAAATAACTGTAATTTCAGAAGTCGGTGGCAAAAAACGAAAATTCAAAACCAATATTGTTTTTTTTTTTTTTTTTGGAAGTCGGTTGTTTTTTTTGCAAAAAGTTTTTATTAAAATGATTTTGTACTTGTTCTATTATGTAAAATATTCTGTGATAAGACAAACCTGTGTGACTAGATGCTGGAATCTCCTCTCGCACAGTGAAACTAGTTGTAGTTTGTACTCCACGTTCCCGAACCTGGGCTCCGGCGGCAGACTGCCGTACACCTCGTCGCCTGAGTCTTCAGGCTCCGATGTTCTATAAAGAATTGGAATAAGGCTGAGTCCTGAGTGACGGCGCACCGCGCAGGCGGAATAAACGGCGGATAAAACAAATGTTCGAGATGTTCGAACTTGTCCGGAGTGCGAGCGGGCGCGCGCATTACACGGCGCATTTGATGTTTGTCATTATACATGCCGCGATAACTTTGTATTGACTTATACGTAAGAGATCGAAAAATCAAATTCATATTCCTAATTAATTACTATGTTATCAATACACTATAACAATGAGTATCATTCGAAAGCACCAAGTTTCACTTTATATTGGAAAAATGCACTCAAAAACACGAATGAATCGTTGATTGATATAGTTAATTGATTCAGGCATGACTTTGCGGAAATCCATTATAAAATACAATAGACGTAGATATATTAGTAACCTATTTCGCTTGGCTATTCTTCAAGAGTCATAAAAACCCTGTAAGAAATCGACACGTGTTTCACCTCTCAACAAGGCATCTTCAGGATGACGATTGACCAATTGCAAACCAGAACGCGACGTGTTACCACACCGAGCGCTGGATGCAAAGAACTTTTTCTTTAAGAGTCTTTGCGTCCAGCGCTCGGTGTGGTAACACGTCGTGTTCTGGTTTGCAATTGGTCGCTCAAGAAGGACACCCCGTAGAGGTGCTGAACCTTTTTAGTCCACAACTGTACAAAGCTCGAATACAGCCTCGTGTTATTTTTCAAGTGATTTTAAGTATTAATTCATTAATGCAAGAAAAATACAAATAATACTTACGAATCGTCAATATACTCCATATCATCTGAACTGTAGAAGAAATCATTTTCCAAGTCATTCGTGTCAAAATCTCCAGCCAAATACATATCATCCTTTAGTATAACCTTTTCCAGTTTGTCTATGACATTATAGACATCTCGGTCTCTAAACTTGTCTATGCCACCTTCGTTTAGTCTATTTTTCATATGCAAGTCGTTTTTTAAATTGTTTACATTTTTTCCAATATTTTCGTCGCATATTTTTTGTACTGAAAGTTGGTTGTTCCAGTTTCTAGTATTCGTATCGATACCAGTGTCTGAAATCCATGCGGAATTTGTAATGTCCTTGCCAGGGGATATTTTATTCTTTTTTCGCCTGTATTTTCTGCCTGAGTTCCTGCGTTTTGGTTTCTTGTCGTTGTCTGTTTTGTCTGAAAAGTTAAATTTAATAAAACCTTTTTACAAAAAAAACTTTTTACAAAAAAAAAAAAAAACACTAAAAAAGTGAAAAATAACCTTAATTTCGGAAGTCGGTGTCTTTGCTTTTTAATTTTCGTTTTTTGTCATCGACTTCCGACATTAAACTTATTTTTCACTTTTAGTGTTTTTTTCGGAAGTCGGTGTCTTTGCTTTTTAATTTTCGTTTTTTGTCACCGACTTCCGAAAAAAACACTAAAAGTGAAAAATAAGTTTAATGTCGGAAGTCGATGACAGAAAACGAAAATTCAAAACCAAAGACCGGACTTCAGAAGTTAAAGTATCTTTCATACAGTGTTTTTTTTTTGAAGTCGCTTGATTTTTTTTTTGTAAAAAGTTTTTGCGTCACATACAGGGTGTTAGGGTAAACACCGTTATCCTTGCAACCAGTGGTTTGGTTTCATTTATAGAACGTAAAATCAATGGAAAATTACAACTTTTTTTTTTAATTTTTTAAAATCTACATTTTAACCCAGGAGACGCAAGTGCGTAGCCCTATGCGCTAGGGCAATGAACTTGCGTCTCAACACGGGCGGTGGGTGCGGGATGTGACCTGACCGGCCGCGAGCGCGACCCCTCCCTCAGTCCGTCAGCTTTTCGCTAGAGAGCACGGGCACGGTGTCGGATATAAACTTTTTAAAAATTTTCAATGAAAATAACGTTTTTTTTTTGTTGTGTTCGGTCATTTATTTTTATATTTAAGTCAACTACCCATGGTTTTAATGACAAGAGTGTTTACCCTTACATCCTGTATAATAAAAACTATATACACAAAAAAAAAAAAAAAACGAAATTATTTCTGCTTCGCGACCGGACTTAACTATAACACAGGCTGATAACTAACTTACCATCATCCTTCTTGTTAATCTCAATGAAGTTCTCAATATAACTAACATCTTTAACTAAGAGATCAGTGCTGAGATCTGGCTCACAGAGGAAAGAGGACTCTTCTGGCAAAGTTTCATTCTTTACATTCGATTTGCGCCCTCTTCTGCGTCCTGGGAGAAGAATACACATTGGTTAACAAGCTAATTATGTAAATTATAGTTATGTATGCAACTGTTATATAATAAGGGGTATTATAATAATATCACATGGGTGTTTTAATACCTAATCATTTATGAATCCTCTATAAAAGTTTCTGAAACAGTTAGCTTATTGCCAACATTAAAACATCCAGTTTCATAGTAACCATTATATTATATCATCCAAACGGGTGTTATAATTTTGTACTGAATTTCATAATGCAACTGATTTCAAAAAAAGAACACTGTCATTCACGAGCGTTTCACTAACAAAGCACCGTAATATAAAAACAAAACAGATTCGAATTCGAAAAATTCGAATTCACGTCGTACCGCGCCATTTTTGTTCGATATTGGTATTGCAAAGAAACTTTTATAGAAGATTCATAACATGGGTGTAGATAAAATCTTGTATGCAACTGTAAATAATTAGGTATTAAAAAACTCATCTTTTAATACCCTTTATTACATAACAGTTGCATAAATAACTATCCGTCGTGGGTTAAAAAATATACAAAACCCGTGCCATTATAGAAACGAATTGAAAATGGCGGCCAAAAAAAAGACGTTTTTCATGCTTTTTCACTCGCACACTAGTCCTGCACGGGTTTTGTCTACGGAAGAATAGACAAAATTACAGATAAACAACCACAATCTGTCATTTTGTCTATTCTTCCGTCGAAAAAAAAAGCCTTCTACAATGATCATGCTACGCGTGGTTTCTTAAATGTGCAAGTACAAGGTACGATTAGCGGCTCCATTTCCATTTTTTTAATTTAATGGCGCGGATTGTAATAGGGCAGATGAGAATGGATCCCATTTAAATCCCCGAAACATTGTAAATCGTATGGGTGTAATGACCCCCTCAATCAATCTGCCTAGCCTTTTCGGCTTCCAGTCTCACCGTATGTACTTAGCTGAATACCAGTATTTTACATGGAGCGATTGCCTATCTGACTTCCACAACCCAGTAACTGGGTAATACGATACCCCTTGGTAAGACTGGTTGACCGTAACGACTGTCAAAGATCCACGAATGACAGCCGGGACCAACGGCTTAACGTGCTTTCCGAGGCACGGAGGAGTCTCGATATGTAAAGATAGCAGCAGAGCGTTGCTTATTGTTGATTCAACTTCCAAACACGAAAATTATAATATATAATTATATAATGATGGCGTCACATACCCTTAGGAGCGTCAGGTTTCTTCTTGACTGTATCCTGTTCAGGTTTGTGCCTCTTTTTATTTTTCTGCTTATTTTGGTTTCCATCTGAAGGGTCAAATAAACTAAAGAAGGAATCCATGGCTCTGTAACAATGAAATTAATAAATCTTTATGGAAGTGAGCAAAAAATCTTTTGATCAACATAATCTACATGTATATATATACCTATTGTAAAGGTAAAGTTTGTGAGTTTGAATGTAGAGGGTAATCTCCGAAACTATTCATCCGATTTCAAAAGTTCTTTCACAAGTACCTAATATACACTATTTTCGATTGCCATATATTTTATATTTTATGTGTCTTTGCTTTTAATGTTTCTTTTTTTTGTTTGGTAGGTCATGCATCAGAGGTGGTCCCACATAAATCTTATTAGTTTTGCTTGCATAGTTTTTGAGTTAGGTTCAATAATTACGTATTTTTCCCACTTTGCGTATGTTGATGATATTATTAGCTTAGTTGACTCCGTCACTGTTATTTACATAGCAGATACACGAATATATACGAATTTGTGTGGGGTAGGTACCACAACTAAAAAGAGAAAATAAAAACTTTTTACAAAAAAAAAAAACAACTGACTTCCAAAAAAAACACTAAAAAACTGAAAAATAACTTTTATTTCGGAAGTCGGTGACCAAAAACGAACATTGAAAAGCAAAGACACCAACTTCCGAAATTAAAGTTATGTTTCACTTTTTTTGTGTTTTTTTTGGAAGTCGGTTGTTTTTTTTTTTCGTTTTTTGCCACCGACTTCCGAAACTTATTTAACTTTATTAACTTATTTTTCACTTATTAGTGTTTTTTTTGGAAATCGCTTGTTTTTTATTTTGTAAAAAGTTTTTATTTTTCACTTTTTAGTTACCCCACACAAATTAGAATACCACTACCTGCTATGTAAATAACAGTGACGGAGTCACATATATTAAGATATCGTCTACATAGACTAAGTGGGAAAAATACGTAATATTAAAGCTAACTCAAAAACTACGCAAGCAAAGTTAATAAAAAATTTAAGGGACCACCTCTAAAGCATGACGTAACAAACAAAAAAGAAAAGAATCATCAAAATCAAAAACATACAGACGAAAAAAAAAAACATACATACGAATTGAGAACCTCCTTCTTTATGAAGAAGTCGGTTAAAAATAAACAGCTGATATCTTATTTTAGATAATTCCCCAGATTTAGCAGAGACAAAAATAAAATTCTATCTGTGGCATGTGTTTTTTTTTTCAAAGTTGGCAATGGTTTGACGTAAAATTGGCGGGAATTTGGCAATCTTTGTTGTTGTTGACTGTCGCCGATTTTTTATTATAATACTACGATGTGCTAAGTGCCAAATTGTCAATTGAATTACCTACTTACAAATTATTATGGTTATGTTTTCTTTGCTTAAAAATAGCAACTATGATGTACAATTTAATTTGCATGTCTAGATAGGGGTCTGCCCAAACAGAGGAGCATAAATGCTCAAGGTCGAGCATGCCAGAATACACGCCACAGGTAATTATTTCATCAAAGATATAATGCATGCTTTTTGAACTCTATTTTGGTAGTGATTAAGTGCATTATCAATTTATCAGTGAAAAATTTCCGAGGCAGTGACTCTCACTAAATAGTACCTACACACGTAAATGGCATGTCATAATAATCATCAACAGACTACAGCAGTCCACTGCTGGACATAGGCCTCTCCTGGATTTCCAGCAACTCTCATCCAGCTGCTACCAGCGACCCTGCGAAGATCGTCGCTCCATCTGCCTGAGGGCGTCATTATCTTACGTGTGCCGACAAATGTGTTATACGAGCTCATTCATAAATGTTTTAATTAAGCATACAAGACATTATTTTAGTAACTATTTTCAACAACATTAGCATAAGGTTCTGGATTTTTCTATAAGGCATTGGTGAGTAGCAGCCGGGAATCTTTATGTTGGTTGATGGCACTAGGCCTTTTTGTATGGGGCTTAAACATAACTGGCGAAATGTGGATTTACACCGCTGCCTAACCCTTCGGGGATTACAGGCTGTGATGCTACGTTTCATTTGCTTTCAACAATAAAAACTTTTCACAGAAACAAACAAAAAAGTGAAAAATAACTTTTATTTCGGTGTCGGAAGTCGGTATCTTTGCTTTCCATTTTTCGTTTTTTGCCACCGACTTCCGAATTTTTTTTACCTAAAATATTTTTTTTATTTCTACCTAAAAAAAAATATTTCTATCGAAAAGTAAGAATCCATAATCTCACCTATTTATAAAACCCGCAAAAACCACAAAATCTGTTATCTAAACTGCGTTCACAATTTATGTGATTCCGGAAAAATTACATCATTGCCCACATAAAGCTTAGTTCCCACCAAAACTTCACTATTTTTATGACATATTCAGTAATACTAATCGAACGAACGGCGACGACACGAAGGTAAATGTGGGAGCGAGACAGAACGCTGGATATTCTCGTGTTGTGCTTGTGTTATGTTACACAGTTACAGGTAGGTACTCACTTTACTGTACGCGCAGTGATATCTGCGGATGAATTTTTACATTACCTATTTAATCATATTTATTCATATACTTAATTCGTTTTACTTAAAGTTTAATTTTTTTTTCCTATGTATGTAAGTACATAAGTAACTATTTATTATGTACATAATAAATAGTTAATAGGAAAAATTGTTAATAGGAAGAATTGTACAATTCATTGAACCTGACTTGATTTCCGTACGTCTTTTTCGGGTGACCACTGAAAATCAGCGCTGTGCTGTGGGTCCATAGCGCAGCATCATGCTGAGTGGAAGCCTTCTTGTCACAGTCATGACGTGCAGCTGCCAACTGTTTTTTTTTAAATTTAATTCCAATGTACCTGGTGTGTGTTACCTACTCCTCATATTATCATATTTTTATGATTTATAATTATGATTAAGTTATTGTTATCTTTTTGTATGCACGTGTTTCTGTGACAAATAAACCTATTTTTCTTTCTTTCTTAATCATTCTGAATTTACTTACTTAATTAACACTACCATAAAGTCGATATTTGTGTAATGTAAATTGGAAACAAGCATTTGAATAAATTTGACATAGTACGAAATGACAATACAATAACTCAAAGAAGGAAAACAATAATTTAGATTTTAATTTTCCTTATATTAAACGCCTCTTCAGAACAGCCCAGATAATTTTAAATTTATTAGTTTACTATACTCCATTTTAAATAAGATTAGACGTTTAAATAAACCTTTTTTACAGTCCGTTCAGCCGATTTTGACTTCTATTGCGTTGGTCGCATGACAAATGGCAGCTGCAGTACACAGTTGGTATTGTGTTATCTTTTTTGCTTTTAATGCCATCCTTATGCCTACGGTATAGAAGTCAAAATCGGTTGAACGGACTGTAAAAAGGTTTGTTTCAATGTCTAATCTTATTTCAAATGGGGTACAGCTTTTGTTTAAGTCTTAAGTGTTAAGATACACAATATACATACAGTGTGATTCTTTATAATGAGCCCATATCGAAATGAGGGAATCTATGGTTAATTTTACTGATGGAAAAAATAATAAAAAATCTAATGTGACTGGTTGTTCCAGAGATTAGCGCGTTAAAACAAACAAACTCTTCAGCTTTATTATAAATTATAGTATTAAGGGCGCACCCTACCTCAGATTTTATCCCGCTCGCACCATACTAATCGCGACCTGAGTGAGAACGAGACGAAGTGGGGTGCTAGCGGCTCCAAAGCGCCGAAAAGTTTAGGTAATTGCTTTATACGTTGAAAATAATGGTAATTTAAAAAAAATGACACACATGAGACCTGCTTTATAGTTAGTACAGTTATCATGTAAAGTTTAATGATCTAATTTGAAGTATTTTTTGAATACCACCGGTTTATTGGAATTTTTTTCTATAGAGAAAATTTTATGTAATCGTGTTTTCGCCTCACATAAGACCTAGCATCAATCCTCAACTTTAACATATATTTATTTAAAAATTAATGCTGCAGTATTTTCGGCATAACAGAGGATCATGCTAGCAATTTGTGATTAGGTGTGCCCTTAAAAGTATATAGTATAAGCAAAAGTAGTATGTAAGGATTGTATTAGGTGGCATTCAGTAGCCTCTGTCTACCCCCATGGGAAGAAGGTTTGAGTTTATGAATCCTACTAATATTATAAACACTAAATCCTACTAATATTATAAACGCGAAAGTTTTTAAGTATGGATAGATGGATGGATGGATGTTTGTTGCTCTTTCACGTAAAAACTACTGAATGGATTTGGATGAAATTTGGCAAACAGATAGTTTATAACCTGGATTAACACATAGGATACTTTTTATCCCGATATTCCCACGGGATCGAGACTTACGCGGGCGAAACCGCGGGGCGCAGCTAGTTGTAAATATAAGTATATAGATTTCCTCTATACCTAGAGTACCTACTACTTATCAGTTTCATATAAATGAGTTTATTATCTGATATTGTTGAGTATGTAGATTGTATACAAATATACAATAACATTTAATTTATAATGAGTCAGTGACCAAAGTCAATTACTGTAATCTAGGGTTGCCACACATTCAAGATAAGAAACGAATGGTGACAATCTCGAGTGCCTAGACAAAATCAAACTGGTTGCTAATTTAATTACATAATTTATTATTTTTATGTCAATTAATTCTACATTGTATGAGAAAGTCCTTTATTAATTTGTAACCATTGAGTATTTTTATTCTAGGTACAGTCACGGACTTTAATTGATGAGCCACCTGGCACTGTTCGTATTTTAGCCGTGTAATGCAAATCGGGTGTATTCGGTTCCCGACACGCAAAGTCATATGTCTTCGTATTAGAAGAAGAAAATTATATTTCATATCTTTACCGGTTGGCTAACCTGAGAGCCAGAACTACAAACTTGACAGTAGAGTGACTGCCCAAAGTCAACCAATTGCAGGTCTAGCAACGGTAACCTAGCAACGATAAACAATCGTTGCTAGGTTACTGTTGCGATAGTAACGTTAGCGTACGGAGAAATAATAATAGTCATTTCGACAAGTTCAAAAGTAACGTCTCTGACATTGGTATTTCAACTGTCGCTGTCTTCAGTTAAGTTTTCGGAAATAACGAGTTAATGAGCTATGATTCAAAGGAGGTCGGTACCAAATAGATTTGACAATCTTAATGCAACATTGTATTTATTTTTAATTTTTTATCATTGAGAACTTATTAGTCAACCTCTATGGATAAGACTATTTCTGATTAAAAGTAATTTATTTGTCATCTTGTATACGAGCGTGCGATTTGAGTTCGTGTTTAATCGTGTAATGTCGTGAATGTATGAAACTGCAAAATTGAAAAGTTTGAAGGTGGCTCATCAATTAAAGTCCATGACTGTACATCATCTTCACATAAATATTATAAAACATTTTAAAAGAGCAACTATGGAGATTCTCGCTCATTTTTCTACATACAAAACTTTTCGAAACGCGTAGAACCAATTCTATTTTTTTTGTTGTAAATTTTGATGTTCATAAATTATTTGACTTTGGTAAATAACATACAAAACCTTTTGAAATAGGCCTACACTTCGTATTAATAACAACTTACAAGTAGGTGATATTTTTATCAAAGTTGTAAAACCACAATATTACCACAAAACAGTAGGTACAGATAGAAATTACTCACTAGAGTTTATAAATAAAAATATAATACAATACAATACAATTCAATTCAATTGTAACAGTATAAGTTTTGTACGAGTGAGTGAGCAAGAAGATAATATTATAATACCATTCCTTTAGCATTTTTTTTGTGGCCTTATGTTAAACAATGACAGACAAAAAAAAATTGTGGGTAAAAAAATAAATCTGAAGAAATAACATCCGATTTAAAATACGAATCGGTTCGCAAATTGCTTTGTTTCTTTTAGAATTATTGTATGAAAGCTACACTAAATTAAATATATAATACCATAATAAAGTTCAAGTGCCATAATACAGGCTAATATTATAAGGGCTGGCTTTGTTTCTATTTTATGTTATTGCAGCTGTTTAATTTACATAGCATTTTGATTCGCTTCTTATAGTTAAAAGTAGAGCAATTGCCTTTCTTTTATGCAAAAATTAATTACATCCTCAATGCCCTCTCTTTCATAATATCAAGGTCTTTTGAAAGATAAACAGAATAGCCCGCGAATTATTAAACATAAAGTCTGAAGTCATTACCAAAAGAACGAACTCAGAAAAAGTGAATAAATTTTTTAAATTGTTTTTTTTTATCTTTATTTTAATAAATTATAATAGTGCAAAGGTACTCACACAAACAGCTGTTATGATACTCAAGGTCACTGCTTCACTAGCTTGTTGCCAACGCAAGTTCTCAGACTATTGTGAGTCAACAAACACAAACAGAGGAACACAGCCAAATTATTTACAGTGACGTAAAATTACAATTTATTACAACTGATCAAATATTATTGTTCAACACATTGGTAGTCGCGCGACAGTCTCTACGCAAGTAAACGTAACGTCACACATAAAGGAACTAATGTTATTATAGGGAAATGAATAAGGCTTTTGTTTTAATTCCGATAAGATAATTTCGTTACGGTTGCGAAAATTTCGTCATGAATTGCATTTCACTGGACATTTTGACAGTTTACAACCATAACATCATTTGTTTTTGAGATGGCAAGGATTCTTTGAATTAAAGAGACGTTCAGAAACAACTGATCGTATTATTATAATGGGAGCTAGTAAAAAGAAAACTGGTGCTGATGAATGTTTTATTGCAGTAAATTAGAATTAACAATAATAAGTAGGCATATTTAGGTAAGCAGTGACTGTAATATACATTACTTTGAATTAGTAAAATGATAGCCTCGCTTTATCACTTCACAATCTATTACTATATTCTTTGATTACTTGATTTCAGGACACACCCTTTGTTGAAGTTGCCATTCTGAAAGTAAATATTTTCTAGAGCTTGTTTTCCTAATAAATCGTAAAATAAAATAGAAAAATAGGCAGAACAATAGTCCAATAGTAGCATATTTTCCAGGCTTTAAAATAAACTACAGCTTGAGCACAAACATCGTCCTAACGCATAAACTTAGCTTCATTTTTAATTATCTGTTGAAATTCAGATTCACTGTCAAGCAAGTGTCAATGTCAAATTCAAATTCTGTTGGCGGAAAATCACAGAAAATCGCGGTTTCTTTCAGCAGTCAGAAAAACAAGATTTAAAAAGTTAAAAATGTCAATACAAGTGGAAAATAACTTAAAAAAAGACGAAAACACAGAAATATTTGAACAAAAAGCTCATTACATGGCTTGCTCAATTGCATCCGACGGCCCTGCGAACATTAACAAATATTTTGAGCCCTACGTTTCTGACGATAGTGGAGGTAAACAAAACAATGAAACCGTTTATTTTTTTTATCATAATTCACCAGTTAAAATGCCCTTGTAATAGAGAGCAAGTTTATTACACGTAACCTGTATTTTTTACTGTAGATTTAGGTCAGTGAATGTTTTCGGAAGATCGACCGACACTTAAAAAAGTTCGCCCGCTAAAATCGCAAAAAAACTACGCCCCTAAGACTGCCCTCTGCCTGGAGTCAGCGCAACATGCCTTCTTCTTCCATAGTTAATTGATTCAGGCGTGACTTAGCGGAAATCCATTATAAAATACAATAGACGTAGATATATTTAATAACCTATTCCGCTTAACTATTCTTCAAAAGTCATAAAAAAGCCTGTAAGAACTGGATACAGAGCGCTTCCAGCGGTCCAGCACATTTTAATGTTATGGTGGTTAAAGAAACTCACATACATACATGAACCCTGAAAACATTACACTCCTTTTTGGGCAACCCATCGTGTTCTGGTTATCGACTGGTCAATCAACCATAATGAGGATGCCTTGTTGAGAGGTGAAACACGTGTCGATTTCTTACAGGGTTGTTTATGACTCTTGAAGATTAATTAAGCGGAATAGGTTACTAAATATGTCTATAATATTGTATTTCTTCTTCCCTACTTCTCTATTAGTTGTCATCTCTAATTTCTAGCCTAGCTAACTTTCACATAGTCCATTTTTAAAAGAGTAACCATGGAGTTTTTTGCCGGCTCTTCTCCATAGGAAACGACCAATTGGAACCGTGCACCTAGCTTCTGACGTTTCAGTGCCCATGTAGGTTTATGTGAAATAAAATATTTTGATTTTGATCGCTCCAATTATTATCATTTATGTCGAATATTACAGAATTATCAGCATCGTTTCGTGGATACCCATTGGCTGGTAAAAAAATGAGCCTTCCAGAAGGTTACACAGCTATTGTAGTCACAGAAGCCAAGAGGCCGCTTGCCGAAGACGCCGAGAGGAAGTTCCAGGTGATTATTTAGTTATAATATCATCCCTTTACTCCGTAAAGAGATAGGCAGAGGTTTACAGTACACCCAATGTGTAAGTCCCATGTGTAATAGGGGGCAAGCCTATTGCTATCAACCAGGCACAAATACAGCGACTGAGAAATTCATTAAAAAAAATTAGCAATAATGCTTGCCGGGGTTGGTCCGTGGATGGGTGACCATTTTCACATATCGAGACTCCTCCTTGCCTCGGTAAGCACGTTAAGCCGTTGGTCCCGGCTGTCATTTGTGGATCTTTGACAGTCGTTACGAGTCGTCAGAAGCACGAAAGTCTGACAACCAGTCTAACCAAGGGGTATCGTATTACCCAGTTACTGGGTTGTGGAGGTCAGATAGGCAGTCGCTCCATGTAAAATACTGGTATTCAGCTGCATCCGGTTAGACTGGAAGCCGACCCCAACATAGTTGGGAAAAAGGCTAGGCAGATTGATTGGCCTGACCTGGGGTTCAAACCCAGGACTAGCTCAACAAGTGTGCTTGCAACCACTAGACCTTCTTTGCCACTAGTAGAGACCAACAAAGTGATCAAAATCACGCCCATATTCCCTGAAGGGTTAGGCAGAGGTGCACCTATAGTACACCCACATTTCGCCAGTTATGTTTAAGTCCCATGTAATAGGGGACAAGCCTATTGCCATCAATCACAATTCCAGGCTCTGGGCGTCCGGCCCTGGTCCAGGCCATGGTACGGAGCGAGAGGGCATGGGAGGCGGTCACCTCCTGCGAAGCAGTGATGCTCGCGAAGGAGGAGGCGGAACGCGTGAGGGAGAGGCAAGGCCTGCGCCCTCACACTCCTAACCGCCGCCGCTGGAGACACCCTGGGCGTCGGGAATCCCAGGCGGATTCCCGGCCACCATAGGCGCGGGCTTGCGGACGGCGAGCAATGGGTAGCTCGTCCGATAAGGACCAGGCCCGGGTCGATGGCGCGTCGTGTTCCACGCGCGCCTGCCAGGGTTGCGGAATAGTCCGAAAGGGATACCGGGACCCTGGCAACAGGCAACTGAAGGAACACGGGTGGGTTTTAGTCAGTAAGAGCCTGACACGCCCTTCCGCTCCGCCCAGAGCGGGAGAAGACATTTGATGATATCCCATCCAAAACAAAAAAAAAAAAGTCTCTGGGCTGTTACTGAGGAATTCCAGATAGAAAAACCCAATAACACTGCTCAACCTGGGACTCGAACCAAAGACCTCTTGCTCAGCAGTAGCACTTGCAACCAACGAGGTAGTTAAATCAAAATTAACATACAACCTTATTTTTTGTTTATGCTAAACCCGAAAAGGGGTCATTGTACTCATCATTTGGAACAACTTTTTCTATGGGACCAACCTTGAAATCGCGAAAAAAAATCTGCTTTTCCATACATTTGTGTTCACTTAAATCGACAAAATGTAATAGGTAATAGGTAAAACGGGCTGGTATCCGCAACTCCACGTCAAAGCGCGTATTTTGCGTAAGGGTGGGAAATCGCTTATTCGATCCACCCCAGCTCCTCCAAGAAGGCCAGCAACGCCTTGGTGTTACTGACCATCTCACGTAGGGTACCTGGGTTACCGAAGTACTTTGCCCTGTATGTGGCAACCACCGGGCAGTGTAGTAGCACATGAGCTGCTGTCTCGTCGTCCTCCATGCAGGCCCTGCACAGCGGACTGTCTGTGACTCCTATGACAAAGAGGTGTTTATTAAAAGACCCATGGCCTGTTATAGCAGCTGTAACAGTTCGCAGCTGTTGTTTCGTTCGACAAAATGTATGGAATAGCTGATTTTATTATTTATTTATTTTATTCATTTATCACAAACACAACTAAATAATGTTGTATATACCACTACTTATGAGTGCACGTGTTTCTGTGACAAAGAAACCTATTTTCTTATTTTTTTCTTTATATCTCATTATTCTATCTTTTAAGGTAACTGGTGGTTTCAAAGAATTCACCAATTGGAACTGGGACAAAAAGCCGTCTGAAAATGATAAAATAGTTGCAGCATTAGATTGGATACATATTGCTGACGCTGTAAGTACTTCCTTTGTTTTAATGCATTCATGACGATGCAGGAATACCTGAGAGATATTTCTCGACGGCATGTGAACACACGACAAGGGGTAATAAGTGGGTAAGGGGGGAGTAACAAGGAGGTAAGGGTGTAATAAGTGGGTAAGGGGGAGTAACAAGGGGGTAAGGGGTGTAATAGGGGGGTAAGGGGTGTAATAAGGGGGTAAGGTATTTACGTTCTTCTAGGGCGCCCCCTCCCTGCGTTTTAACTCCTCACATCTGCCTTGTAAATACCTTTTGTTGGTCGCCTTTCATTCATCCTCTCATGAGCAAAACATCTAAGCATACTCTTTCTAATTTTTGTCACTACATCTCCTGATATTATTGTTTTTTTTTTTTGCAGTTACATGGAGAGGACGATGGCTAAATAGATTAAGGTTGATGTGCTAGGGTGGCCCGCGAAATTCAAATTTTCTTACGTTTTTTGCAATTTGCAGGTCAGTATCAGGTTGTATGTTGATTAAAATATGATTCGCAACGGTAACAAATATGGATTTACAGAATTATAAACATTAGAATCAGCAATACAATGTTAGAATAATCCTAAATGTCATGATTTCATGAAATAATGTGTTTGTGAGTTTCTATGTTTGTAAACGCACCCACGATACAGGAAGAAATTCTTAGTGTGGGGCAACGTTTTATTTAAAAAAAAAAAAAATAATAATAATAATAATAATAATTAAATATGATTATATGAACTTGGTCGCGAATCATAATTATTTAGATCAACATACAACCAGGGGGCCAAGTCTAGTAATTTACAAATGTGTCAGTGGTCTCGCAATGATCAGTTTTTGACAGATATGCCATACAAAATCTGTCAAAAACTCATCATTGCGAGACCACTGACACGTTTGTAAATTAGTAGAATAGGGAATATGCATGTTATTCAAATATGGGTCAAATATTTTTTTTTATAAACTATGTTACTTCAGTATTATGCCTCCATCAATATTTTTGACTAAAATTTCTTTTTGAGCGAGAAATTAATCTTTTTAAAGTCCAAAAAAACTGTGCGTAATTCAAATACTTGAAAAGGCTAAGAGCGGATGTGACGTAACAATCCGATATAACAATCAAAATGTCAATGTCAAGCCAATCATCAAGTGTCAAGTCAATGTCAAACGCTCATAGAAAAAGGAGTGTTTGACGTTGACTTGACAGTTGCTTGTCTGTTTTTACAGACTGTGACGTCACCATACCAAGCGCGCCAAATGGAGGGCGTTTAAATAGCCCGGATCGGTTGGACATTTTTAAACATTTTTTTAACTACTTTAAATTGCTTTTGTGCCGTCGATTTTTTTTAAACTATTATTTGACGATGTAAACTATCGAATAAAAATATTAAAAAAATACATGCATATTCCCTATTGGCTCCCTGATACTGACTTGCAAATTGCAAAAAAACGTAAGGAAATTTAAATTTCGCGGACTACCTATGAATTAATAAGATATAAGAATAAAAACAAAAATTTCAACAAAAAAGTTATTTATTTCAAAAGAAACAATTATTTTAAACCTATTTATATTCCATACTTGTCCCGTTTTGACAGGTTATTGCTGATGTTAGATAAGTATGGAATTGTGAACACTAGTGGGGAAAAAATATAAATAAAATCGCAGACTTCGCCATTACTTAAATAAAAGAAAATTCTCAGAACACAATATCTTCAAAACACTTCCGTTTTTAATATAACATCACGCCTATAAACCCCGTAGGTTTAGACAGAGGTGTACCTACAGGGTGTTAGGGTAAACACCGTTATCCTTGAAACCAGTGGTTTGGTGTCATTTATAGAACGTAAAATCAATGGAAAGTAACAACTTAAAAAAAAAGAAAATCTACATTTTGCCACAAGAGTACTTATACACGCTAGGGCAATGAACTTACTTCTGTTGTGTATTTATTCATGTATTGTGTAGGTAGGAAAGAGGGGCGGCGACCTCGGGCGCATATCCATGAATTTGCGGACGGTGTCAGATAGAAACTTTTAAATCTTTAAGGACTTTTGTTTTGGTCGGTCATTTGTTTTTATATTTAAGTCAACTACCCATGGTTTGAGTGACAACGGTGTTTACCCTTACTCCCTGTATCGTACACCCACATTTCGCCAGTTACGTGTAAGTCCCATGTAATAGGGGTAATTTTTTTTGCGTAAAACACCTGCAGGCCTACCACCATCGCTTAAAGCAGTATTATTTTAATATTAATTCAGTGTAGGAAAGAGATAAAGCTCTACAGGTCATATAGCTCCATCTCTTTCCCCCGCTGAAGTAAGATTAAGAGCGTTTATTCTGAAAGTTGGCAACGTCGCAAATAACTGTCAAATATTTACCTGTTTTGATTAACTTGACAATATTACTGTATGGAAATATGAAATATGACTAGACAACAGACTAAAATATTGATTATGAATTGCAATTATAACACTGAATTTATGTTGTAACCGGTTTTAGGTGTAAAAAAGGCATTTGCAAAGTTTCCAAATCCTATGTTTACAACTAAAACTAAATATTCGGTGTTACAATATTATTTATTGCATTTCATAATCAATATTTTAGACAGTTGTCTAGCCATATTTCCATACAGTAATATTGCCAAATTAACAGCAAAATATTTGACATCTATTTGCGACGTTGCCCACTTTCAGAATAAACGCTCTTAAAATAATACTACCGTAAGTAAGCGGTGGTGTTAGGCCCCCAGAGCATAGAAAAATGACGCAGAATAAAAGCATAACCTCTATTTTTGTAGTCGGTAAAAAAGGAATACGACTTGGAATAAAACGTAACTGGACGAAAAGCGCTGTTGTTTGTGCAATATTACTATTGCACTGTAAATAATAAAGAATAATTTACTATAGTGAAATATTACAAACTTGTAATTAATTTCTTCATTATTCTCTACTTATACAGGGTTAACGGACAGCCCTCCGCAAATTAACAGGGGCATTCAGCTCCTTATTTTGAATCATATTTCACCGGAAATTTTCTCAGGAAAATTTTCATTTTTTTAAATCGTTTTTTCAGTTACTATACCTATATTTCAATGTAAAATTTGATTATCTGTACGCAGCACTCCATTAATGTAAATAAAACAGCTAAAATAAAAAAATCAGCAATGGATGTTGTAATACTATAGCGAACGACGCGTGACGCTCAGTATTTACATTGATAAATCACGTGTCGCGAGCGCGCCCCCCGCCGCCGCGGGGAGTGCGTTGTGCCACGGTAACGTTGCATTGCGTGTGAGGTAATAAAACAAATCGGGTTTCTTGGATTCCCATAACGTTCCTGAAATAATTTCATGTACCGGTCGTCTTAGTATGATATACTGAATTCATCCCATCAGTCTGCGGAGGGCTGTCCCTTACACCCTGTGTTATCAAAATTCGTATACTAACACTTATAACATTTTGTTACACCAATGTATTGTATTAACTAGATGACCTCTTGGAATGCGTCACACGTTTCTTATAACTAGATGACCTCTTGAAATGCGTCACACGTTTCTTATTTCTCAAACGATGTTTATCGATTTTTCGTCAGGGGGCCAAGTCTACTAATTTACAAACGTGTCAATGGTCTCGCATTATGAGTTTTTGACATATTTTGTATGGCAAATCTGTCAAAAACTCATAATTGCGAGACCATTGACACGTTTGTAAATTAGTAGACTTGGCCCCAAGGTCCTCTGGGTTTTTCCTAAACCACTCCAGTATTGAGAATTAAAAAAAAACATCGGTCGAGACATTTTCGAGTTTTTGCGAGACTATCGCACGATAGTTGATTTTTATATCACTACTAGCTAATGCCTGGCATACGTTGCAATGCCTTTTAATTTTTTCTTTAGGAACCTTCTCCGGCGCGCACGCAACAAACTTACCAGAGTTTCATCTCAATTGGTCGAGCCATTTTCGAGTTTTTGCGAGACTAATGCACAGCTATTGATTTTTATATCTATAGATAGATTGATAGTCAATCACATATCATAATACTGATATAGTTTCGAAACAAGAATGTCACATGCGAAGACGATATAAGCCCTCGTACTAGTGAGAATTCTCGCTGCTAATGAGAAAACCCAATGTCACTTTAAGGCCTACGCAGACCGGGACGGCATGGCAAGGGATTTATTTTTTTACCAATGGACATTCAAACGTATCAATATAGAAATACGGCATAAATTGCTATGCTTTAAAATGATTCCGTGGCATCGACAGGGATTTCATTGCACGGCATTGAAAGATGCGTCACGGGCTCCCGTGGCGGGATGTCGTCGCGTATTGCGGTAGGCAACGGCATGCCGAGGACGCCGGCGCTGGTTGTGACATACCGCGGGGCGCGCGCGCCGTGGCAAAGCGCTGGAATGCCGCGGTATCTAAGCGGCTAGTGTGCGCTGTCTGACGGCAAAATCCTTTGCCATCCCGTCCCGGTCTGCGTTGGCCTTTACCCGACTCGGGAATGGAACCCAGGACCTCATGTTCAGCAATAGCTCTTGCAACCACTAGACCAACGTGGCAGTCTACACAGTTATACTTATTTGAATAAATTACTAATGCGTAACTATATATCTAGAAACATTGCCACAGAATAGTACAGAAGGCGCACTCCGCATTTTAGGTATGTATGACACTACAAGTACACGGCGGGCTCGTCTTGTCGGACCAAATCAGTGAGCGTAACGTAGTAGGAAGATATAAGAGTTACACGATAGAAGGAGAGCAAACTTCTAAGTGAATATAACTGTAGGTGTAGCACTGTGCGACCTGAATTGTACTTTATTGTGTCGTAGCAAGAGTCGCTTTTTAATTAAATGATTTTGCGGAATGCACCATCTGTATTAATCTGTGCCTATACTTGAATTCAGAATCTTAAAATAATTTCCTAGTTATGGAACTACAAACTCAATGCCATACATAATAAAGAGCAGATTCCATTGCAACCGCCAGTGTGCGTCAGAATGGCTGGTTGCCTGTGGCTTTGGTCTATGAGAGTTGATTAGAAAATTGCTACATAATTCCTTATATTTGCTACATTTAATAAATAATTGCTACATACTATATATATTTAGAAATAACATATTTTTTTTGTATAGCCATCCTGACGTTTGGTTGGCTGGTCGCCTCCTAGTTTAAAGCCAAGCATGCAGATTTTCCCGAAATGTATTGCGTCAATAATTGCTACATATTTGCTTCATTTATCTAATTTAGTTGTATCTTCAAACATATGTTAAATAAAGGATGTAGCAATTATTTTAATTATCCCAAGGAAAAGTGCCTGATAAAACAATAAAGGCAAATACTTAGTTATGTTGAATCGGTTTAATCGTTTAGGCTCTGCCAACAGCGTAAGTAATGCGATTCTTGCGTTGAAAAAAAATTCATTCAAAACAGCCATTCTGACGCACACGTATTCGTGTGCGTCAGAATGGCTGGTTGCCTGTGGCTTTGGTCTATGAGAGTTGATTAGAAAATTGCTACATAATTCCTTATATTTGCTACATTTAATAAATAATTGCTACATACTATATATATTTAGAAATAACATATTTTTTTTGTATAGCCATCCTGACGTTTGGTTGGCTGGTCGCCTCCTAGTTTAAAGCCAAGCATGCAGAGTTTCCCGAAATGTATTGCGTCAATAATTGCTACATATTTGCTTCATTTATCTAATTTAGTTGTATCTTCAAACATATGTTAAATAAAGGATGTAGCAATTATTTTAATTATCCCAAGGAAAAGTGCCTGATAAAACAATAAATTCAAATAGTTGCAGTGTGTCTTAAGTCAACGGTATTGCTACTTTAGGAGGCTATTATTGCTACTTTATGTTATGAGTAGGTAAGTGGAAGTGGTGGCAAGCGAAGCACATTAAAAGGATATCGTAAATAAAAACGTCGGGTCGTATAATAACATAGATCTATTTAAATTGTTGAATAAAATTAAATAAGCCTAGACTGTGATTCCAATACGATATCTGCACTAGGAATGACTAAGAATAATTGTTATAATGATAATTATTGGATTATTGAGGGTAGGTACATATTTTTTTTTAACGCAAGAATCGCATTACTTACGCTGTTGGCAGAGCCTAAACGATTAAACCGATTCAACATAACTAAGTATTTGCCTTTATTGTTTTATCAGGCAGTTTTCCTTGGGATAATTAAAATAATTGCTACATCCTTTATTTTACATATGTTTGAAGATACAACTAAATTAGATAAATGAAGCAAATATGTAGCAATTATTGACGCAATACATTTCGGGAAACTCTGCATGCTTGGCTTTAAACTAGGAGGCGACCAGCCAACCAAACGTCAGGATGGCTGTACAAAAAAAATATGTTATTTCTAAATATATATAGTATGTAGCAATTATTTATTAAATGTAGCAAATATAAGCAATTATGTAGCAATTTTCTAATCAACTCTCATAGACCAAAGCCACAGGCAACCAGCCATTCTGACGCACACAACCGCCACTATTGACCTATAGATTACGAACTAGCTTTTTCTCGCGGCTTCGCCCGCGTTGCGCTCTTAAATTATCCCACGGGAACGTACTACCGGAATAAAAAGTATCCTATGTCCTTGGGCTACGTTAAGCCGTGAAAAAGTAACAGACAGACAGGGTTTCTTTTGAATTTATAATATTAGTATGGAAGGTCACTCAAAAATCGACTTTGGCAACAAAACGTTTAAGTACATAATTGAGTTAAACTGCGGTGTCCTATAAGAGCGGTGGTCGCCTCATAACGGTCACAGACAAGGCTTTCATGAAAATAATGACAGCGGCAAAGATTCAAATCGTTAGATTCGCTCTACCGCGTTAAAAAACAGTCGCGTTTCTGTTTCGATTTGACATCTCTGGACACAAAATTACGCAATGACTTGACTTGTGTGGTCTCACTCACCTCAGTATTGACACTTTTTCGCGTAACTAAATGCGGTGACGGCAAATCTAGCGATTTAAATCTTTGAGCAGCCAGTTTGATTTCAAAAGGCTGTAGGAAAATACCAACTTACATTCATAAATAACGTGTCAGTGACGTCATTCGCCGGACGCTATGTGGCGGCCACCGCAGTCAGAAAACCCTAGCCCAAATGGCAATGTAAAGTATTCAAGATTCTGAATTTCAAAACCCAGAATTGAAGATTAAATATTACTATTATTGACACTCGTGGGTTGCAGCTGAAAATCAGCGTCCTGCCAGGGTTGCGGGTTAGTCCGAAAGGGATACCGGGACCTTGGCAACAGGCAACTGAAGGAACACGGGTGGGTTTTAGTCAGTAGAAGTCTGACACGCCCTTCCGCTCCGCCCAGAGCGGGAAGTGATTGGATGATTAGGTAACCACCCTCAAAAAAAAAAAGGTGGTACACACTGTGTGTTGCCATCTGACAATATGCTGAGCTGAGGCCCTTCTGGCATTCTAATGACTGTTTTGTTTTTTTTTTTTAGTTTTAAGGTGTATTTTTCTGTGACAATGCCAATAAACGCATTTTTCTTTAATTCTTTCATTCTATTACAAATATTAATCAGAATTTTAAGTTTTCGACCGTTCTATCCTTTGTCTCATTTGGTTTTTAATCTCGATCCTTCTTAAATACTCTTTTTTACTTATCATTATCACTCTGGTGAACGCTTTCTTCTTTATATTACCAGTTCTCTTGGGTTTTACCCGGATATTATCAATTAAATCTTCTTTATTCGATTCTGTATTATTCTCAGTAGTAACTTCATCATAATTGATGATATTATGCATACCAAAATCATGTCGATTTTCCAAATCTTTAAAATCATTGACGTTCTCTCGGCTCATTTTGTTGAAGATCTTTAGAAATTGCCAAAATTCTATGTCGCCTCCTTTGATGTTCTTGTGATAAAATTCTATAAGTTCTCTGTCGCATTTGTGGTTATTTTTGACAGGATTCGGATCTGCGAATCGATTCGCTACTGCTTCGGAAATATTTTCTTTTTTTTTACTGACTCTTTCTAACTTACGGCTTTTTTTTATATTGGTTTTACCGCTATTCTGATTAGTAACATCACTATTATTATTTTGTTTATTTTTGCCATACTTTTTCCTGTTATTCTTTTTGTTGACATGACTATATCTACCGCCTAAGCCAATTAAAATCTTATTCTTCCACACTTTAGGTTTAAATCTCTTTGGGTTAGCTTCATGTTTTCTATTATGCAGTTTTAGAGCGCTCATTGTTAGGCAGATTTTATCACATCCTTCACAAGGATAAAGTATTTTTAGGCCTTTTTTCTTGGCTAAAATACTCAAACTTCTAATTTGTTCTAAGTAAGTATCTCCAATAGATTTTAAAACTTCATAGTCTTCTTCACAAAATTCTGGTAACATATATTCAGTATTGATATCAACTTTCTCCTTTTCGACCATCCAATCTCCCCCCTTTTTGACTAACTTTGTCGTTCCTAGGAATATGTTTTTCGATTCTCGATTCTTTTCATCGATTTTCATCGAGGCGATTTTGTTTAGATTGCTAATACTCGGTATAACTTCTAAGTCACAATCTTTATCGATTTCGAAGACATATTTTGATCCGCTGTCTGTGTCCCTTTCTTTAATTCTTCCGTATGGGATATCGAGAGATATTTTGTGAACTAGTTTTATATGTCTTGTAATTGTTAAGTTGGTAACATACCCACAAAAGGGACATTTTTTGAGCATCTTTTCGTTGCAAATATCGAAATGTTGTTTGCAATGGAGTTTTAAGTCTGTTTTCGTTTTGAAGAGCTGAAAAATACATCAAGTCAAAATTAGTTCAAACTCAAACTCAAAGCATTTATTTCAAATAAACCAATTACAGGCACTTTTGAACTGTCAAGGAGTCGGTCAGTCAGAAAAGATGAAGCTAGTTGCCCATTCCAAAGCGTAGTACGTTCCTATGGAGAAGAACGGGCAAGAAACTCCACGGACACTCTTTTAAATTCAGAATATTGTTACAATATATTGTTTTCATCATTCATGTTTGAAAAAACGTGCAGGTTAAATGCGTCCGTAAATAAAAGATAAAAAGATACAAAACAATTCAAAAATTAAAATAAGCCGTGGCAGCTAAGAGATGGCCAATCCCTACTGATGGCGCTCGTTCACGAACATGACGCATGAATCAGCACCATTCAGCTCAACCATTTTGAAGGGAACTTAATGATCCAACACAGTTGAAACAATAACCTCCAGTATCGAAGTCTGTTAAATAGTACATTATTATCGCGGCCTGCGAAATTATCTGGACGAGAACCGGGAGTTACCGACAAAGCTTGCAGAGTAAGAAAACTGAAGTGGCAGTCGTCTGGCCATGTGAGTCGAACGACCGATGGCCGGTGGAGCAGACGAGTCCTGGAGTGGAGACCGCGTATCGGCAAGCGTAGTGTGGTACCAGACACGATGGATCGAAAACCTTAAGAAGCTGGCACAGATAGACTGGATGCGGAAGGCGGAGGACAGGGTGTTGTGGCGCAGGTTGGGAGAGGCCTAGGTCCAGCAGTGGACTGTGATAGGCTGAGTTGATAGTTTTGGAAAAAAAATCGGTGTTATAGAGCGCCGTCTCTTTTACTCATAGGTACCTGTCTGATAGTCTCTGTCTAATAATCAATGTGCTGTATTAACGCGGTTTAAAAAAATATGTACAGGGTGTTAGGATAAACACCGTTATCCTTGAAAACAGTGGTTTGTTGTAATTCGTAAAATCAATTGAAAATTATGACTTTATTTAAATTACATTTTATCACTAGAGTATTTCACTCTTTCACCTATGCGCTAGGGCAACGAAACTTTTCACTTGCGTCTCAACACGGGTGGGGGGCGCGGGACGTGTCCTGAACGGCCGCGAGCGCGACCCCTCCCTCAGTCAATCAGCTGTTTCGCTAGCGAGCACGGTGTCGGATAGAAACTTTAAAAAATCTTTTAATTAAAATAACGTTTATTTTTTATGTTACTCGGTCATTTATTTTTATATTTAGTCAACTACCCATGGTTTGAGTGACAACGGTGTTAACCCTTACACCCTGTATATTGTACAATATAATATTGTTTATATTTACTTTTTATTTCTGCTTGAGTACATGTAATTCGCGTTATTTTTTTTTTGTTTATTGGTGTATGCTAGCTGACATATGTCTAATAATTAGATTTATGTTATGTTTTGCGTTATGTGAATGATTTTGCATACTATTGTATAGAATATTTTTTTTCTAACTGAACAGACAGGTGTGCTGCTGGGGAGTTTGTTGCGCCACTTCTTCTCCCCAGCTAAAGCACTAGGAAGTGGTGAAGGGTGGGCGTTTTGGGGGACTGTCTTATGTAATTTTGACGTTCGAAAAGTGCTGATTCTCAGCCTGCATAATCAGCCTATAATGTTCCCACTGCTGGGACACAGGCCTCCTCTCTGTGAGCGGGAGTGGGCCGTAATCCACCACGCGGGCCCAGTGCGGGTTGGTAGATGTCACATGTCTTCGCATTTTTTGTTCTAAGACATGTCGGTGTCCTCACGATGTTTTCCTTCACGTTTTGAGAGCAGTGATGATGAAATAATTTACACAAAGTAAAGTGTCTGTCAGGGTTCGAACCTTCGACCTACAATTCGTAAGTCGTGGCCGTTACCACTGGGCCACCACTGCTCTGTTGTATTGTTCAGTTTGAATAAATGACTTTTTTCTACACCCATGCTATAAATCCTCTCTAAAAGTTTCTGAAACAGTTAGCTTATAGCCAACATTAAAACATCCAGTGTCATAGTAACCATAATATCATCCAAACTGGTGTTATAATGTTGTACTGAATTTCATAATGGAACTCATTTCATAAAAAGATCATTGTCATTCACGAGCGTTTCACTAACAAAGCACCGTAATTTAAAAACAAAACATCGAATTCACGTCGTACCGCGCCATTTTTGTTCGATATTGGTATTGCAAAGAAACATTTATAGAAGATTCATATCATGGGTGTAGATAAAGTCTTGTATGCAACTGTAAATAATTAGGTATTAAAACACTCATGTGATACTATTCTAATTTATGAGAATATTATAGTATAGTTTTGTATAAATTAGAAGCATTTTTTCAATTTTGTAAATGTGAGTACCATGGAGCCGTTTAATATGGTATCATGTTTTATATTGACTTGAAAGAGCATGGCAGATGAGAGTATGTCATACTCACTTAAATGTCTCGCTGATGGTGGCGTGTGTTGGATCATTCGGTTCCCTACAAAATGGTTGAGCTGATCCACGTGTCATGTTCGTGAACGGGTCAGTTGAGACTGGTCATCTCTCATCTGCCAGGGCTTATTTTTAAACTTATATTTTGAATTGTTTTTGATTATTTTTCATTTGACATTGTTCTCACATATAGAAGCACCAAGAATACTTTACCCAGGATTTTGTAATATCTATATCCATTTTTAAAAGAGTGTCCTTGGAGTTTCTTGCCCGTTCTGCTCCATAGAGATCTACGATTTGGAATGGGCAACTAGCTTCAACTTTTTGACTAACTGACCGATTCTTTGACAATTCAAAAGTGCCTGTAAATGGTTTAATTGAACTAAATGCTTTGAGTTGAGTTATTAAGATAATAGTATCACATGAGTGTTTCACATTCGTTTTCCACATTCGTGTTTTAATGCCCTTTATTATATAAAAGTTGCTTATATAACTATTGATTTTGATACATACCTTAAAACATATATAACATTGATGTGTATTGAACTTCAGTTTTCCATTTGGATTCGATTCTTCATCGCTATTACTTTCTAAATCCCCATCTTTATAATCAAGATCTTTTTCATCATCAGTTTTATAAAATTTTATAACCTCATCGTCAATTTCATCACGATTAGTTATTTGATCACGATTTCTGTCAGCAATTTCATCATCTTTTATTCTATCTTCACCGATTTCATCATTATGATCAATCTTTTCCCGTTTTTCTTTTTCTGAATCAATCTTTTCTTTGTTAACATCATCTGGTTCTTGATTATTTATTTTATTTACATCATTAAGGATTTTTTTATTATCATCGGTATCTTTATGTGATTCAGTAGATTCATTATTATTTTCCGGTTTTTTGAAATATCTAATAGATTTTTGTTCTGAAATAGGCAAAATGTTTGTTTATAAATATGTTTTACTAGCTTCCGCCCGCGGCTTCGCCCGCGTGGTATGTCAATAAAAAGTATGTCCTTTCTCAGGCTCTAGACTATGTGTGTACCAAATTTCTTTTAAATCGGTTCAGTAGTTTTGGCGTGAAAGCGCGACAGACAGACAGACAGAGTTACTTTCGCATTTATAATATTAGTAAGGATTCTGCATGCGTAAAGTACATGGTGATTTATGTGACATGCAAAAGTTACAAAATTATAAACTAACTAGCTGCGCCCCGCGGTTTGACCCGCGTAAGTCTCGATCCAGTGGGAAAGTCGGGATAAAAAGTATCCTATGTCCTATTCCAGGTCATGGTCTACCCCTGTGCCAAATCTCATCCAAATCTGTTTAGCCGTTTAAGCGTGAAAGCGTGAAAGCGTAACACACAAACAAGCTCACTTTCGCATTTATAATACTAGCTTCTGCCAGCGGCTTCGCTCGCGTGGTATGTCGATAGAAAGTAGCCTATATCCTTCCCCGGGATGCCATCTATCTCCTTGCCAAATTTTATAGAAATTCGTTCAGTGGCTTAGGCGTGAAAAGGTAACATACAGACAGACAGACGGACAGAGTTACTTTCGAATTTATAATATTAGTATGGATTAGGATTCACTAAACTAAACTAATTCTTCTTCTTTATTATAGAAATATCGTCGTATCAAGACCTGTGTGTAAGTTCAATCAATCTGCCTGCCTTTTCCCTACTATGTTGGGGTCGGCTTCCAGTCTAACCGGATGCAGCTGAATACCAGTGTTTTACATGGAGCGACTGCCTATCTGACCTCCACAACCCAGTAACTGGGCAATACGAAACCCCTGAGTAGGACTGGTTGTCAGACTTTCGTGCTTCTGACGACCCGTAACGACTGTCAAAGATCCACAAATGACAGCCGGGACCAACGGCTTAACGTGCTTTCCCGCAACCCTGGCAGGACTTGTCTAGGCCGTCAGAATTAGTTACATACCTTTTTTATCCCCACCGCTGGTCGCCATCTTGATACGTCTGTTGTATTGTCTCCGTAATTTCTCTAGAACCACCCATTGATTGCGTACTCTGGCCTTGACTAGTAGTTTCTCTAAACGCTTCTCAACGCGCTTTTTCTTTTCTTCGTCTACAATTTGTTTTGGCAAATCTGAAGGAAAAATATTAATAAATTAGGTGCCTTTTCCCACCTATGTTGTAGTTGGCTTCCAGTCTAACCGGATGCAGCTGAATACCAGTATTTTACACTAGCTGCGCCCCGCGGTTTCACCCGCGTAAGTCTCGATCCCGTGGGAATATCGGGATAAAAAGTATCCTATGTGTTAATCCAGGTTATAAACTATCTGTTTGGCAAATTTCATCCAAATCCATTCAGTAGTTTTTACGTGAAAGAATAACAAACATCCATCCATCCATCCATCCATACTTACAAACTTTCGCGTTTATAATATTAGTTAGATTAGATGGAGCGACCGCCTATTTGACCTCCATAACCCAGTTACTGGGTAACACAATATTAAATCCCAATTTTTTCGATAACTAAAAATATCGCTTACAACGACTGCCTTATTGGTCTAGTGGTCGCAAGTGCTCCTGCTGAGCATGAGGGCCGGGGTTCGATTCCCGGGTCGGGCAAAAGTGTTATTGGGTTTTCCATCTGGAATTTCTCCGTAGCAGCCAGGAGTCTGGATTTGTGCCCGGTTGATGGCAATAGGCTTGTCCCCTATTACATGGGACTTAAACATAACTGGCGAAATGTGGGTGTACTATAGGTACACAACTTTATTTTATTTTTTGAGGGTGGGATTTCATCTAATGACTTCTCCCGCTCTGGGCGGAGCGTAAGGGCGTGTCAGACTTTTACTGACTAAAACCCACCCGTGTTCCTTCAGTTGCCAGTTGCCAAGGTCCCGGTATCCCTTTCAGACTTTCCCGCAACCCTATAGGCACATCTCTGCATAACCCTTCGGGGTTAACAGGCGAGATGTTATGTTATACAGGGTGTTAGGGTAAACACCGTTATCCTTGAAACCAGTAGTTTGGTGTCATTTATAGAACGTAAAATCAATGGAAAATTACACCATTTTTTTTCAACTACATTTTACCACACAAGACGCAAGTTCGTTGCCCTATACACTAGGGCTTGCGTCTCAACACGGGCAGGGGGTGTGGGACGTGACCTGACTGGCCGCGAACGCGACTCTTCCCTCAGAGGCCTTAGTGCGAGTTTCTTTTAACTATCTTCACTTTACGCATCGACCGCGTTCGGCGCTCCGATTGGCCCTTCACCAGTGAAGGCCAGTGAAGGGCCAATAGGAGCGCCGAACGCGGTCGATGCGTAAAGTGAAGATAGTTAAAAGAAACTCGCACTAAGGCCTCAGTTAGTCAGCTGTTTCGCTAGCGAGCATGGTGTCGGATAGAAACTTTAAAAAAATCTTTTAATGAAAATAACGTTTTTTTTGTTGTTACTCGTTCATTTGTTTTTATATTTAAGTCAACTACCCATGGTTTGAGTGACAATGGTGTTTAGCTTACCAAGTACTTCCTCAGGCTTCTTCAGTACATGTCCAATGAAGAAGTCGTCGAACACGTCCGTCATGCTATCACGTTCTATCAGACTACGTGATATGTCTTCTGATAGCACTTTCTTTGAATAAGTTATGGTGTCCGAGTCGATGGTAAAGTGTTCTGGACTGGTCGGCTGGAGTGAAAATAGTGGTGGATCTGGTGGTGTATCTGAAATGGAGTAACGAAAAGATATATTTAGTAACCGCTTAACTATTCTCCACGAGTCATAAATACCATGTAAGAAATCGACACGTGTTCTCTCAACGAGGCATGGCTCAGGATGGCGATTGACCAGTCGCAAAACCAGAACACGACGTGTTGCCACACCGGGCGCTGGACCTTATTGCTGGCCGCGACAGTAATGTACTATTTCCCACTAAGTCTATGCAGTGGATGATGTTAAAATAACTTCGTATCACTGAGTTAGCTTCAATATTACTTATTTTTCCCACTTAATACATCTGGACGATGTTCTTTGTGACTCTGTCACTTATTTACATAGCAAGTTGTGGTATTCGAATTTGTGTGGAGGAGGCACCACAAATAGAAAGTGAAAAACTTAAGTAAAATACAAAAACAGACAAAAAATTACTTTAATTTCGGACTTCGATGGCCAAAAACAAAAACTCTAAACCAAAGACTTCCGAAATTAAAGTTATTTTTCACTTTATTGTATTTTTTTTTGTAAAATGTTTTTTTGAATGGTCTGAGGCCCTACACAAAGTAAAATTCTATCAGCGATAACGATGATGGAAAAGGCAAAAATGTATAGGACTGACATAAGCTATCGAAAAGCTTATGTCAATCCTGTTGAAAGTCGTTGTAGAAATACGAAACTTTCGAAGCGATAGTCACTTGTCTAGACCCTCTTTTCGTCCCTATTACTTTGACGCTTACCTTAGGCTGAGTCCTGAGTGACGGCGCACCGCGCAGGCGGATTGCGGAGCGGATTAACAGACTGATGTCTAGTGGGCGTCCTGAGTGACGGTGCACTGCCGTAGTTTGTTGCTATGGCACTACCGTTGCCATAGCAGCGAACCCAAAGACATGACATTGTAATAACGTCCTGGCAGAATATTAATCAACGATTAATTCGTGTTTTTGAGTGCATTTTTCCAATATAAAGTGAAACTTGGTGCTTTCGAATGATACTCATTGTTATAGTATATGGATAACATAGTAATTAACGCGGATTATGAATTTGATTTTTCGATCACTTACGTATACGTTCATACATAGTTATCGCGGCAGGTATAATGAGAAACGTCAAATGCGCCGTTTATTCCGCCTGCGCGGTGCGCTGTCACTCAGGACTCAGCCTTAGACAGTACTTAATGTCATTATTATATTCATATTTTCAGCCATTTTTTTTTGTTCAAGAGGTATCTGCCTGCACTTGAACGGTGTGTTGTCCTGTTTAGCTTTTGGCGAATAGAATTAATTATATATATATATACAGGGTGTTAGGGTGAACACCGTTATCCTTGCAACCAGTGGTTTGGTTTCATTTATAGAACGTAAAATCAATGGAAAATTACAACTCTTTTTTTCTTTTCTTTAAACCTACATTTTACCACAAGAGACGCAAGTTCGTTGCCCTATGCGCTAGGGCAACGAACTTGCGTCTCAACACGGGCGGGGGGTACGGGATGTGACCTGACCGGCCGCGAGCGCGACCCCTCCCTCAGTCAGTCAGCTGTTTCGCTAGAGAGCACGGTGTCGTATAGAAACTTATTAAAATCTTTTAATGAAAATTACGTTTTTTTTTTGTTTTGTTCGGTCATTTACTTTTACATTTAAGTCAACTACCCATGGTTTGAATGACAAGACTGTTTACCCTTACAGCCTGTATATATATAATAGAGTTGAGGGAGCAAAATGGTTATAATTTATTTGCTTATAAATTAACTTAGACTATGAGGGAGTAATCATGTTGTATTCATCTGTGGGGGCTTGTAATTAGCAACTTAGTTTTATATTATTGATATTATTATAACGATATTTGTCTGTAAGCCTTCCGAAAAGAATAAAATAAAATATTATTATTTTATTCTTACCATCTGTTTCCTGTTTCTGTATGTCCACTTCATACATAAAATCTGGAGGGTCACCAATCTCTCCTATCTCATCTACAGGCTCCTCTTTTACTGCAATTTTTACTTCTTTTCTGAAATACACAATTTTACAATCAACATCTACAGTAGAAATATGTTCTTACCATAATCAGCCTATAATGTTCCCACTGCTGGGACACAGGCCTCCTCTCTGTGAGAGGGAGTAGGCCGTAACCCACCACGCGGGCCCAGTGCGGGTTGGTAGATGTTAAATGTCTTCGAATTTTTGGTTTTTGGACATGCCGGTTTCCTCACGATGTTTTCCTTCACCGTTTTGAGAGCAGTGGTGATGAAATAATTTACACAAAGTAAAGCGCCTGTCAGGGTTCGAACCTACGACCTACAACTCGTAAGTCGTGGTCGTTACCACCGGGCCACCACTGCTCCTCCTACTATTATATCTTAATGTCCCCCGATACCGCATGGTAAGACTTGGGCAATAACAACGTACAATACAATTATTTTTTAAATGTGTCTCGACAAACTTCGTGTTTCGTCAGACGTCGGATTTCTATCAGTTCCCTTCGCACTTGGTGCAGACCGGACGCTCTCAATCGACTTGGAAGTATACACGGTGTTAGTGTAAACACCGTTATCCTTAAACCAGTGGTTCGGTTTCATTTATAGAACGTAAAATTAATGGAAAAATAAAACTTAAAAAAAAAAAAAAAAAACTAAATTTTTCCACAAGAATATTTCACCCTACACGCAAGGGCAACGACCGGCCGCGGCCGGCCCTTCGCGGGGGCGGGCGGGGCGCGCGGGACGTTACATGACCGGCCGTCAGCTGTTTCGCAGTCTTTAGAACGCGTATCTATGGGTATCGGGACAGTGACTGATATTTACTTTCAATGAAAATAAGGTTTTTTTTTGTTGTTACTGGGTCATTTATTTTTATATTTAAGTCAACTTGGTTTGAGTGACAACGGTGTTTACCCTTGCATACTGTATAGAAAAGGACGCTCTGCACCAAGTGCAAAAGGAACTGATAGAAATGCGACGACAGACGAAAAACGAAGTTTGCACAGGCACACAGAGATAATTATAATTTCTCCATGTAAAATACTGGTACTCAGCTGCATCCGGTGAGGGCCTTGTGGCGAAGTAATAACAGCCGCACGGGTCGATCGATCAGATTAAGCTACCCCTTGCCGCGGTTGGTCAGTGGATGGGTGACCATTTTTACATACCGACCGAGACCCCTCCCTGCTTCGGAAAGCACGCTAAGCCGTTGGTCCCGGCTGTCATTCGTGGATCTTTGGCAGTCGTTACGGGTCGTCAGAAGCCCGAAAGTCAGACAACCAGTCTTGCCAGGGGTATCGTATTACCCAGTTACTGGGTTGTGGAGGTCAGCCTTCACAGCTTAGTAGGCTCTACAAGTTACCGACTAATAATCGACCAACTTAACTTTTGCAGTTGCAAAAATATATTCTACCTTACATTTCGTACGGGAAATGAGTAAACATGTTTTTCAACTACAATGTTAAGGGGGCGTGTATTGACAGCAAAAAATCATATTTCACCCGTGCAACCCTTACCTACCCCTCTCATTAAACACGACGAAAACAAAACACAATGCCTTCCCGCCAGCAGAAACTTTCACCTGGCGTTTATCGAATTCGAATTTCAATCTTCTGTAGTTTATTTTGCTTATACGATACGCTAAGCTTGAATTCAGAACTATAGATCATGTTCATGTTTTGGAACTAGAAACTCAATGTTGACGTGAAAAAGTTCAAATTTAATGTTACCAAATTTTATTTAGGACCTTGTACAATTTGTACCTAAAGACGTCTTTGTGGAAAACTGTGTTACCAAGTAATAAATATAATGCTATATCGTGGATTTCTCTCTTTGGAGGATCGTGCAAAGTGATACCCAAGTAAAAAATAATATTCTTATAATGAATTTTGCACTGTATTGTGCAACGAATATGGCATGTGTCATGAAAACCTTTCCTGCGCCAAACGCGAACAATCCCCTTCGAAAACATTTGAAACATGTGAAAAAGAGGCCGAGTTCTGTACAAAAGAAATAAATGTAGGATTGTCGGCTTCACCACTAAAAGAATTGACATCTATTCATCTATGTAAATGGGTGCCAAAGTACCAAAGGGACTAATTATAACAAGGGCCCAAGGTACGCGCTCAGTAACTGCGCTGTGTTTTGGGCGCGCGCCCGGCGCGTTTTGGACGCTCGTCAAACGCAACAAGATTTTCACATTTTGTTGTAACTTTTGAACCGTGTTTCTTTTAAGTTTATTACTAATGCGGAGAAAATGACAAGGAAAAATAGTGAAAAAGGAACTCGCGTCCAAGCGTCAAGGGCACGGTTAGGCTTCATTTACGGAGATGCGAGGAGTCGCGCGTGGCTTTGGGCGGCGCGGCCCGCACTGAATTCAAACATATGGCGTTGTATGAGTGCGTTTACGGAGACGCGATTTTACACGCGTTTGTTTGAAATGGAGCGTTTTTTGCGGCGGAGCCCGCGAATGGCATAGCCGCGTCACACGCGGCGTTTCATCACGGCGGCGCACGCAGCAGCAATTCTCGATGAAGCGATGCCCGCGGCATACCTTCTCCCAGTCTTATTTGTAAATCGCACAACGGAGATGCAAGTTGAGAGTGGCAAGTTGCGACATGTGCAGGCCTAACGGCGCCCGGCATGGGCGCTCGCTTAGACTGCAGCGCTTGATAAAATTCGTTACATAGGAATTCATACAATTTTATTGAGCGCCCGAAACGCAGCGTACAAAATGCGCGTCTCGGGCGCTTGTTATAACTAGTCCCTTAGTAGAAAGTTTAGTATGGTCCCTCTTTGTAACTGTTGAAATTGTAGCTTTGAAAACATGCCAAGTTGCATTATAATTTTAGGCCTCATTTACGGAGACGCGGGGCGTGGCGCGTCGCGTGCAGTGTGGCGTCACGCGGCGCGTCTGACGTTTTTTCTGTTTACGGTGCGGCGGCGCGTGAAGCGGCACTTATCATCCCACGCGTTAACATAAACATATGGCAATGTACGTCTTGATTGTCGCTGCTTTTTTTTGGGGTTATAATATATATTTTTGAAATGTGCTAATTAAAACCGTTCATTTGATACCCAACATGGTATGATTAAAAAAAAAATTTTTGTTGTTCATGATATGTCACCTAGAGGGCGTCATTTTCAATTTAATGTGTCTTCATATAGCCGATGACCAGCGGACGATCAAGAAGCTTCCAACGATACCTCATTTGTCAAATTGTGATGAGTCTTTTAGAAGATAATATGAGGGAACAGACATAGATAAATACATAGAAACCGGTCAAAATCATAACCCTCCTTTTTGCTTCGCCTTAGTCAGGTAAAAACTAACTATGACAAAAAAGTCAAATAGAGAGATATAAACAAGACATCACGGACAGACAAAGTAAAAATCCGGAGTCATACGTAATCTGTTCGAGTTCGTTCGTTATACCAATAACCGAAGAATAAAGGTATTATTCTAAACAAGTTTTATTTAGGGGCGGTCAGTCGCTCCAATTGTTCGTCTAAGGGTCACCTTACAAGAAGTTTGTCAAAAAAAGTGGGAGTAAACGAATTTGGATCCTGAGTAAATCGCAATAAGATTAAATCTCCAGTGCGAACTTTCAAATGAACGTGGAATGGGCTCGTTGGCTATGTTGTAAATTTTCTCCGCAAGAAAATTCACCGCAATACAGAGCAATGGCGCTAGTTGTACCTACTTCTTTCTATACTCCGTGCTACTATATCAGTCAAAAATCTGTCAAATAAAATGTATGTCATCTTGAGTTTTCAAATATCAACATTGAATTTTAAATGTTTATTTAGACTCGGTATTTATTTATTTATCAATCAATAACACTGGTAATATTCGTTTGGGAAGTGGTTTTAGTGTTTATTTCATGTTTTCTATGTCTCAGTTTCTTTTGTGGAATGTGATAAATTACGAAAATATTATTTACGAAAATAAATAATATCTTAGCGCAGCTAAAAATTTGAGCGTAGTCCTCTCGTCTCAACAGAGCGACGCCAACTGATTTGTGAAACAAAAATATGCTTGAAGTTCCCGTAATGTGCGACGGAAGATGGCTTCTTCCACGAACTAAGAACGTCGTAAGTCCTACAAGCTTTGATTCGTAATAAAACCAAAAATAAAAGGAATAAAAAATAAAGCCTACACAATTTTTTTTTGCCTTGTTTTAATACATATAATCATCTAATTTTTATCATAATAGGCATTAGCATTTTAAGTACACACGGCTACACATCAAGCTATACATTTCCAGTATAAGCTGACCTCGCATCGTATGGAAATCCTATACAGTGCGAGATCAGTATAAACTGGAAATGTATAGCTTGATGTGTAGCCGTGTGTACAAATCGAAAATACGTGAAAATTAGAGGTAACTTCGTGATATTTTTTTATCGAGAAAATTTTAATATTTTGTGTTTCTGTTCCACAAAAAGTTTGGAAATATCATGTAGTTACTCATACTATTTTTATTTTAAACCTAAGTCTTATCAATTTTATGAAAAATCAAATTGAAGACAGGCAATTTTGCTTCCGACCCGGCCTTAAGTTTGTTCGTTGAATAAATTCATCCCAACCCGAAGGGTTTCATTGTGCGTGATCCGACCCGCACTTAGCCGGTTTTTTACTGTTTGTATTTCCTGTGTGTCCCAAATATTGGGTCCCCACCTATGATATCCCCACATATTGGGTCCACACCACGGTGTTTTTCTCACAAATAGAGAACCTCGTCACTTCTATGATTTAAAATATTCATCAATTGCTTGGTATCATATCGAAAATGACCATCATAGACAACTACCAATAGTAAAAAAAACTTATTACTTATAGTTTTTTGAACATAAAAAATACCTTAAAAATTACTCCTCATTTTGTTAGCAGAAATGAACACTATTTTTTTTTTAACTTAGCCAAAACTTATTTTTGTCGCTTAATCTAAGTGGCATACGTTATCTTAGTTTTTAAACATTAGTGCATAAAAGTTTTAAAACACTAGTGTTCATGTTTGTTATATAAACTAAGAAAATATTCGTATGAAAAATGCAACTTCTTTAAAATTCCCCATACAAAACGCTGATTTCATAGGTGGGGACCTAATATAATATTTTTCTTTCTTTCTTTTCTTTATTCATTGCTAATTTAATAGTGGATAGCTGTATTTTCACTTACTTTTTATCCAATAAAGTGTATATAAGATTATGATGACTCAAATAATGCTCCTTCAAAGTTAGATATTTAAAATAATCCTTTTTGCATATTTGGCATTTTGTGTCCTGGAACAAAAAAACGTTTCAGTTTTAAAATAAATACTAACCCTCTTATTTATAAACGTTTCTTAAAGTTAAACAGTCGTATAAACATCGAAAATGTATGGTTAAACAGTTGCTAATTCATAACTTAACTTTATGCAGCCTTTATGAATAAGGCGATAATATTTTAACCGATTTAAAAAAGAGATAAGGTTATGCATACGATTGTTTTATTAAGTGTGATTTCTGTACCCAATTCGAGTAACGTTCGTGAGTAAGTGCTGTGAAATTTTAGAGGTAAGAGAAACAGGGTGTTAAGTTCACTCTATATCTCTATAGAAAAGGGAGGATCCTCCGACCAGACGGGTGATGTGTCCAGCGGATAACTGCCCACCGATTTATGTAAGGATCTTGCAGTGGCGAAGGGTGATTTCTCGGGGGGTGGGAACCCGGAGCAAAAAAAAAGAAAAAAAAAAAAAAAAAAAACAATTATACTGACGAATTGAGAACCTCCTCCTTTTTGAAAAACCCGGTTAATAATACTTGTTATGATGTCACTTCCTTATGGCCGCGAAAAGCTACTTCTTGTTTGTTTACCTAACAAAAGAACGGTGTCATTAGACCGTTTAATTAAATTCCTATTTCGATCTACTTTTCTCAAACTTATTTATAAACTCACATTCAAAAAGCCCGCTTTCACAAACCACGCTCAAACATTTTACTAAGCTCCTACGCTCTAGCGCAACGCCATCTAACGGAAATATGAGAAATGCAATGCATTTTGGCAGTACAAGAACGAGATATCTCCATTAAAAAAATTCACAAAATAATTAAACAAAGGGCGCGTTTAACGAGAAATTTTTAGGGAGTGGCATTTTACAATTCAGAGTTTTCGCTCACGGCCACTAGAGGGAATTGGCCGCGCGGGTGTAGAGCTTCGAACGAATTAGCGAAAAATCGTCAGATTATGAATGTAAAAACCCCTTTATTACATGAACTACTAGAATCTGAGAAAAGTAAACAAGGGAAACAATACATTTTATTTTATTTACAACTGCCAGTCAGCCATTCATATTTATCGTAAAGGGAAACATTAGAATGTTTGAAAAAACCATCACGTCGTTTGTAATTTATACTTACATCTGAGCAAGCACGGCCTAACGTAATTACTTATGTGTTTCTTATTTTCTAAACTTAACCTTGGAAAGCATGTTTCCTCACAAAGAAAATAATCCTAAACAACAATTTATAGGCTACCACTAAGCTACCAGACGGCCCGCACGCGGGGCAAAAGACATTGTAGTTAATTAGAAAGTCCTTGACGAATTATTGCCGCCATCCTAATCCTACTGATCGTACTAATAACTTTTCAAATCTATTAAGAAATTTCAACTTATTAACTATCTACTTACCCCAAATACATAATTACAACGTACACTTTCACTAAAGTCAAAACACTTTATTCACTGTTTTATACCAACAAACTAATACTACTACTACGATTCTCGTACTGATAAACTAATGATTTCAATGAATAATACCAACAAAATGTGAATTAACTGCAAGTGTAAACAAAATAAAATGATGAATAATGCGATTACGTCAAACACAACCATGCAATCACACAATGTCTAGCGTCTAATAGTGTCCTCGTGTCCTGTCTCCTGTCCGAACTCCGAGCCGAACGCATTACGAAAATCAACGAAAACTACCGAACCGATATCTCCACCTCGTTCCCGCGCAAGCAATTTTCGATCACTGTTTATAGGTATAACTCGCTGTCGGCCGGGTTACTGGAGCCGTATGAAACCGGGGTGTCACGTGACCGAAGTGACGTCATGACGCCTTGATTTTTGAATCAACGACAAGCCGCCCGCACCGCCGAGTTATTTTAGAGAAAATTTTGTTGTGGTCGGGAGATAACAATGACAAAACATTGAATGTGGGCGTTTTGTATAGTTTTAGTTTTATGGTGTATTAAATACCTCTATTGTGATTATTGAACAGGCATTTTAAACACTACTGACTGTGTTAGTTTTCAATGAGGATAGAGTGGTTTTGTTCCGAAGTTCAGAAGGGAAGCCGATAGGAATCGGGTTGTAGGGTAGCTGCGGCCCTGGGATCTTGTATATATGTCGGCCGCGCGGTAAATTCTAATTGCGCGATGCAGCATTTTTGTCTGATGTCACGATTTTTGCGTGACATCAGGTCTTTGATGCGTAGTTGGATGTGGCGATGTACAGCTTGGCGAAAAGAGTATAATGCGGTGACAAATGAAACTAAATATTTTACTTAATGCAGACCTATAATGTTGGCTACTTTGCCGACACATCCAACTACGCATCAAAGACCTGAGTCTTTGATGCGTAGTTGGATGTGGCGATGTACAGCTTGGCGAAAAGAGTATAATGCCAAATGAAAATGTTGGCTACTGCCGACAAGTGTGAGTAGGTTTTGAGTCAGTACAAGCAGCGTTTTTAACTATTTTGTTTAAATTCTTTTACTCATTTCCCATATGCGGTCTCTTTTTATCCAAACTCTTTTTTGCCAAGCTATAGATGCCGCTACAAAAGTAAATTAAACAAACAAAGATTATGTTTTTTCACGCATAAAAAGCAATTTTAAACTTACTTTTTCAGTGCCATGTCCATATTTTAGATGCTGTATGATACCTCTCCTGCTGTAGGTGACCATATCACAGATGTCACACAGATACTCTCTGGATTTGGGATAGGGACCGTGGGCATTCTTTATGTGCTGGGCAAGGTAGATTTTGGCTGTAAACCTGTAACAAAAATATAAAATGGTCTATGGTCGCAACCGCTACTGTTGAACATAAGGTTAAAGTGTTATTAATCGAACCCAGGACCTCACGCTCAGCATCAGTTTGCCATTTGCAAAATTTCATCGAAATCCGTGCAGCCGTTTTAGCATGAAAGGGTAACAAACAAACGAACTCACTTCCGCATTTATAATCCTAACTAATAGGTAGGTAGACCATGACCTCGAACCTATTCCAGGTCATGGTCTACCTACTTATTAGTTAGGTTAGGCGGGATAAAAGGTCGAGACTCCTCCGTGCCTCGGAAAGCACGTTAAGCCGTTGGTCCCGGCTGTCATTTGTGGATCTTTGACAGTCGTTACGAGTCGTCAGAAGCACGAATGTCTGACAACCAGTCTAACCAAGGGGTATCGTATTACCTAGTTACTGCGTTGTGGAGGTCAGATAGGCAGTTGCTCCATGTAAAATACTGGTACTCAGCTGCATCCGGTTAGACTGGAAGCCGACCCCAACATAGTTGGGAAAAGGCTAGGCAGATGATGAGGCGGGATAAAAGGTATCCTATGTCCTAACATAGGATACCTTTTATCCCGAAATTTCCACAGGATCGAGACTTACGCGGGCGAAACCACGGGGCGAAGCTAGTATCCTAACTAATAATATTTTAAATACGAAAGTGCATTGCGAATTCACGCTAAAATGGGTGAACAAATTTAGATGAAATTTGGCACATGGGTAGACCATGACCTGGAGAAGGACATAGGCTACGTTTTATCCTGGATTGCGCGTGAAACCGCGAGTTGCAGCTAGTAATTGCTGCAACAATTTTTGCTGATTGGGGCGCAGCTAGTAATGTATAAACTCATAGTTTGACTTATTAAACGCCAAGCGTTCTTCCTCCTCTCTCCTACTTCTATCTATGCTGTGCCCAACAGGGTCCATAATTGAGACTGATGTAACTGTTTTTCCCACCAACTGTATACATTATGGTACGCAATAAAGAATTGAGAATTGAGAATTAATTTACAAAGATATCACGTGGGCTAAGCCGCTGGCGAAAGCTAGTCATTAAACATAGCTTCCGCCGGCGGCATCGCCCGCGTGGTAAGTCGTTAAAAAGTAGTTTAAGTCCTTCCCTAGGGTGCCATCTATCTCCTTGCCAAATGACGAAATCCGTTCAGTGGTTTAGGCGTGAAAAGGTAACATACAGACAGACAGAGTTACTTTCGAATTTATAATATTACTAGCTGCGCCCCATGGTTTCACCCGCGTAAGTCTCGATCTCGTGGGAATATCGGGATAAAAAGTCTCCTATATCCTAAGTCTACCCCGTGCCAAATATCATCCAAATTCGTTCAGCCGTTTTAGCGTGCAAGTGTAACAAACAAATAAACTCACTTTCAAATTAATAATATTAACAATTTGGCGGACAGTGAATGAGACACAATTGAAGTTCTACTGTTATTACGTTTATGTGCGTTTATCTACACCCATGCTATAAATCCTCTATAAAAGTTTCTGAAACAGTTAACTCTTTGCCAACATTAAAACAACCAGTGTCAGGGTAACCATAATATCATCCAAACGGGTGTTATAATGTTGTACTGAATTTCATAAAGCAACTCATTTCAAAAAAGAACACTGTCATTCATGAGCGTTTCACTAACAAAGCACCGTAATTTAAAAACAAAACACATTCGAATTCGAAAATTTCGAATTCACGTCGTACCGCGCCATTTTTTCATTCGTGTTTTAATACCCCTTATTATATAACAGTTGCATAAATAACTATTACTGTCCGCCAAAGTGTTAAGTTAGGATATTATAGATAAGCTTACTTACAACTGTCCACAGTAGTGACACTGCACTCGACATCCATTCCGTATATGTCTGGCCAGTCTGAACTTCCGCGGGAACCGCCTGTTGCAGCCGGTACACACGTGTTGGTTCTCCGGGTAGTGGATTATGACGTGGCGTTTGAGATCACCCTGTAAGGAAACATAAAGCCTTTATTTAACAATCTTTCATGAACACAACATCACAAAGGAGCTCGGCTACGTAATAACAGCCGCACGGGTCAATCCATCAGGTTAAGCTACGCTTGCCGGGGTTGGTCCATGGATGGGTGACCATCTTCACATACCGAGACTCCTCCGTGCCTGGGAAAGCACGTTAAGCCGTTGGTCCCGGCTGTCATTTGTGGATCTTTGACAGTCGTTACGGATCGTCAGAAGCTCGAAAGTCTGACAACCAGTCTTACCAAGGGGTATCGTATTACCCAGTTACTGGGTTGTGTAGGTCAGATAGGCAGTCGCATCAGGTGTATAATACTAGTAGCGACCCGCGGTTTCACCCGCATAAGTCTCGATCCCGTGGGAATATCAGGATAAAAAGTATCCTATGTGTTAATCCAGGTTATAAACTATCTGTGTGCCAAATTTCACCCAAATCGGTTCAGTAGTTTTTGCGTGAAAGGGTAACAAACATCCATCCATCCATCCATACTTACAAACTTTCGCGTTTACAATATTAGTTAGATAGGATAGTGAGGATTACATTTCTCCATCATATTTTTTCTTTCTTTCTTTATTTCTTACCTTATCCTTAAACCTCTTCCCGCAAGGTTTGTAGCTGCACTTGTAAGGCTTGACGTCTATATGTCGTCTCATATGCGCCTGTATGTTGTTCTTAGTTGTAAGACGGCCGCAAATCTCACATTTGATACGATTTGATTTCTTGTGGACTGTATTCTGAAAAGAAATGTCGCTATATTTGCTGAACAATGACATAATTCTTGCACAGATATGACGCGCAGATTTATTTTTCTTGATATTTATTATTTAAAGGTATGAGGAACAGTGGTGGGTGGTGGCCCAGTGGTAACTTACGAGTTGTAGGTCGTAGGTTCGCCGAAAGGGATACCGGGACCTTGGCAACAGGCAACTGAAGGAACACGGGTGGGTTTTAGTCAGTAAAAGTCTGACACGCCCTTCCGCTCCGCCCAGAGCGGAAGAAGTCATTAGATGATTTACCACACTAAAAAAAAAAAAAAAAAGGTCGTAGGTTCGAACCCTGACAGGCACTTTACTTTGTGTAAATAACTTCATCACCACTGCTCTCAAAACGGTGAAGGAAAACATCGTGAGGAAACCGGCATGTCCTAGAACCAAAAATTCGAAGACATGTGACATCTACCAACCCGCACTGAGCCCGCGTGGTGGATTACGGCCCACTCCCTCTCATAGGGAGGAGGCCTGTTTCCTAGCTAATTATGAGGAACAGGGTGTAAAGTTCACTCATCCTCTATTGAAGGGAGGATCTAAACTCTAAATTGCACGATGCAGGATTTTGTATGACGTCAAGTCTTTGATGCGTAGTTCGCATGTGGCGATGTAGATGCCGCCACAATTACAAAAGTAGATAACTCTGCATTCGGCATTTGTTTTTGTTGTCATTCGCCAATGTTGCAACTGTAATTTATTACGCAATATTGTCCTTGGTCCCTTTTTTTTTTTTTTGATGTTGGGAAATCATCCAATGACTTCTCCCGCTCTGGGCGCAGCGGAAGGGCGTGTCAGACTTTTACTGACTAAAACCCACCCGTGTTCCTTCAGTTGCCTGTTGCCAAGGTCCCGGTATCCCTTTCGGACTAACCCGCAAACCTGGCAAGCATCGGTCCTAGCGGACCCCGCCAATTGTCCGGGCCTGGTCCTAATCGAACGGCGAGCTACCCATTGCTCGCCGTCCGCAAGCCCGCGCCTATGGTGGCCGGGAATCCGCCTGGGATTCCCGACGCCCAAGGCGTCTCCAACGGCGGCGGTTAGGGGCGTGAGGGTGCAAACTTTGCTTCTCCCTCACGCGTTCCGCCTCCTCCTTCGCGAGCATTACTGCTTCGCAGAAGGAGGTGACTGCTTCCCATGCCCTCTCGCTCCGTACCATGGCCTGGACCACAGCCGGACGCGAGAGGTCACCGCCGCCAATCGCCTCCAAGAGGACACGGCGGGGCTCCGCCCAAGCGTCCTTGGTCCCTGGCCTTGACATCAACCATTGAACAAAATTGTCTAACTTTTATTAGTTGGTTTTGGCTACTTTGTATGTTTGTATTTTATGTCTGCGTTAGTGCAGAATAAACAATTTATTCGTGCTCGAGAAGATCGTGGCTAAGTAATAACAGCCGCACGGGTCGACCCATCAGGTTAAGCTACGCTTGCCGGGGTTGATCCGTGGATGGGTGACCATCTTTACATTCCGAGACTCCTCCGTGTCTCGGAAAGCACGTTAAGCCGTTGGTCTCGGCTGTCATTCGTGGAACTTTAAAAGTCGTTACGAGTCGTCAGAAACCCGAAATTCTGACTACCAGTCTTACCAAGGGGTGTTGTATTACCCAGTTACTGGGTTTTGGAGGTCAGATAGGCAGTCGCTCAATGTAAAATAATGATTTGATTTGATTGACTCGCGCACCAAGGGTTCCGTACCATTATCTGTAAAAACGGCAAAAAAATCACGTTTGTTGTATGGGAGCCGCCTTAAATATTTATTTCATTTGTTGTTATAGCGGCAACAGAAATGCATCATCTGTCTAAAGATCACGGTTCATGAGATACAGCCTGGTGACAGACGGACAGACAGACAAACGGACGGACAGCGGAGTCTTAGTAATAGGGTCCCGTTTTACCCTTTGGGTACGGAACCCTAAAAATCAATTACATATGATGGTTTCAAAAAATATTGTCAGATAGGCAGTCGCTCCATATAAAATATTGGTATTCAGCTGCATCCGGTTAGACTGGAAGCCGATCCCAACATAGTTGGGAAAAGGCGGGCAGATGATGGTTTAAAAAAATATTGGCAATGTTATTCTGAACCATGCCATGGGGTCTCAACTCGAACAAATTATAATTAGTCTTGAAAAAAAATCATAGATGGCAGCATAAGTAACAATTTATGAAATTAACAATCACTACAAAGCGTTATACGACAAATTTTGGCTGAAGTAATATTAGTAAGAATCAAAACATCTTTGTTTAATGCTGATTTATGTATTTACACTCATAAATCTCGTATTTTCAACAAAAAACTTAAATTAAGCCGTTTACTTCAATTCGAACCCTTAGAATGATAAAGTAGCCATCTGCTAATCATTTTGTTGAGAGCTCTTTGCAATAGATGGCGTTTTACTCGAGTGATGACAGGGTCACTTTAAACTTGCGTTTATGTCGTTTCATTAAGGCAAATCAATCAATTTTTTTTAAATCTAATACTTTACGTAGAAATATAAAAATTGAACACCTAGGAAGAAAAAACGTACAAAAGGAAGAAAAACATCTAGGAGTCTTGCGTAGTATCTAGGCAAGACTCCTAGATGGCGTTGTAAAACTACAGTCTCTGGCAATTAGTGAGTCGCTGATGCTGCCATCTGTTAAAAAAATGGAGAACGAAAAATAGCCAGCTCAATAGCCAGACTTAGGGTGGTTTCATTTCTTTGTATGGGATTGGGTATCTGTACGTAGTATTATAATATCTGTGACCATGCCAAGGTTTACTAAGTAAAATTAAATGTAATACTTACAATATGTATATTAAGCGTCCCTTTAGTTTTGAACACCTTCTCACACTGCTGACAGGGATACTTCCTCGTATCCAATTCAAAATGCACCTCGTCCACGTGAATTTGTAACGTCTCTTTCTTTTTAAAACTGTAAATACAAACAAAAGGGGTATTTATGTCGTGGCAGGAGACTCCCTGGGCGTCGTGAAATCCCAGGCGGATGCCCGGCCACCATAGGCGCGGGCTTGCGGACAGTAGCTCGCCGATTAGGACCAGGCCCGGGTCGATGGCGCGTCGTGTTCCACGCGCGCCTCAAAGAGATGTCAGCACAATTGGCGGGGTCCGCTAGGACCGATGCCTGGCAAGGTTGCGGGAAATTCCGAAAGGGATACCCTTGGCAACAGGCAACTGAAGGAACACGGGTGGATTTTAGTCAGTAAAAGTCTGACACGGCCGCCCGCTCCGCCCAGAGCGGGAGAAGTCATTTGATGATTACCCACCCTCAAAAAAAAGAAAAGGGGAATGCATGTAAGTTAGGAGGTGTAAATCGTAGGACGTGTACACGTCCTATGATTTACACCTCCTACCTTACCTCCTACCTTCTCTCCTTCGACTCTCTACGAGGCATCCTCGACACTAAATATATCTACGTCTATTGTATTTTATAATGGATTTCCGCAAAGTCACGCCTGAAGCAATAGGGAATATGCATGTGATTCAAATATGGGTCAAATATTTTTTTTGATAAACTATTTTACTTCAGAATTATGCCTCCATCAATATTTTTGAATAAAATTTCTTTTTGAGCGAGAAATTAATTTTTAAAAAGACCCAAAAATCTGTGGGTAATTCAAATACTTGAAAAGCTAAGAGCGGATGTGACGTAAAAATCCGGTATAACAATCAAAATGTCAATGTCAAGTCAATCAACAAGTGTCAAGTCAATGTCAAACGCTCATAGAAAAAGGAGTGTTTGACGTTGACTTGACAGTTACTTGTCTGTTTTCACGGACTGTGACGTCACCACACCAAGCGCGCCAAATGGAGGGCTTTTAAACAGCCCGGTTGGATATTAAAAAAAAAAAATCTAAATACTTTAAATTGCTTTTTTGCCGTCGAATTTTTTTCAACTATTATTTAACGATGTAAACTATCGAATAAAAATATTTAAAAAATACATGCATATTCCCTATCAACTATCTGTTATGTATTAACTTACTTCTTTTTACATATAGAACACGGATAGTCTTTGGTTATTCCTAGATGTCTTTCCATATGTCTTCTTATCGTCGAGTTGTCACGACATGCGTAATCACAGTACTGGCATTGAAATGGTTTCTCTCCTGCAAAGAAAATACATCTAACTTTAATATTATAAACGCGAAAGTTTGTAATATGGATGGATGGATGTTTGTTACTCTTTCACGCGAAAACGGCTAAATGGATTTGGATGAAATTTGGCAAACAGATAGTTTATAACCTGGTTTAACACATAGGATACTTTTTATCCCGATATTCCCACGGGATCGAGACTTACGCGAGTGAAACCGCGGGGCGCAGCTAATCATTCATATAGTCAATAACCAATCAATCTGCCTAGCCTTTTGCCAACTATGTTCGGGTCGGTTTCCAGTCTAATCAGAATGAATACCAGTATTTTACATGGAGCGACTGCCTATCTGACCTCCACAACCCAGTAACTGGGTAGTACGATACCCCTTGGTAAGACTGGTTGTCAGACTTTCGGGCTTTTGACGACCCGTAATGACTGTACGACGCAAGCGTAGCTTAACCTGATGGATCGACCCGTGCGGATGTTAGTACTTAGCCACGAGCTGACGCTGATACCATCCAATGCTTACATAATCTAACTAAGTATTAATTACCCATAATTAGTGGTAATTAAATCATTAATAGGCAAATTAACTTTTATAGTTGTAAAGGTATGTCCAAACATTGAGCGGCTATCTAGCGCGGCTGTCGCGCGCGAACGCTTTTGTCTACCTGCCGCGCACAAAAATTTCTAGCAAACATTCGTCAATAATTGTTTTTGGACGAATTATAAGCAGGGCTACGACTCACGCAACCGCTATCATGCCAACTGAAGTACGCGGCGTGTCTCGGATATGCCGCGCAGTACTGCCGCGCAAACTTTCGTCGGTTTAGTCCTAACTAGAGCGCAGCTGAAATGTGTCGTGCAAACGCCGCGTGTTGCTGCACTGCCGCGCTTTGGACACCCCTTTACGATGGCGATAGCTTAGCTTTAAAGAAACAATGTTGACTGATTCTTCAGAAAATGTTGTTAGTTCTCATTTTGATGTTCAAAATCTTATTTGCAGGTAAGTAATTGTTGTTTTTATCTGGCAAAATGTAGGTGTAGGAGCTCGTGGCTAAGTAATAACAGTCGCACGGGTCGATCCATCAGGTTAACGCTTGCCGGGGTTGGTCAGAGGATGGGTGACCATCTTTACATACCGAGACTCCTCCGTGCCTCGGAAAGCACGTTAAGCCGTTGGTCCCGGCTGTCATTTGTGGATCTTTGACAGTCGTTACGGGTCGTCAGAAGCTCGAAAGTCTGACAACCAGTCTTACCAAGGGGTATCGTATTACCCAGTTACTGGGTTGTGGAGGTCAGATAGGCAGTCGCTCCATGTAAAATACTGGTATTCAGCTGCATCCGGTTAGATTGGAAGCCGACCCCAACATAGTTGGGAAAAGGCTAGGCAGATGATGATCTGGCAAAATGTAGGTGTACTATAGGTACACCTCTGTCTAACCCTTCCTTTGGGATTACAGACGTGATTTTATGTTTGCAGAAGCACGAGTCTTCTGCCAAGACAGTAACTCATTATCGTGGAATCCGTTAGGAATGCCCTGTCCCATCACATGCAGTACTATTAAGTCGGCAGTGGATCGGTAAGACACATTAGAAGTGTAACTAATATATTCATAATAGGTACACACGGCTACACATCAAGCTATACATTTCCTGTATAAGCTGACCTCGCATTGTACGGAAATTGTATACAATGCGAGATCAGCATAAACTGGAAATGTATAGCTTGATGTGTAGCCGTGTGTACAGGGATTATAATACAAGCATGTATGAATATACATGCTGTTAGATGCATTAGATGTTTATTTCTAATAAACAGTCGGTTACAGAACTTAGCGATGGAAAGTTCAAAACCCACATCAAACGTGTCCTTATCAAAAAAACATATTATAAGATTAAAGACTACGTTGAAGACAAGGAAGTTTGGCAATAATTTCTTCTGCACATGTGGCTTCCCTGGTACCTCATTAACGGCATATTTATGTAAGAGTCTATTAACTGCTCCCAAATTACCATGTTTATTTTCTTTACATTCATCCTTGACATATAATCATTGTATTTGACATTATATACCTCCAATTAATTTCAACTCCTAGTGGCTTTTGTGGACAGGATTATAATTATTCAATTTGTTACAGTTGTAATATCAATCACGTCAATTGGTTTAAATAGGTTTTTATTTTTATATGAATTCTAATTTTATTATCATTAGTCTTTTAGATAGATTATTTTCTATTTTGTGAATGTGAGAACGTTGTAGGCTTATTGGACTGTAGATTTATTGAACATCTTCTATTTTTGTTAAGTACCTGGTACTTACTTGTTAAAAGGCCTACATTGTCCTCCCATGCCTACCAACACTGTAATTTGAAAGTATTGTAAAAGCCAATTATTTTTAAAAGAGTAACCATGGAGTTTCTTGCCGGCTCTTCTCCATAGGAAACGACCAATTGGAACCGTGCACCTAGCTTCTGACGTTTCATAAGTACCCATGTAGGTTTATGTGAAATAAGATATTTTGATTTTGATTTAGGATATGAGAATATGAAATATTAGGTTACCAGGTATTAGTCAAATATTGGGCACGCTAATCTATCACGATCACCATTTGCCGACGAGTGTCTACTAGCTAATCTAATCTAATACGAATATTAGTTATAATATTTGTAGTGACCGAAGCTCACAGCGACTCCATATTTGCTATATGCAAAATATGTCAACAAAAGTGCTAATTTAAAACATGAAAGTGCATATTCACGAGAATCTTGTATTTCATATTAATTATTATGGAGAATAATAGTATGTAATTATGTATCAATATTAGATTGTGTAGCTAATAATGAATCAGTTCACTGATATTTGACTAATATAGGTAACAGGTATGGTATCATAATATGCGAAAACTAATATATTCAATAATAGGATTACCTAAAAATTACCCTAATATAACATCTCTAAGACACATTGAACTTTAGAAATGGTCTGTCACCCAGGACATGTACACCTTTATTTCGTAGCCATAAGAGCGGTTATCATAGTTCTACTGCCAAGTATTTTACACGTGCAGCCTGTGGACCAACTTTACTCAAGGCGATATCAGCGCCCTACGGGTCCAATATAATAACGGGTTCAGGATGTTGATAGGGCTGCCCCGTTTTAGGGCGTAACTAGGGCGGTGCCGGCGGTGCCAGCGGTGCCCAGGCACAGGGCGCAGACCCTGGAGGGGCGCAGAAATGACCAGACTAGGGTGTCTAGTCGCGTCGTCCTATTAATCGTCGAATATTATTTATTTGTATATTCTTCTTACAAATAAATGATATTCTTTTTTACCCGACTACGGCGAAGAAAAAAGGAGGGTTATGATTTTGACCGGTATGTATGTATGTATGTTCATCTGTTTCCTCCTATCTTCCAAACCACTTATCACAATTTGACAAATGAGGTATCGTTAGAAGCGTCGTGATTGTCCGCTGGATATAGGCTATGTGAAGTCACATTGAATTAAAAATGGCGCTCTCTAGAGGACATAAAGAGAGGAACTTACAAAAAAATATGGTTTAGTCGTACCATGTTGGGTATCAAATGAAAGGGCTTAATGAGCACATTTCAAAAAAATATATATTGTAATCCCAAAAGAATAAAAAAAAAAAACAAGTAATAAAAACTAAAACCCAACTACGACTTAAAAGGTATTTTTAATTTGTCTGTCTGTGGTGTCTTGTTTAAGTATACCTTTTCAGTCGTAGTTGGGTTTTAATTTTTATTACTTGATTTTTTTCATAAATAGGACTTCGCAATGAAGAAAGCGCGTAAAGTAAATCTTTAAGTAAGGATTATGGTTTCCCTTGAATCTTTACTATATGTACTGATCAGTATTTGGTGTCATTTGAGTTATGTCTAATTGTGAATTTTGACAAATATTTTCGAATAAACGTTGTCTGTGTCACCTAATTTATACAGTATGCAAGGATAAACACCGTTGTCACTCAAACCATGGGTAGTTGACTTAAATATAAAAATAAATGACCCAGTAACAACAAAAAAAAAACCTTATTTTCGTTAAAAGATTTTAAAGAGTAAATATCCGTCACTGTCCCGATACTCATGGATACGCGTTCGAGAGAGTTGCGAAACAGCTGACGGCCGGTCATGTAACGTCCCGCGCGCCCCGCCCGCCCCCGCCAACCGCCGGCCGCCGTGTTGAGACGCAAGTTCGTTGCCATTGCGTGTAGGGTGAAATATTCTTGTGGAAAAATGTAAAATTTCTTTGAAAAAAAAGTTGTATTTTTCCATTGATTTTACGTTCTATAAATGAAACCAAACCACTGGTTTCAAGGATAACGGTGTTTACACTAACACCCTGTAAATGTTTATTTGAACTTCATTATTCAAAACTTTACCAAGTACTTAAAATTACGTTTACAAAAACTTAGTTTGACAGAACCGGTTATGATTAGAAAATATTACAAGGGCGCGCTTATAGCACCTCGCACCGGGCGCATAAAGGCACTGAGTGCATCAGGTATGTTTGTTCAAGCACACGTTGATAGCTTCCACGCCATCGTCAGACGGAAATCTGCCTCTTTGCTTTGCAGAGTGCGAGAAAGTTCCAACTCCATTCTGAAGACCATAACGGGGCGGTACGAGTCTCCTTTATTAGGTGATGTTGTTCGAAGGTGCATTTCGAACAACAGCCTTGTTTCTAGATAGATATTAAGTTAGGTATAAGTTGTTTTTTTGTTTACTAACATATGAATGTTTCTTATGGGTCAATCCATTAGGTTAAGCTACGCTTGCCGAGGTTGGTCCGTGGATGGGTGACCATCTTTACATATCGAGACTCCTCCGTGCCTCGGAAAGCACGTAAAGCCGTTGGTCCCGGTTGTCATTTGTGGATCTTTGACAGTCGTTACGAGTCGTCAGAAGCACGAAAGTCTGACAACCGGTCTTACCAAGGGGTATCGTATTACCCAGTTACTGGGTTGTGGAGGTCAGATAGGCAGTCGCTCCATGTAAAATACTGGTATTCAGCTGCATCCGCTTAGACTGGAAGCCGACCCCAACATACATAGTTGGGAAAAGGCTAGGCAGATGATGATGGATGTTTTTTATCCGAATTATAGATTATTATATTTAAAAATATATATATATATATATATCATAAAATTGTACTTTTCTTGAAGCAAGTGATAATTATACAATACGCACATGAATTCGAAAAGTCAGAGATGCGTGACTTAGGTTCGAACTCGAGTCCTATGGGTTGGCAGTACACTTTGCTGTACACACGGCGACACAATCATGCTATACATTTCTTGTTTATGCTGATCTCGCATTGTATAGGATTTCCGTACGTCTTGATGTATAGCCGTGTGTACACAATATACATCGAATTTTAATTTCCAGATTAAGAATACGAGACTACCGATACCTAATCGCCGATAGAGATCGAAAACAAATAAACATGTCTGCAGCTCAACTCTACGTCATAGGCCAAAGGCTCCAAGATAATATCTACGGCAGGAGATCGAACTCCTTACACCCCGACACTAGAAAACACATCAAACTCTATCAAACTTACCACAGACTACTATCCAACAAGTATTTCGAACACGCTTTGAAAATAGAAGCGGGAAAAATGACAGTTGAATTGAACAAGACATGTTCGAATTTGGCGGCAAATGATTTGTACAAAAAAATTGTTAATGTAAAGTGTACCAGGAAGTTAAATAAGAGGTCGGATGTTTTAGAAAAATTTACAAAGTTTTTAAATGTGTACGCTGATCCTAAGTATCCGTTTGATGAGGAAATGGTTGGGGTGAGTGAAGCGGGGTGACCAAATAAAAAACCGGCCAAGTGCGAGTCGGACTCGCGCACGAAGGGTTCCGTACCATTATCTATAAAAACGGCAAAAAAATCACGATATTTGTATTGGGAGCCCCCCTTAAATATTTGTTTTATTTTAATTTAATTATATAGCCGCTCACGTGCTCCAGGGGCACTAGAGTGCCCCCCGTCACAAGCAGTACAATGCTCCAGAGCACTAGAGTGCCCCCCGAATATGTAACTAAATATTCTGTGAATATTTAATTTAAAGCGTCTACCTGTTGTCGTTTTCAATATCGAGCAAAAACCAGTAAAAAAATCACGTTGTATAGAAGGTTTCTGCATTTCGACCCAATATTTTTGACCCTCACATCACAGGACAAATAAAAAACCGGCCAAGTGCGAGTCGCACTCGTGCACGAAGGGTTCCGTACCATTATCAATAAAAACGGCAAAAAAATCGTTATTGTATGGGAGCCCCCTTAAATATTTATTTTATTCTGTTTTTTATTATTTGTTGTTATAGCGGCAACAGAAATACATAGGCTGTGAAAATTTCAACTGTCTATCACCGTTCATGAGATCCAGCCTGGTGACAGACGGACAGACAGATATCTCATGAACCGTGATAGTTAGACAGTTGAAATTTTCACAGATGATGTATTTTTGATGATGATGCTTTATTCCTTCCAGATAATTCTACAAAAACTTGAAGGGAGCGTAAATCTTCGATACGGCGTAGTTGACTACAAAATAATACTAAACTTTTTAAAAAAGGCGTTAAAATATCACAGATCTCAGAGTAAAGGTGAACAGATTATAAAACTGCAGTCAACAAAATGTTTGACTATTTACCAGCCGGGATGTTTCTGTAAAACGGGGTCAGTATTTTGCTTCTTATTCTAGACGTGTGTCCAAACACGCGGCAAGAGCGCGGCTGCACCAATCGGCATTTGTAGGACAGATTTCACGTCGGTGTGGTAACACGTCGCGTTCTGGTTTGCAATTGCTCAATCGTCATCCTGAAGATGCCTCGTTGAGACGTGAAACACGTGTCGATTTCTTACAGGGTTTTTATGACTCTTGAAGAATAGTCAAGCGGAATAGGTTACTAAATATATCTGCGTCTTTTGTATTTTATTATTTTTTTATTTCAATGTAAAATTACATTCTCTGTACGCAGAACTCCATTTATGTAAATAAAACAGCTAAATTCAAAAAACCAGCAATGTATGTTAAAATACTCGAGCGCGCCCCGCCCGACACGGGGAGTGCGGCTACACGGGTTTTGCCACGGTAACGATACATTGCACATGAGGTAATAATACAAATCAGGTTTATTGGATTCCCATAATGTTCCTGAAATAATTTAATGTACCGATCATCTTAGTATGATATGCTGAATTCATCCCATCAGTCTGCGGAGGGCTATCCCTTACACCCTGTATAGTGTAAACTAAACCGACGAATGTTTGCGCGGCAGTACTGCGCGGCATATCCGAGACATGCCGCACACTTCAGTTGGCATGAAAGCGGTTGCGTGTGTCGTAGCTCTGCTTATAATTCGTTGTTTGCTATAAATGTTCGCGCGCGGCAGTGAACCAAAAACAGCGCGCGTCGCCGCGCGAGGCTCGCCTATTCAGCTTAACTATTCTTCAAGAGTCATAAAAAACGGTGTCAGAAATCGACGTGTTTCACCTCTCAACGAGGCATCCTCAGGATGACGATTGACCAGTCGCAAACCAGAACAGGACGTGTTGCCACACTGATCGCTGGACGCAGAGAATAGAGAAGAGAGTTGGCTCGGTGTGGCAACACGTCGTGTTCTGGTTTGCGACTGGTCAATCGTCATCCTGAGGATGCCTCGATGAGAGATGCAACACGTGTCGATTTCTTACAGGGTTTTTTATGACTCTTAGAAGAATAGCTAAGCGGAATAGGTTACTAAATATATCTCCCGTCTATTGTATTCTATAATGGATTTCCGCAAAATCACGCCTGAATCAATTAACTATGTACAATTTCTTTCAGATTTGTTGAAAATGACGGTCTATGCGTGATACCAGAAGACTGTATGGCGAATTCCTTGTTCATAGAATATTTAGAAAGAATTATATTATACTGAAACTTGTTTTATACTCTGTTATCATCATCCTTCCTGTCCTAACCCCAATTTATTTCGTCGCCGGCGCAGCATGTCGTGAAGTTCTGGCCAAACAGAGGCGTAACCAGAGGGCCTACACAAGTGACAATCGCTTCGAAAGCGTTTCGTATTTCTACAACGACTTTCAACAGAATTGACATAAGCTTTTCGATAGCTTATGTCAGGTCAGTCCTATACATTTTTGCCTTTTCCATCATCGTTATCGCTGATAGAATGTCACTTTGTCTAGGGCCTCTGTGCGGGACGCAAATGCGCGCGTCAATTTTTTCAATGTAAAGACGCAGTGACGCAGGTATATGATTTTAGTGACTCTTAAATCTGTTAATACGCCTTCAAATAATGCAAGTAAGTTGTGCTAAAAATTGAATTGAAACTGGAACGCGTAATTATCAATTCTATACGTGAATATTTAAGTATTGTCACAGAGGAATACAGAGAGTTCACTCAGCAAAATCATTTAAATAAAAAGCGACTCTTGCTACGACAAAATAAAGTGCAATTCAGATCGCACAGCGCTAATTCAGAGACAGTTCATTGCGCCACTTCTTCTCCCCAGCTAAAGCACTAGGAAGTGGTGAAGGGTGGGCGTTTTGGGGGACTGTCTTATGTAATTTTCACGTTCGAAAAGTGTTTATTCTTAGCCTTGTTTAAATAAATGACTTTTGATTTTATAAATATACTAGTGAAATATACGAGGGCTGCACTAAAAATATATAGTAATATTATGGAAAACCATAAAAATATACCTACCAGTTTTATATACAAATTGACATTATTGAATATGTCGACGCAAGGCTAACTTTAACTTTAAAAATATTAACTTTAAATTAAAATGTAACAGTTAAATATGACCGGATAGGTTTAAATTAGTTTAGATTTGATTGTTGTAGTCAGCTAGCTACTTTTCAATGTAAAAAGTCGTGTTATGATTTGCGGTTACTTTAACAGCAAACCATAACTGAGGGTTTATTCAAACTTAGGTTTAAAAAACAAGTTATCTATTGCTAAATTCATTTCTTGATTAATAAGTGACATGCGTTTGTTTAATTATTATTTTTGGTTTACTTTTGTTTAACGGAAACAGTTGATTGAACTACTGTTGGTCAAGCGGAAAAACATGGCGCGTGTTTGAATGTTTTAAGCAATAATTTCTTTATTGCTTGAAGCATTTAAGCATTTTTTTAATGAAACGAGTCTAAAAAATAGTAAAATGAATTAATAAATCATAGTTTGCTACTTTAATCAATGTTACCTACAATTTGAAAAATAAAAAATGTAATGACTTCGCAACGACGACGCCATTTTTGGTATTGAAAGGGCGAGCCGCGAGGCCACATTAACAAGGGGAATTTTGTGAAGACGACTGGTGTTTAATTAGAAATATCTTGTGAGTACGATTTCTATTATTGATTTAGATTTTAAGGCATTCTTAATTGTGTTTTACTACTAATAAGATTAAAAACGTGAGTAGATAAATTGGGTGTATTCATTTTTGCAATGAGTGAGCCTAGCGGTGGAGATGGTGACGTCAGCTCCGCTGACGTCACGATTTCTAAAAATCCGAATGGTCCCGGTTCTCCGTTAAATATTATATAAAAAATGACATGATGATTACTTGTAAAGTATTGTTTTATTGTGAACTAGCTGTGCCCGCGACTTCGTTCGCATGGATGTCGGAAAACAATAATATGTCGCTTAGAAAAGTTGTACCTTCATTTAAAAAGGGCGAATCTTTCGACCAGGGCTGGTGATTTTTCCTAGTAAGAAACTGCCAAAAAACTTGTGTTTTTATTTAAGAAAATGCTTCTCTTTATAAAATATTAGCGGTGGAACCACCTGGAGCGTACACAAAAAAGTTGCTAGGGTTGCTCACACGCGAAAGAGCTACATAAAGTTGGCCGTGGGAAAAGCAACCAATACTAAGATCCACCCCCGCAACGGATAATGTCTGGCCCTGAGCTTTGTTAATGGTCATGGCGTAACACAGGCTGACGGGGAATTGCACACGCTTAAAACTAAACGGGAAATTATTGGGAATGAGAGGAATTCTTGGAATAAAAACAACATCACCGGCGCCGCAACCTGTTAAGATTTCGGCTTCGATGACGTTTTGTTGGTGATTGGTGACTATGAGCCGAGTGCCGTTGCAAAGTTTGGGAGGACTTAAATTTCTGAGAAGAATTATTGGCACTCCGACTTTTAAACAAATTTTGTGTGCTGAAAGACCGGGTGTGTTAAGGGATTCTAAGAACTCTACTGGATAGTGTGTGGCATCTTCTTCTTCGGGAACCGTATTTATCGATGTATATTGTTGACTTTCCCCAGAAACATGTGCCAATATTTGTGTATTTATTGCTGTCCGATAGTCGAACAAATCGAATCAACCATAAGGCCTCTGCCTCGAACCTTGCGGGCAGCGGGGCGGCGGCGGCGGCGGCGGCGGCGGCGCGGGCGCAGCAGGATCTTATGCGTAAAATCAAATGGACCGGTTCTCGAAAACAGCGGCGCGGCAGCGGCGAGGCGGCGGGCAGCGAGCGGTGCACTCCATTCAAGCGGTGACCGCCCGCGCGTCTGCATTGCAGTGTTGTTGCCCACAATAAATTGAGCGTTAGGAATAAATTTGAATCAAAAAGATGTTGCCGCCATTGTTCAGCCATTTCTTTCGCGAATAAAAACAAATATCTCGACGACAAAATCGTGAACACAACACTACGCGGCTATAGTGACGCGCGATCTGCCCGCTAGTTTCGAGAACGGGTCTTTGATGCCCGCCCCGCTCCCGCGCCGCCGCCGCCGCCGCCCCGCTGCCCCCAAGATTCGAGGCCGAGGCCTTACACATGCCAACAACGATCGAATCGAATGAGCGATGTTCACGAATCATACGAACAAATTACGAAGTATAATACAGTTCGATTCAAACTTAATGGCGGCTCGGAACATGAGGCGAGTCGCTGCGCAGTAACAATTTCATGTGACAGCGGGGGTGAGGGGTGGGGTACTGCGCAGCTAAAAGTTAACTTCCGAGCCGCCATCCGCCCCGCTGCCCGCAAGATTCAAGGCCGAGGCCTTACACACGCCAACAACGATCGAATCGAATGAGCGGCGGTCACGAATCATACGAACAAATTACGAAGTATAGTACAGTTCGATTCAAACTTAATGGCGGCTCGGAACATGAGGCGAGTCGCTGCGCAGTAACAATTTCATGTGACAGCGGGGGTGAGGGGTGGGGTACTGCGCAGCTAAAAGCTAACTTCCGAGCCGCCATTAAGTTTGAATCGATCTGTAACGACTCGTTTCTTGACTTCTTAATTTGAATGAACGAAACCAACCAAAATACCAAATCAAAACCAATCAGATCACTGATCAATACTTTCAACGAATGACAACCCAACCCAACCAACAATTTATTATTTATTTATTTATTATATTATATTATTATATTATCGACACTAAAGAAGTCAAAAACAAAGATACCTATACTAAAAATTATTTGGAATATCTGGGCGAAAGTCATTCTAAGACGGAGAGTCTTAACACCGCGATTCAGAAAATGACATTAAACGAACAACGCCATCTATCGAGCACGAAATGATACTGTCAAAATATATGGGAAAACGTTCGAACACTCTGTAAGCTAAATAAACTATGTAGAAAAGTGAAAAATTAAAGAATAAATACCTATATTTTTTAAGAAATTAACATTTATCACTATTCTTTCATGATTATCAAGATTTGAAAGATAGGTAGCGCCACCTATCGCACTAATACTAAACTAATAAATAAACAACGCATCTGAAAATTTTTAATTAATCTAACTTTAGAGTTATATTCTATACACAAATACACAATGTATCGCGTTAAGTTTCCGCGCAAAGAAAATGACGGTCATATAACAACACACGATCTCACAAACCTAGTAATTAAGAAGTAAGTATCATTTCGCGTCAATAGATGTCGTTACGTGGATGTACATTACGTAATGAAAATTCCTTCTTGAACACTTTAAATTCATATATCTTTTGATATTTTGAAGCGATTGCGATGAAACAAAAACTAATTGAAACATCGAGTTACACACAATATTTGAGTATAAAAGTTAACCATATTGATTTCGTACTTTTTACGTGATAGTGGAACAATCAAACTACACAACATACAAACAGACAGACAGACAAACAGACAAACAGACAAAAATTCCAAAAATGGTAGAAATGGAATCTGTTGGTTATTCTTGGACAACCAACCAATTTTTTTTTTTTTTTTTTCATTGTACAGAAACGCCTCGTCTACAGATTTATTATATGTATAGATGTGAGGACTATGTGGATATTTATTTTTCGTTCTGTTAGTTTTAGCGAAGGTCTGGCAATTTGAGAACTTTATGCGACCTACCCAAATGTCCTTTCTTTGGTATTGTTCGTCGAGTCGTTGAGCTCCTTAAGTTCTGAGTTGAGCTCCACTATTACTGACAAATGCTTGCACTGACTGGACAGGTCCACTCAAATCTGTGTGGTTCTTTCCTCAAAAGACCATTTCAAACTCTAATCTACATGGTCCTCATATGGCCTGACCAAGATTATGTCTGGACTTTAAAGGAGACGGTGACCTCTGAGTTTGTTTCGGCCTTTCTTCTCAGAGTAGTCAGATAGGAAACGCCGACCTCATCTAGCTTATTTTTACAACTTTTTAATATGACGTGTAAAAGTGATTCCCATATCCTATTTACAGAATAAACAATTTCATTTCATTTCATTTCAGTATCGGGAATGGAATATTTCCACTGTTCCTGTCATATTAAAATCTTTTTAATTGAAAACTCCTTGGTTTTAAAAATCGAATACCATTTATTTATTTAAAAAAAGATTCTCGGTCTCGTCACAAGGTTTTGTCAAACTTGTTTAGTCGTTGAGAAAATGGAATTGACTCGAGAAAATTCAAGAGCGATGATTTATTATGACTTTCGAAGTGGTTTAACACAAAAACAGTGTGTTGACCGGATGATTTCTGCATTTGGTGATGAAGCCCCATCCAAAACCACAATTTATCGCTGGTTTGCTGAATTTCAACGTGGACGTGTCAAGCTCAGTGATGATCCCCGTCAAGGTCGTCCAAAAACTGCAGTCACCCAAGAAAACGTTGATGCTGTGCGTAAGCTGATTGAGGAAGATCGACATGTGACATACCGCGAAATTCAGGCAACTTTAGACATTGGCATGAGTCAAATACAAATAATCTTGCATGAACAATAAGTGTAAAAAAGTTGTTTTCCCGATGGATACCGCATTCGCTCTGTGAAGAGCAAACAGCGGCTCGCGTTACTTGGTGCGTCAGAACTCTCGAAAGATTCCACGCAGGATCCTCAAATGCTGTATACAACATTGTATCAGGTGACGAATCCTTGATATACGCGTACGAACCCGAAACAAAAAACCAGTCACGAGTTTGGGTGTTCGAAAATGAGTTAAAGCCAACAAAAATTGTTCGTTCACGGAGTGTTGCAAAAAAAATGGTGGCCACGTTTGTCTCCAAAACCGGCCATGTTACGACTATTCCTCTTGAGGGACAAAGAACGGTTAATGCAGAATGGTATGCTAGCATTTGTTTGCCACAGGTCGTTTCTGAACTCCGTAAAGAGAACTGCAACCGCTGCATCATCCTCCATCACGACAATGCGAGTTCTTTAACCGCGCACAGAACAAAAGACTTTTTAGAGCAAGAAAACATAGAATTATTAGCCGTATAGCCCCGACCTAAGCCCTAATGATTTCTATACTTTCCCTAAAATAAAGAATAAATTGCGTGGACAGAGATTTTCATCACCTGAAGAAGCTGTGGACGCTTACAAAACGGCCATTTTGGAGACCCCAACTTCCGAATGGAATGGTTGCTTCAATGATTGGTTCCATCGTATGGAAAAATGTGTCAAATTTCGCGGAGAATCGAAGTATTCTCCGCGAAATTAAGCAATAAATACATTTTTAAATAGTAATGTTGTGTCACTTCCTTGATTTCCGAAATTTTCAGTGCCGCCCTCGTACTAGTGCCTCGGAAAGCACGTTAAGCCGTTGGTCCCGGCTGTCATTTGTGGATCTTTGACGGTCGTTACAGGTCGTCAGAAGCCCGAAAGTCTGACAACCAGTCTTACCAAGGGGTATCGTATTACCCAGTTGCTGGGTTGTGGAGGTTAGATAGGCAGTCTCATCAAAATCTGTTGCGTGGTTTAGAAGAACAACGCGGACATACAGACAAACACGAAATGTATAGATGTAGATTAAAACTTACCAGTATGTATCAACTTGTGACCGCTCAAAGAGTACCGTGAATTGAACGCCTTGTCGCACTCATTGCATTTGAATGGCTTTTCTCCTGAAAATAACAAAATATAAAAACTTTTTACCGACTTCCCAAAAAAATCCTAAAAAGTGAAAAAAAAACTTTAATTTCAGAAGTCGGTGGCAAAAACCGATAGTTGAAAAGCAAAGCAAAGACACCGACTTCCGAAATTAAATTTATTTTTCACATTTTTTTGGAATTCGGTGTCTTTGCTTTTCAATGATCGGTTTTTCCCACCGACTTCCGAAATTAAATTTATTTTTCACGTTTTTAGTATTTTTTTTGGAAGTCGGTTTTTTCTTTTTATAAAAAGTTTTTATTTTTCACTTTTTAGTTGAGGTATCTAACCCACACAAATTCGAATACCACTACCTGCTATGTAAATAACAGTGACGGAGTCACATAAGATATCGTCTACATAGACTAAGTGGGAAAAATACGTAATATTGAAGCTAACTCAAAAACTACGCAAGCAAGGTCAATAAAATTTAAATGGGACCACCTCTGAAACATGACGCAATAAACAAAAAAATAATCATCAAAATCGATTCATAATTGGCGGAGATATCGCGTAAAAAAGCACAGACGAATTGAGTACCTCCTTCTGTTTGAAGAAATCGGTTAAAAATACATACCAGTATGCACTCTCATGTGATCCCGAAGATTACAATCGAAATGGAAGCATTTCCCGCACACAGGACACTGATTGCCGGTCGGTTTATTGTGTGCTCTCTTTACGTGTCGAGTGAGATACTTCCGCACCTTACATTTGTAGTCACAGAGGTCGCAGTTGTACGGTTCTTCGGTCGAGTGGAGCTTCACATGGCTGTGCCAGTTGGAGGCGTTGTCGAATTGCTGGAAGAGGAGAGAGTTTTGGTAAATAAAAACTTTTTACAAAAAAAAAACAACCGACTTTTTTTTGTTGTAAAAAGTTTTTATTTTTCACTTTTTAGTTGTGGTACCTACCCCACACAAATTCGTATACCGTTATCTGCTATGTAAATGAAGACTAAGATATCGTCAACATACGCAAAGTGGGAAAAATACGTAATTATTGAAAACGCGTAACATACATACAAAATAAAAAAAACATACACGCGAATTGAGAACCTCCTCCTTTTTGAAGAAACAACCGACTTCCAAAAAAAACACTAAAAAAGTGAAAAATAACTTTAATTTCGGAAGTCGGTGTCTACCTACCCTACACAAATTCGAATACCACTACCTGCTATATAAATAACAGTGACGGAAAAACCAACATGTCGTCTACATAGACAAAGTGGCTAAGAAGCTAAGTAAGCTAACTCAAAAACTACGCAAGCGAAGTTAATAAAATTTATATGGGACCACCTCTGAAGCATGACCTACCAAACAAAAAAAGATCATCAAAATCGATTCATAATTGGCAGAGTAATCGCGTAACAAATACACAAGAAAAAACAACATACAGACGTATTGAAGAAGTTGGTTAAAAATACAATAGACGTAGATATATTTAGGGCGAATTCCACCAAACTTTTATTCCGAGTATAAGTCTTACCCAGCGAATAAATTTTGAATGTTTGACAGTTTTTCCATACAAAAACTGTCAGACGCCATTTTTATTCCACGGATAAAAGATATCTGACTTTGGTAAAATCAGCCCTTAGTAACCTATTCCGCTTAACTATTCTCCAAGAGTCATAAAAAAACCCTTTAAGAAATTGACACGAGTTTCACCTCTCAACGAGGCACGCAGAGCGCTTCTCTGCGTCCAGCGCTCAGTGAGGCAACACGTCGTGTTCTGGTTTGCGACTGGTCAATCGTCATCCTGAGGATGCCTCGTTGAGAGGTGAAACACGATTTAATTATTGAAAGTGAGTTTGTTTGTTACGTTTTCACGTTAAAGCGGATTTGAATGAAATTTTGCACATGAGTAGACCATGATCTAGGTTAGGACATAGGATACAATATAATTCTTACCTTATGGCAATGTGGACATGTGTAAACAAATTGTTGTCGTTTAGATTTAGCACCTTTCTTCTTAGTTTTCTCCTTCATCGTCAAATGTTGATGTGACGACCTGCTCAGAAGGCTACTTGTATTATGACGTGAGGGCTTGTTTATGTCGTGGTTTCACAGTTTATCTGTAAATAAATATAAGGAAAAATCTTTTAAAAAACAAGCTTTTACTGAACTAAAAAGGATTTTCCCATGGCCACCTTCCGGCTCCGTCATCGGACCCTGAACACCACCTAGTGTCAAAGCACTGGTTAATACATAGCCAATGAGTCCAAACACGATGTTGCTATCTTGTTTGATTGAGGAGTTCCTATGGCCAATTCCGGCTCCATCATCAGACCAGTCCCATTGTATCATTTTTTCAAAATGTCTCGGTAATTATATAAGTATGCGAAGTTCAGATGACAGGAAGTGCTTGAAAAATGGATGACAATTTTTACCAATGGACATTCAAACGTATCGATATAGAAATACGACATAAATTGCTATGCTTTAAAATGATGCAATGGCATCGAAAGGGATTTCATTGCACGGCATTGAAAGAAGCGCCACGGGCTCCCGCGGCGGGATGCCGTGGCGTACTGCGGTAGGCAACGGCATGCCGAGGAAGCCGGCGCTGGTTGTGACAAACCGCGGGGCGCGCGCGCCGTGGCAAGGCGCTGGAATGCCGCAGTATCTAAGCGGCTAGTGTGCGATGACTGACTGCAAAATCCTTTGCCATCCCGTCCCGGTCTGCGTTGGCCTTAAATAGTAATTATGAATCGTACAATAGGGCCGATAGAACTTGACAGGTCTAAACATAGGCTCGGACTTTAGCGCATGTTGTCTTACCCACACTCGCCTCATGTAACCATTTGGTTCCCAAAATATGTTACTTCGCAGCCCTCTGCGCGAAATTCGGTACTGCCAAGTTATTTCTATACCGCATACAGTTAGTGTGTGTATGCGGTTAGCAATGGATAGCGTGCGTCGACACTACACGACTGTAGCCGACCGAAGTTGAAGTCACGACTGTATGCAGTTAATATTGACTTCACACGACTGCAGCCGACCGCGTGAAGTTGATATCATGACTGAACGAAGTCGAACGTACAACTGCATGCAGTTGAATATATCGACTGCGCGCAGTTGCTGCGATGCAGTCCGTCTGATGGCAGAGATCGAGGGGCTGACTATGAAGTATTAATGCCATCATTATTCCACTGCGAAAAAAGGATGGTGCTAGCGGCCTTGTATAGCTCCGTCTCTCACTTACACTGGAAAAATGGTGGCATTAATACGATCAATGATCTACGTACTGAGGTAGCAGATTTACGCAATACGTTATGTAGGTCACACGAGCCAGCTACCGACGTCAACACACGTCACGGCGCGTTCAATGCATCGCAGCTAAGTTTTGAGTCGGCAAAATTCGCCTCGTCGCCGGCCACCGTCACTGCAAGCGGTGCACAACGGCGCACCGCCCTCCCCGCTTCCCCCATTGTTGGGACGCCGACCACTATGAGCACGTCAAAACCGGGACGTGCTTATATCAGCGGCAACCTAATAATACGAGGGGTTTCCAAAGGCCTTTCAAAACAGTTCAAAGCTCGTTACCGCTGGTAACGGTCACGGTCAGTTTCGGGCTTCTGACGACCCGTAACGACTGTCAAAGATCCACGAATGACAGCCGGGACCAACGGCTTAACGTGCTTTCCGAGGCACGGAGGAGTCTCGATTATGTAAAGATTGGCGACTCATCCACGGATACACCCCGGCAAGCGTAGCTTAACCTGATGGATCGACCCGTGCGGCTGTTATTACGTAGCCACGAGCTCCTCCTTAGCTATGAGCACTTGGAGGCTTTCATGAAGGAAGAATTTAGGCCGAACGGTGTCGTGTATCGGCGTTTTCGCGGAAGGCTACATGACACCTCGACTCAGCGCAATACGTCGCCGTCCATACGTAGTAAATAGATTTTATAGTGTTGTTTTTAGGGTTCCGTACCCAAAGGGTAAAACGGGACCCTATTACTAAGACTCCGCTGTCTATCTGTCCGTCTGTCACCAGGCTGTATCTCATGAGCCGAGATAGTTAGAGTCAGTTGAAATTTTCACAGATAAAGTATTTCTGCTGCCGCTATAACAACAAATACTAAAAAACAGAATAAAATAAATATTTAAGGGGCTCCCATACAACAAACGTGATTTTTTTGCCGTTTTTATAAATAATGGTACGGAACCCTTCATGCGCAAGTCCAATTCACACTTGGCCGGTTTTTATTATGTATTAGTTTTATTATTATATAAGAATAATTTGGGTATTTTATCTATGGGCCTTAGTTGCCTGAAGATAAAGCAATTAATAATAATATAACACACTAACTGTATGCGGTTAGCAATGGATAGCGTGCGTCGACACTACACGACTGTAGCCGACCGAAGTTGAAGTCACGACTGTATGCAGTTAATATTGACTTCACACGACTGCAGCCGACCGCGTGAAGTTGATATCATGACTGAACGAAGTCGAACGTACAACTGCATGCAGTTGAATATATCGACTGCGCGCAGTTGCTGCGATGCAGTCCGTCTGATGGCAGAGATCGAGGGGCTGACTATGAAGTATTAATGCCATCATTATTCCACTGCGAAAAAAGGATGGTGCTAGCGGCCTTGTATAGCTCCGTCTCTCACTTACACTGGAAAAATGGTGGCATTAATACGATCAATGATCTACGTACTGAGGTAGCAGATTTACGCAATACGTTATGTAGGTCACACGAGCCAGCTACCGACGTCAACACACGTCACGGCGCGTTCAATGCATCGCAGCTAAGTTTTGAGTCGGCAAAATTCGCCTCGTCGCCGGCCACCGTCACTGCAAGCGGTGCACAACGGCGCACCGCCCTCCCCGCTTCCCCCATTGTTGGGACGCCGACCACTATGAGCACGTCAAAACCGGGACGTGCTTATATCAGCGGCAACCTAATAATACGAGGGGTTTCCAAAGGCCTTTCAAAACAGTTCAAAGCTCGTTACCGCTGGTAACGGTCACGGTCAGTTTCGGGCTTCTGACGACCCGTAACGACTGTCAAAGATCCACGAATGACAGCCGGGACCAACGGCTTAACGTGCTTTCCGAGGCACGGAGGAGTCTCGATTATGTAAAGATTGGCGACTCATCCACGGATACACCCCGGCAAGCGTAGCTTAACCTGATGGATCGACCCGTGCGGCTGTTATTACGTAGCCACGAGCTCCTCCTTAGCTATGAGCACTTGGAGGCTTTCATGAAGGAAGAATTTAGGCCGAACGGTGTCGTGTATCGGCGTTTTCGCGGAAGGCTACATGACACCTCGACTCAGCGCAATACGTCGCCGTCCATACGTAGTAAATAGATTTTATAGTGTTGTTTTTAGGGTTCCGTACCCAAAGGGTAAAACGGGACCCTATTACTAAGACTCCGCTGTCTATCTGTCCGTCTGTCACCAGGCTGTATCTCATGAGCCGAGATAGTTAGAGTCAGTTGAAATTTTCACAGATAAAGTATTTCTGCTGCCGCTATAACAACAAATACTAAAAAACAGAATAAAATAAATATTTAAGGGGCTCCCATACAACAAACGTGATTTTTTTGCCGTTTTTATAAATAATGGTACGGAACCCTTCATGCGCAAGTCCAATTCACACTTGGCCGGTTTTTATTATGTATTAGTTTTATTATTATATAAGAATAATTTGGGTATTTTATCTATGGGCCTTAGTTGCCTGAAGATAAAGCAATTAATAATAATATCAGTCATATTATGTTTTCACTTGTTTGTAACTCTACGGATCACAGCAATGGGGAATAAACCCCCTGTAAAACAGGATCAGTATGGGTTTTGTGACTGTTACTGGCGGCCATTGGCGCCACGGCATGGCAAGGTATTTTTAGGCGACAAATAAAATTATAACCTAATTTTTAGGAAATAAAGTTGAAATTTCTATGGTGATGGCTAAGGACGTCGCGGCATGCCTAATGATACCGCTGCATCGTTGCCATTGAAATTTCAATTTTATTGTCATACTATTTATTTATTTATAGCCTTTATTCAGATTTACAGTTGTATTAAAAATTTTATCTCAGTTCTGATTCTCTGTGTGCCCTTTGGCAAAGGCCTTCTCCAACCCCATCCAATTCTCCCTGTTCCTTGCCTGTCTGGTCCATGTATTGTCATACAATTAAGTTACATTTCTATTCGCGGGCGCTGGCCCTTACTGGCGGCCTCATTTATTGTCAACAGTATACTGGAGGCGCACAATAGTACAGAAGGCTCAATTTAGGTATGAAGCAGAAGTCGAGCCAATTCAGTGAGCGTAATGTAGTGAGAAGGTATAAGAGTTACGTGATAGAAAGAGAGGCAACTTCAACTGTAGGTAATTATTAATTAGCGTTGTACAACCTAAATTGCACTTTATGGTATGGTAGCAAGTCTCTTTTTATAAAAATGATTTTGTGGAATGAACCATCTGTATTAATCGGTGCTTGAGATACCAACAGGTGTACAAATAAATAAATATCATTGCGTACAAGCTACCTGAACTAGTAAAGATACAAGTCTAAAAATAAAAAACATAGCAAAATAAGTAAACATAATGTAACTGTGTAACTTACTAAGTTTATACAATAAATAAATAAACAGAAGTCATATTTTGACTATGGTAAGTGTTGTATATCATTACCTACATACTTCATGGTTCATGGGTTGTGTGTTTATTAGTTTTAAGTCTACCCTCCATCATATTATTGTTCCTACCCTACACTTATGATTTACCCACTTGTATTTTCGAGGCTACTTAGCTCAATACACAAATTACGATATTTGGTGTTTTATTTGAAGATATAATATTGGCGACGAGTAGAAAACATGACATCATCAGTGAAATTTCAGGAGTTCAATGTGAAATGTGATAGTTGGGACAATTACATCGACAGACTTAAATATTGTTTTGAGGCGAATGGTGTCGCCACAGATTCTGCTAAAAGGGCGAATTTCTATACAGTGTGCGGCATACAAGTGTTCGAGACTCTTCTGGCGTTGATTACACCTAAAAAGTCTAGTGAAGTAACATTCAGTGAAGTTGAAGAGATCCTAACAAAACATTACAGTCCAAAACCTAATGAGATTTCTGTGTCGTTCAAATTTTATAAGCGCGATCAACTAGTTAACGAATCCGCCGCGGAATACATAGCGCAACTCAGAAAAATCAGTGCCGGTTGTAACTTTACGGACATGGAAAGGATGCTTCGTGACAGATTGGTATGCGGTATGAACAATCACAATTTGCAGTACGAACTGCTAAAGAGAGATAATTTGCTATACCATGACGTAGTGGATGCTATGCTATCGGCCGAAAGTGCGGGCAGGGACGCCCGTATGATGCAGAGCGCCTCCGTCACCGGCGCCGCCGTTAGCTACGACGCGACGGCAGTGGACGCCTCGGCGACGTCGCCGCCGTCAAGTGAACCTATGGACGTCAACGCCGTGCAATCCAAAGCAAATGTTCGACTGTGTTACCGATGTGGAGACCGACACACGGGCGAATGTCGCTTCGTTAACGCAGTGTGCCATTTCTGTAAGAAGAAAGGTCACATCGAGAGAATATGCACCGCTAAAAAGAAAAGTCGTTCTGAAAAAATTAACTTAGCCGACAACGAGACTGACGTGCACCTTAATGGTATTTATAAAATGGAGAGCACGACGAGCTCTCGCGTTCCAGCATACGAGGTGAAGCTGTTACTGGACGGCGCGCAGGTAGCGATGGAAGTGGACTCCGGTGCCGCTTTCTCCTTGGTGAACCAGCAGACGTGGGCGCGCGTGCGTTCGCGCAGCGCAATGCGCGCGGTATCCAACCGCCTGTGCACGTGGAATAGCTCGCCGGTCACAGTGATGGGACAAGTTCAAGTGCAAGTACAATATAAAGACATTAAGTGTGTTTTGAATGTAATTGTAGCTAAGGGCTCAGGACCGAATCTGTTGGGACGTAACTGGTTCGAGGCACTAGGTATTACTCTATATGTTAATATGATATCTGAACTTGACATGTCTGCGAACGATCAGATTGTAAGTAAGCACAGCGCAGTCTTCAGAGACGGACTCGGTACTTACAAGGGGGACCCTGTAGCTATACATTTGAAACCAGGTGCGACTCCTAGGTTTTTGAAGGCACGTCCCGTACCCTATGCTATTAAAAACAAAGTTGAAAATGAGATAGATCGTTTAGTGGGAGAAGGGGTACTTCGCCCTGTGGCTTTTTCAGAATGGGCGACTCCGGTTGTTCCAATACCCAAACGAAACGGGGATATCCGTCTTTGCGGTGACTACCGTAGTACGGTTAATCAGGCTACCGAATCTGATACCTACCCTATGCCGACTGCAAGTGAAGTGTTTGCTACGGTCGCTGGTGGCAAATTTTACACGACACTCGACCTTGACCGAGCATATACACAGGTAGTCGTCACAGACGCCACAGCACAACTGTTAACCTTAAACACATGCAAAGGTTTGTTTTCAGTACACAGATTGGCTTTTGGTGTTAAAGCCTGCCCCGGAATTTTCCAGCGCTTGATGACGGCGTTGCTGGCGGGCGTTCCCGGCGTCGCGGTACTGATCGATGACGTCATCGTCAGTGGCCGGACGATGTCGGAGATGACGCAGCGCCTCGACACTGTACTGGAGCGCATCGGTAAGGCAGGTTTGCGGCTCAATCGGAACAAATGTGAGTTTGCCAAAGAACGTGTTGAGTTTCTAGGTTTTGTCATAGACGCTGAGGGTATTCATCCTGCACCTAGTAAAGTTGAATCTATCGTCAACACTCCTGGACCAAAGAACGTTCAACAGCTACAAGCGTTTTTGGGATTATATAATTTCTATGAGAGGTTCGTACCTCACAAAGCCACCATGCTCGAGCCCCTACATAGGTTGCTCGACAAAGCACAATCTTGGCAATGGACAGACAGAGAGCAAAGTAGTTTTGACACGGCTAAAAGGTTATTGTCATCTGACTTGACGCTCGTTCATTACGATTTAAATAAGCCGTTGTTACTCACCTGCGACAGCTCAGAATACGGTGTCGGCGCTGTATTATCCCACGTTATGGAAGACGGACAGGAGCGCCCCGTAGCTATGAGTTCCAGAACTCTACATATTCACGAACGCCGTTACTCACAATTAGATAAAGAGGCCACTGCCATTTCATTTGGAGTTAGCAAGTTTCATAACTATGTAATGGGAAGATCCTTCACTATAGTCACGGACCATAAACCGTTGTTGGGCATATTCGATCCGAAGCGACCTATGCCCACAGTCGCCTCGCCTAACGAGGATCGCAATTATGTTAACGTCGCACAATTACGAAATTGTGTACAAACCGGGACAACAGATTGGTCACGCTGATGGATTGAGCCGATGGCCGCAGCCGGTTCCCGACCAACCTGAACAGCAGTTATGTGACGTGTTGCTGATGGCAGAGATACCTACCGACTTCCCTGTGGATGCTGACCAAATAGCATTAGCAACGAAGCGAGATAAACTATTATCTCGTGTCAGTCATCATCTATTAAGCGGTTGGCCAGCTAGAGTTACCGATGATGAACTGCGTCCATACTGGTTACATCGTTCGGAACTGTCTATGCATGAAGATTGTATCTTACTGGGTTGTCGAGTGGTGGTACCGTCATCATTGCGTGAAACAATACTACGTGCTTTACATAAAACTCATAACGGCATCGTTCAAACTAAATCACTTGCCAGGAGTTATGTTTGGTGGCCAAAACTGAACGAAGATGTTGAGGCATTAGTAGGCGGATGCGACAAATGTCTTGAACATCGGCACATGCCTCCGAAAACTAAATCTGAGTGGATCACGCCTACAAAGCCGTGGTCTCGAATAAATGTGGACTTTGCGGGACCTTTCCAAGGTAAATATATTTTAATCGTTGTAGACGCATATTCCAGATGGCCTGAGGTGATCTTGGTAAACAATATGACAGCGGGAACGGTCATTAGACACCTCAGAAATTTATTTGCTATCCATGGTTTGTGTGAGACATTGGTGTCCGACAATGGAACGTCCTTTGTGTCAGCTGAAGTTAAGCAATTTTAAGCAATTTGACGCGAATAAAATAAAACACATCAAGACAGCGCCTTATCATCCTGCAACAAACGGGTTGGCCGAAAGAATGGTGCAAACTGTTAAAGACAAGTTGCGTAAAATGGATGACATCTCTTGGGATGTTAAGATTCCTCGAATGCTACTAGGATTGCGGGTAACTCCTTGCACTATAACTAACAAGAGCCCCTCTGAACTCTTGATGAACAGGCGCCTACGTACTTTGTTAGATGTTATACATCCGGATAATCGTGTTCAAAATAAAACTGATCAACAGATTACCAATAATGCTCATAATGTAACTCGAGAAACGAAGGTGGGCCAAAGTGTGATGTATAGAAACTATAGCGGTGGACCTCGTTGGTTGCCTGGTACGGTGGTTAAAAAGCAAGGGCCATCCAATTATCAAGTTGCAACCGGTGATGGTAATGTTGTCAACCGACACATAGACCAACTGGTTAAAAAGAAATTCACAGAAAATGCAGACCGAGAAGAGAGGGAAGAAGTAAATAATGAAGAGGCCAGTTTGGAAGTGGAAAATCGAGATGTGGAAATGGGAGGTACGGGCTCCAGTGAGGAAATAATTGAAATACCGAGTTCGGACAAATGGGCGGAGATGTTAGGTATACCCAGTGATTATGAGTCTGGCTATTCTGCGGGTAAGATTAAAAGTAAAGTGTTATCTCATGCAAAAGGCCCTTATGAAAGGCCTGATTCAATGTATATCGAATAGACTTATTGTTAATGTTAGATATTTAAATTAATACAAAATTGTTGACTTTAAGTATAAGTTAAAGTTTAAATATATTTTGTATACTTACTTGGGGGAAAGGTATGTTGTATATCATTACCTACATACTTCATGGTTCATGGGTTGTGTGTTTATTAGTTTTAAGTCTACCCTCCATCATATTATTGTTCCTACCCTACACTTATGATTTACCCACTTGTATTTTCGAGGCTACTTAGCTCAATACACAAATTACGATATTTGGTGTTTTATTTGAAGATATAATAGTAAGAAAAATAATAAAGCCCTTAGGATGACCAACTGACCTATTATGCTACTGAGAAATTCTTGTTGATTCTGACTTTATGAAACTAAAGAAATATAGCTCTGGCAGACTATTATCAATTAATCTGCCTAGCCTTTTCCCAATGTTGGGGTCGGCTTCCAGTCTAACCGGATGCAGCTGAATACCAGTATTTTACATGGAGCGACTGCCTATCGGAGCTCCACAACCCAGTAACTGGGTAATATGATACCCCTTGGTAAGACTGGTTGTCAGACTTTTGGGTTTCTGACGACCTGTAACGACTCTCAAAGATCCACAATTGACAGCCAGGACCAACGGCTTAATGTGCTTTCCGAGGCACGGAGGAGTCTCGGTATGTAAAGATGGTCACCCATCCACGGACCAACTCCAGCAAGCGTAGCTTAACCTCATGGATCGACCCGTGCGGCTGTAATTACTTAGCCACGAGCTCCATACTTAGCCACACTTAGCTTACTTAGTCCTCTGGCAGACTATTATCAAAGGTGCTAAACGTCAATTGCCCAATTCTGGTTCTTGTTTGTAACCACAGCTGGGCTGTGCTGGGGACAGCTGGGGACTAGAAAATCCAGGCCGGTATCAGAATATCTTTGAAAATAACACACACCCTCATAATATAATTAAGAACTTACCTGTGTATGAAGTTTTATGACTATAATAACGCAGGCATTAATAAGTATTACACTATAGAAACAGACTAAGTTAAAAAAAACATTACTATGATTGATTCAACGTAATTAATTGTATTATTTATAATTTTCTCAAATCTCAATCCCAAACCCTATCCGATTTTTTTTTCTTTTTTGACAGGTTCTTTCATTCTTTGACGTGTGTTACTCCGTTGGGAAAAGCTAGTATTTAAAGTAGTCTGTGGGGAAAAGTATCTTTCCGTAATCATTGCCAATGCCAACACCTCGAAAAATATCACCATCACAAATTAAAACTATGGCTAAGGCGTGGGTGAATATTGTATTGTGTGTGGGTGAATTTGGGCTTGGCTTTTAATGGATTCACTGTACACATGCACACGTTTGTGTGTTTGTGGAGATTCGAGTGGAACCGCCTCCTGTATGAAAAACTAACCTAAATTTCTAGACGAATTCAATGACAGTCTGTGAACGGCGATTTGACAGCAGTCCAGTATTATAAAGGGTGCGTTCCTTATTACGCTGTAATCGATTTGGGCGCGATAAAACCCGTACCGTATTAGTTTGATCGCGATAACGATATCCCTTGAATCGTCATAGATGACGTCATGACATGCGCCATTTTGCGATAACGCCGACCATGCCCTACATTATTATCACTGTGAGCGCTGTCAATGTGGCTGTCAAATAGTGTCATAGTGACAGACGTGACAGTTGTATTGTTTTATTTTGAGTCGTACCAATAGTTCCAAAATTGTGAAGAAGAAGAAATTTGATGTATATATTGTAATAACCACGAAAATTCAAATGAATATAGCCGACGAGAATCACGGGCGACTGTTTTCTGTTATGCTAACATCAGAGGAATACGAGAGGGCTCAGAGAGGTAAGTGCTGAATTTTAGCCCACTTACAGTTCTGCCCACTGCTTAAACGATTATGATGGAAATGTTTTACAGCCCACAACTGCTTGGCTGTCTGTTTGCAAAAGCTATCTTATAGTTTTTAAAGTGCATACAACCACTCTTTAGCTATTGTCTTCTGATCAATCATAAATGTTTACTTAACTGGTTCTTGCTGTTTACAGATACTGAATATGTACAGCAATTGGTGAATGACTGATGCAAATATGCCTAGCTAAGAAACAGAGTCACAGCTATTGGTGAATGACTTTGATGCAAATATGCCTAGCCGAGAAACAGAGTCACTGCTGAATGAACTAAAAAACAATATGGTAAGTATTTTATATTATTATCTGGTTATGTGCAGATACTTATTAGCTGAATGTGCCTGTTGTTTTTGCATAACATCATGTTGACAACAGTTTATGTGGTTACGCATACTCCAATAATTAATCTATAACAAAAGCAAGATAAAAGTGTTCTATGGTTTTGTGTTATTAGTATGTTGACAGTTAATTCTTAAGAACTTGCTCTCAGATTTTATAAAAGTATTTTCTTTAGTATATTAAAAATATCCTGTTTTATTCCAGGATATGATTATCTATGTGCCAAGTTTCATTCAAATCTATTAAGCTATTATTGAAGAATTCAGTAAAAAAAATCATCGCAAACAATATTATTGCAGTGTTAGTAGGAACGGAAGTACCTTCTTAATTTTTTTTTTTTTTTCAGTAGATCAAGAGTCACCACCTCTATTCATTTAGAACGAGTCATGCATTTTGTTGCTACTCACATTATACAGTGAGCATAGAAAAAATGCATCTTGAGATGGTGTATGACGTCATAGCAAGAACAATGTGCAACATACAATAATTATGTTACTGGTATCCAGTGCCAGTCAAAAATAAACAGCTTAAAAAAAACATTATAAAAAGATAGTGGATCACAATGCAACATCTGGAAACGATGGCCTGATACTCTGATGTAAGACTTTACTGTGCTTTTTTTGGCTGTTAAAACGGAACTGATTCATTTTGCAGTTGTTGTGTAACAAGACTAACAACAACTATTAAATTGAAGTTTTTTATAGATCTTTACATGTAAGTATAGATATGATCAGTACCTGTTTTATTATTAGTAGCCATACTTGTGATTTTTTATTCGTTTTTAAGATTTGATCAGTACCTGATGACTTAGTAGTATACTGTGATTGTTGATCAGTAAGTACTTACCTGTTTTAATACGTACTAAGTATAGCTCTACTTGTGATTTTTTATTAGTTTTAAGATTTGAACAGTACCCGTTTGAATAGAAATACCTGGTAAAATCTGTGAATTTTATTAATGTTTAAATTGCACTGTATGTTTGTGCTTTTACATAATATTTACTAAAATAGATAAGGAGTTAATAATATAAGTACATAAGAATTTTGTTACTGTTGTACTGTTTGATATTTTTCTTATATTAGCATAAATAATAATAAGGAGAAGATTGTGGCTTGGAGCGCGACCAGGGTACCTGAGGTTCAGTCTGATTATACTGTGATTCTAATTGATTGTTAATAAAAATGTTTTATTACTATTATTGTTGAACATTATTTACATACCCATCCCAATACATGGCGCAATAGTAACAAGTTCCCTTCTCAAATATTTTAAATACTTAAGTACATGAATAAGAAGTATTTAAAAAAAAGAAAATCTACTTGCCAAGAATTATGAAATTCATTCTTGGCAAGTAGATTTTCTTTTTTTTAAATACTTCTTATTCATGTACTTAAGTATTTAAAATATTTGAGAAGGGAACTTGTTGAACATTTACTTACCTATCAGTTGCATTAATGTACCTAAATATAAAACTTATTCAAATGATAAAGGATGTTCTAAGTAAAACTACAAAATAGATTATACATTACTTAATTAGATAATTTATTGAATATTAAGAAGTTTATTAAAATTACACTGTCCTATTGGACAATGTTTGTCGCTTGCGCATCCCTTCTTCTCTCCCGTTGATGCTGTCGTTAGTATGGCGACCAGAGTCGATAGAGTCAACCAACAAACAAATAGTAGAACTTCCATTTTCAAAAAATATACAATCAGTCCTTCTTGTTTGAGGTTATGTTTATGTTTTGAAGCGAGGACTGTGAGCGCGTTTACGAGCGTTCCGAATTGATGACAGCCGTCAGCTGTCATAATTGTGATATCTAAAACGGAACGCAAGATATCGATGTGAGCGCTGTCAGCGATTATTTCCTAATTCGGAAAGCAGCCATAGTGCTCTGTGACAGCAGTTGTCAATGAATGTCATGTGCGGTACATTGATTTTATTTCTTTAATTTTATTTATTTAATTACTACTTCAAATAGTATGAAAACATCTACGCAACGTAGTACAAACTATATTTAATTCTAATTCTCTGCATCGTCACCAAACATAATTATAACATTGTCCTTGAATTTGACATTCATCTTTGGGAAACATAACGATGATTCGTTTTGGTTATAATTTTGTGTCTTAGAAGGTGAATTATGATCAATCTTTCTTTGGACTTTCGTGGGTAGTGGTGAAGGCTTAACAAGTGCTTTTGTCTGTGTTACGAATTTTTTCGATTTTAGTGCCTTTTATTAGTGTTAACTTCAATCGAGATTATTCCTTGTGTTTGTATTTTAGCGTAAGGTTTGTTTTAACATTTTAATATAGTTTATTTTTAAAGATTTTACCCGTTATCCACTATGGATAACAAAAAACCCCCTGACCCTCCGGATTCCTTTGAATACACTCCGGTGTTAACTGTTACTCTCCCCGACGACAATGTGCAAGTAGTAAATATGGATTCCGAATCTACAAACAGGAAAAGAGCGGCCGCTTCCCCCCCGGCTCCATTAATCAACCCTCCTAAGGTAGCTAAAAACACAATTGGAAGACAGATATATACGATGAGAGACTACCCCCCGTATATAGTTCACGCATCCTTAAAAGAAGGTCAGACTCCAGGTACTGTTCTACACCCTGTCAAATTTGGTATGTTTTTGACACAAAATAATTTCAGCAACATACTCCTAGGAAGTGTAAAACGCCTAGGAAGAAACCGAATTTCAGTCGAGTTCAAGTCCCACCAGGATGCTAACAATTTTTTAATCAGCCCCATTTTAGAGAAAAATAATTTTGTTGCCTCAATACCTCAATTTAATATTACTCGCCTAGGTCTTGTCAGAGATGTTCCCATTGAATGGACTGAGGAAGAAGTTATAGAGAACATCAAGGTTCCCACTGAATGCGGTCCTGTAATTAAGGCTAGGAGAATGAGTCGTAAGGTGACTTCTTTGGGTGTTACCGAATGGAAACCCACTCAAACCGTTGTTCTAACCTTTGATGGTCAAATTTTACCAAAGCGTGTTTTTTGCTTTTATTCTGCACTTTTGGTTGAGAGGTACATGTACCCAACCATCCAGTGCTTTAATTGTTGTCGGTATGGTCATACACGCACAGTATGTCGTTCGAAACCCCGCTGTTTTAAATGTGGTCAAGACCACCCAGGAGATGGATGCCAAGTTTCCCTTGATTGTGCCTTTTGTATTTCCTGTTCTGGCAATCATTATGCTAACGATAAGGCTTGTCCTGAATTGGGTCGACAGAAGGGCATAAAAGCGCTTATGGCAGAGAAGTCGGTCTCATATGCGGAGGCAAGTCAGGTCTTTCCTCCAGTTTCAAGATCCTATGCTGAAGTGTCGAGAGTCGCCACAAAGACTAAATCAGTAACCAGTCCATCTCATTCTCCTAGTCCACTTTCCCAAAATCAAAATTCTTACCGTAAAACGGTCTTCCTTAAACCAAAATCCCATGCCCCACTTTCACCTAGTTATGATAAACAGGCTCATCAAGCCCTCACTCAGAACTACTCCTTCTCTCCTTCCCAAAATGGTTGCGCTTACCCTAGGGAAGGTGCAGCCAGTCCTGACAACTCAGAAAATATTCTGAATATCATATCAAGTATGCTAATGACTGTATTAGCAAACCCGAAACAATCCCTACCTGACCACGTTGCCAACAAACTGACATCCATTGTTAATTACATTCACAATGTACCTTCCCCTGACATTCCTTCAATGGAACGTGAGGAGTGTTACTCCCAGGAAATCTGACCTACTCTTCCTAATTAATAAGTTTAAACCACTGATCTGTGGCATTGCTGAGACGTGGCTTCGTTCTGAAAGTAATTTTAGGATTCCATGTTTCAGTGGTGTACGCCATGACAGATCAGATGGATATGGGGGATGTGCTTTGTTTATTAGTAACAAAGTACCATTCTCCCCAATTCCTCTACCCTTTGTTGGTGACAACATCAATGTTGTTGCTGTTAAGGCTGAGGATATAAATATATTTTGTTTTTATATTGCTCACCCTCAAATTGAAGATCTTATTACAATAAAAAGTTTGCTAAGTAATGTACAAGGTCCATTACTAATTATGGGTGATTTCAATGGCCATCATTATAGATGGGGATCTGAAACCTGTGACAACTTTGGTATAGGCTTAGTGGATATATTAGATGAACTTAACCTATGTGTAATTAATGATGGCAGTTCCACACGTAGGTCGGTGCCAGGGCAGAACAGTAGCTGTGTTGATTTAACATTCTGTTCGCCTAATATAGCCAGCCTTCTAAATTGGAGTCGCTTGAATATGACTTATGGGAGTGATCACTATCCCATCATGGTTGAAATCCCTTCCAAGACTATCTCTAACAAAATTTCCCCTCCTTTGTTAAAATACCAGTTGAATTCAGTGGATTGGGACCTCTATTCCAAAATCCTAGACTTACGAGTCTCTTCCCTTCCACCCATTAGTCCTGAGTCTGCTCAGGAATGCTTTCCCTCATTTTCCAACACAATATCCTCAACAGCAGATGATTGCTTCCCTCCAAAAAAACCGCCAACAGGCAAAATTCCATCCCCGCCATGGTGGGATAAGGACTGCTCTGCTGTGATCAGGGCCAGAAATGAGGCCGAATTGAATTTCAACTCCGACATGAATCTGGATAACATCATTGCTTTTCAACATATTTTGGCTAAGTCCAAGAAATTACTCAAAAATAAGAAGAGAGAAGGTTGGAGGAAGTATTGCGGCTCATTGAGTCCATCCACTCCAGCGTCAGCAGTGTGGCATAAATTGAAATCTTTTAGAAATAGTCTGAAGCCTCCCTCCGGGAGCATACTATCTGCGGAACTGGGTAACCAGTTTATTTCTAAGCTCGCTCCAGTGTATGTTCCCGGTATGGATGAGTGTGCCGCTTTGGACTCCCAGCTAATTTCGGATGATCCTCTGGATGGGCCGTTTACTATTAGTGAACTTAAATCGGTACTCGCCCATGTTAGGGATTCTGCTCCTGGAGTGGATGGATTCCCTTACTCCTTCATTGCTAAAGCTGGTGATAAGACCCATCAGTATTATCTGGACTTAGTCAATTATTGTTTTACTTCCGGTTACATTCCTCCTAATTGGAAGGTTCAAGTCGTAATCCCTATATTAAAACCCGGTAAAGATCCTAGTGATCACCGTTCTTACAGACCAATTGCTCTATCGTCCATACTTATTAAACTCTTTGAACATTTGATTAAAAACCGACTAGAATGGTTTGTAGAAAACAGGAAACTGCTCCCAACGACTCAATTCGGCTTTAGGAAAGGTCTAGGTACTGCTGATAGTGTGGGTATCCTCACATCAGAGATCCGGCTGGCCCTGAGTAGGAATGAGTCTGTGGTAGCCGTTTTCTTAGACATTTCTGCTGCCTATGATTCTGTACTCCTACCTCTTCTCAGGCAGAAAATGCAAGAGCTGAGAATCCCGGCTAGGATTCGTCAAATCATTTGCAGCATTTTTTCAGATCGCAGTGTCCATCTCAGGATCTCCGGGGAAAGCCTTGAACCGAGGTCGGTTTGGAGAGGTCTACCTCAGGGATCCGTACTTAGTCCTCCTTTATATAATATTTATACCTCTGATCTTCCATCTTGCCTAAATTTTAACTGTAAAGTACTTCAGTATGCAGACGATATTGCTCTATTGGTCTGTCACAGCTCCATCGAAGTTGCTGCTCAATCCATCAATATCTCTTTGTCCTCATTAAACCAATGGCTTTTAGATCACGGGTTATCTTTAAGTGCTCCAAAGAGTACCGCAGTTGTCTTTACTCGTAGACGCCTTATCCCGCAGGTTGAAATTAATATTGACGGTCAAGCCATCCCCATTAAGGAGAAGGCCAGATTTCTTGGGGTTACCCTGGATCACAAATTGTCTGGAGTGGATCACATTGACAATATAGTCAAAAAATGTGAGCGCTCGGTTTCGGTCCTCAAGGCTTTGGCAGGTGTTTGGTGGGGAGCACACCCATACACCTTAAAGCTGATATACAATGCGCTAGTCAGAAGCGTGATGGATTACTGCAGTTACCTAATTGAGCCATGTAACAAGGAAGCTCTACGTAGACTGGATTCTGTCCAATCCAAATGTCTGAGGATTATAATTGGTGCCATGAAATCCTCCCCCATAAATGCTCTCCAGGTTGAATGTGCAGAACCTCCCCTTAACCTTCGAAGACAATACTTAGCAGATCGTTTCTTGTCAAAAGTTTTCTCCCTTTCGTCCCATCCTTTACTCCCCATTTTGGAACAAATCTACCTCTCTCTTAATAACGCGTCTCCCTACTGGAATAATAAATCTATTCCATTGATGAATAGGTACAGAGAGCTTAAACGCCTCTCCTCACCTGTTTGTCAATACCCCTCTCTTCCTGTCTTTTCTTCCGCCTATGAGGTGGTTCATTTTAGGCCAAAGGTCGTTTTGGGACTGGGCATTTCCAAACATTCCCAAGACGCAAAAGGCGACTTCGATCGAGCCATTGAGAGATACTGGGAGGGTTGGAATTTATTTTATACAGACGCATCAAAATTATCTTCAACTGGATGCACAGGTGTTTCAACATACTTCCAGAACTCTAGAATAGCCCTTTTATTCCAATGCCCGCCAGAGGCCTCAGTATTTACAGGCGAATGCATTGGTATCTTAGAAGCCATTAATTTCATTCTAACACACAATATTAAAAATTCGGTCATTTTTACAGATTCCCGCAGTAGCGTTCAAGCCTTAAGTCAATATCAACTTAAATCCAAAATTCACAGTAAAATCATTTTCGACATCCTAAATTCACTATTCACTTGCTCGAACAACGGTTTAAACATTGAAATAGCTTGGGTTCCCAGCCACTCGGGAATAGGTGGCAACGAGTGCGCCGACTCACTGGCTAAATTTGCCTCATCTAACCCGGTAGATCGGAAACACTACATGGTCCAAAGTTACGACTTACGTACTGACACCAAACACAAACTGTTCAACTCGTGGTCAGCAGTGTGGCAGGTAAGTTCGAAACTTAAGGGAGCATATTACGCCAGTGTTCAACCTGACATCCAGCGGAAACCTTGGTTTTTTAAATGCCCCAAACTGTCTAAAAGATCTGTTACATCCTTGTGCAGACTGAGACTTGGTCACTGCTCCAGTCCGGTATTCCTGAACAAGATTCGGGTTCGGGATAGTTCCTTGTGTGAATGCGGTCTTGATGATGGTACTCTGGATCATATCTTCTTCTCATGCCCTTTGAATTCCCAATCCTTTGACTTGTATCATAAGCTCTCCAAAATTAAAATCCCTCTTCCCACTAACTTCCACTCCCTCTTGACAAATTTTTCTCCTAAACTAATCCAACTCCTATCAAAATTTTTAAATGTAAATGATATCAAAATGTAGTCTGGTGTGTAATATTAATAACTTTTTGTAAATATATATATTATGTCCAATTGTAGTGTTATATATATATATATATTTTTTTTTTTTTGTTAGCTAGTCTTACTAACTTGTGTTGTCGTTTCAGCTACTAACATAATAACTAGATAACTACCACAAAGTGCAAAGTTCGACGGCCCAACTTGCTGCATTGCCGTTACCACATGACGCTGGCAGAATAGTCGACATCGGCTCAGTTGCCAAAGAGGGAAAAAAAAAAAAAAAAAAAGGTGAATTATTTTGAATTTACGACTTATTTGTCGTTTTCTCACAACAAGTAACAATATAGAGGTGAGTTATGTGTCCATTGTTCAGTATTATGATATATGAAAGAGGTTAAGTTGGTAAGTCTTATGATACTTGACTTAATCATATTTTTTTTGTCTAATCCAAAGCCGGAAAACAATATATAGGTATTACGTAATACGTTTAATTACGCGTAGCTGAGTGATATACATATTATAAACAACAAGTTCCATCTTTTCTCATAAGTAAGGTTTTGTATATTCTAAGATGAAAAGACACAGAATTCTTCTCTGGGTGATTAGCTATATTCCTGGTCATTTTATGACTAAGTATTAGTTTAATAGATTAGCTGTGAAATTATTATAAACAAACTCATTAATTGTATGTCATGATAAGCCTGTGGTGTCGTATAGTTTCTGCCTACCTACCCCCTGTTGTGTGCTAAATAGAGTTTTTAAATGATTATAATTGGAGCGAATTGAATTTTGATCATCATCATTGAGGAGCTCGAGGCTAAGTAATAACAGCCGCTCGGGTCGATCCATCAGGTTAAGCTACGCTTGCCGGGGTTGGTCCGTGGATGGGTGACCATTTTCACATATCGAGACTCCTCGGTGCCTCGGAAAGCACGGTAAGCCGTTAGTCCCGGCTGTCATTTGTGGATCTTTGACAGTCGTTACGAGTCGTCAGAAGCACGAAAGTCTGACAACCAGTCTAACCAAGGGGTATCGTATTACCCAGTTACTGGGTTGTGGAGGTTAGATAGGCAGTCGCTCCATGTAAAATACTGGTATTCAGCTGCATCTGGTTAGACTGGAAGCCGACCCCAACATAGTTGGGAAAAGGCTAGGCAGATGATGATACAACGAAACAGTGCTGAAATATGTTAAAAAACGTAATACAACCGCATCCGCGGATGTGAGCCACCAACAATCCGCATCCGTGGAAATCTTCATGCTGAACCTTCTTCGGCTAATCGGTTAGCAATGTGTCTAAATTGTTTACAATAATATTATTAAATAACCATAATTTTTATCTTTCCAGAACCCAGCGCTGTGAAACCCCACCAAAAATATGTTAAACAATAGTCTTAAAATGTACAAACTTACACAAATAAATAACCTCCTACAAAAAACAATTGTGCTCAACGCAAAACGAAAAATATGCGACTACCCACCAATATCATACTCTTGTCTATGCGGACAGATTTATTTAAAAAAACAAAACCGTAGATATGAAATCTCTAGAGTCTACTCAACGCAAAGCGATCAGCATAGACAAAAAGTTGTTATTGAAACAACAACACCGAAGATTGACTATGATAAGTTGGGAAAAGTGTTGCCAGATCGAGATGAGATTGAAGCCAAAGCTGGATTTTGGAAGGAGAAGATTGATCCATATATTAAGTTGGCGAGATGGGATAGACCAATTGGTATGTATCCTTTTACCGACTTCAAAATAGGAGGAGGTACTACGTTCGGATGATTGTTTTTTATTATTTTTTTATGTATTTTCACCGATTACTCCGCCGTTTGTGAACCGATTTAAGAAGTTCTTTTTTAGTTCGAAAGGGTATACTCCCGAGGTGGTCCCATATTAATTTTATCAACTTTGCTTGTGTAGTTTTTGAGTTAGCTTCAATTTTACGTATTTTTCCCACTTAGTCTATGTAGATGACATAATAAGTGTCTCCGTTACACAGTTATTTACATAGCAGGTCGTGGTATTCTCATTTGTGTGGAGTAGATACCACAAGTAAAAAGTGAAAAATACAAACCTTTTACAAAAAAAAAAAACCGACTTCCAAAAAAACACGAATAAAGTGTAAATAACTTTAATTTCGGAAGTCGGTGGCATAAAACGAAAACTGAAAAGCAACGACACCGACTTCCGAAATTAAAGTTATTTACACTTTATTAGTGTTTTTTGGAAGTCGGTTTTTTTTTTGTAAAAAGTTTTTTACCAATAAGTTTAGTCACTCACTTGTGTACCTCGCGTAATGGGTGATCAAAACTTGGCTTAAAACCTGTAGAGGTTTGAGGAATAGGGTGTAAAGTTCACTCATCCTCCATAGAAAAGGGAGGATCCACCGTTACTGCCCGACGATCGATGTCGAGACGTTGTATATATGCTAGTCGCGCGGTAAACTCTGCTTGCGCGATTTAGGATTTTGCGTGACGTCAGTGTGATGCGTAGTTCGCATGTGGCGATGTAGATGTCGCCACAAACCTATCTAGAAGTTTGGACAAACATCTCAGGTTTATGGACTTCCAGGGTTGCGGGAAAGTCCGAAAGGGATACCGGGACCCTTGGCAACTGGCAACTGAAGGAACACGGGTGGGTTTTAGTCAGTAAAAGTCTGACATGCCCTTCCGCTCCGCCTAGAGCGGGAGAAGTCATTTGAAGATCACACAAATTGAAAAAAAAAAAAAATTATGGACTTCATGTCTATCTAGTTTAGCTACAATTTATGCAGTAAATGGTAGCAAGTTTCAAGCCATTTTGTTTTGAAGATGGCTCTAATCTGTAAAAAAAAAATCTTTATCTTTTTGCAAATTGCAGGTCTGCATTTATCAAAACATTTCGAACAGAATATGGTGACAGTAATAAAAATATAGTTATCAACATACACCCTTTAAATACAAACTTGTAATTAACAAAAAACATTAAAACTAAATCTCATGCCATAGTATGACCGAGACCGCTGTTCCGCGGTTGAGATAATTATGTGCGCGGCTCACGGGGGGCAGAACAGATAGGCCGCTCATTCGTCAACGCTGACGGCGCGCGCCCCCCGCCCGTCGCACATTAGTCTACGCTGCCCCCCGCCTCGCATTCATAAGGCGCGGACCAGCGGTCCCGGTCAGACTTTATCTCAAAACTTCCACCTTCATTTATAAGATATAAAGTCACTTCATTTATAAGTTTATGACATTTATATCTCAAAACAGAATACAATTATTCACTTAGGATGAGAAACACTGGTTTCATACTTAAAAACGTTCATAGGAACGAGTATTGGAACGGTATTTTTGAAGTTAGTAGTAGATACAACATATGTAGATAGATAATATATTTATAATATATTATCTGTCTATGTTAGTAAAATAAACTATGCTAAAAGAGATCGAGTTTAGAAGGTATTTTTTAATAAATTCATATTTTTTTTTTTTAATTTAATTTATTTATGTAGGTAATATGCAAAAAATATTGAATCGGAGTAAGATTGTCTCATAAAACCATTATCTTCCCCAGGTGTATACCTACTCTATTGGCCCTGTGCCTGGTCCATAGCCATCGCCTCAGTAGCAGGCACAGTCCCTCTCCAGTCAACATTGCAGACAGCGGGCTTATTCCTGGTAGGAGCTGGACTGATGCGGGGCGCCGGCTGTACTATCAACGATCTGTGGGACCGCGACGTTGACGCTAAGGTAATGTAGAGATAGTTCTATTGTGACAACTGTGACAGCTAGGCGCCAGTGGGCGCCGGCCTGTCCATACTGGGCGCCGGCCTGTCCCTTCTAGGCGCCGGATTGATGCGAGGCGCCGGCTGTACTATCAACGATCTGTGGGACTGCGACGTTGACGCTAAGGTAATGTAGAGATAGTTCTATTGTGACAACTGTGACAGCTAGGCTACAGTGGGCGCCGGCCTGTCCCTTATAGGCGCCGGATTGATGCGAGGCGCCGGCTGTACTATCAACGAAAGTGGGACCGCGACGTTGACGCTAAGGTGATGTAGAGATAGTTCTATTGTGACAACTGTGACAGCTAGGCTACAGTGGGCGCCGGCCTGTCCCTACTGGGCGCCAACCTGTCCTTACTGGGCGCCGGATTGATGCGAGGCGCTAGCTGTACTATCAACGATCTGTGGGACCGCGACGTTGACGATAAGGTAACGTAAAGATAGTTCTGGTGAGACGACTGTGACAGCTAGGCGCCAGTGGGCGCCGGCCTGTCCCTACTGGGCGCCGGCCTGTCCCTTCTAGGCGCCGGATTGATGCGAGGCGCCGGCTGTACTATCAACGATCTGTGGGACCGCGACGTTGACGCTAAGATAATGTAGAGATAGTTCTATTGTGACAACTGTGACAGCTAGGCTACAGTGGGCGCCGGCCTGTCCCTACTGGGCGCCAGATTGATGGGAGGCGCCGGCTGTACTATCAACGATTTGTCGGACCGTGAAGTTGACGCTAACGCAACGTAGAAATCTAGCTACTGTGTTAACATTCTATTTTTTTCTTATTTTCTAGGTAGAACGCACGAAATCCCGTCCTCTAGTTACGGGAGCAGTATCAGAGACTCAAGCGGTGGTGTTCCTAGCAGCTCAGTTGAGCTTAGCTCTGGCAGTGCTGTTGCAGCTCAATTGTTATAGCATAGTCCTGGGAGCTAGCAGTATGCGTGAGTATTTAAGATACTTTAGAGCCTTTTTCCCTAACAAGAAAAGAAAAGAAAGAAAAATTGTTTATTCTGCACAAAAAAAACAAAATAAAAAATAATACAAAAGTAGCCAGATGCCTCGAATTAAAAAAATAAATTGTTCATTGGCTTATGTCAAGGCCAGGGACCAAAAACAATAATGCGTAAATACTGTTGCGACATCGATATTGGCCAGCCCCGGATCTAGGGGGGGGCAAGCCGGGGTCTATGCCCCGGGCGGCAAGTTCAGAGGGCGGCAAAATTTACAGTTTACAGACGAATGGACAACTATCATCATTTACTTAACTTTGACCACAGAATAAATAGTAGTACAAGTACAGAAATTTCACTCTTGTTTTACTGTGGACATCCCAACTCGACCGATACCTAGGGGCTTAGGTACACACGGCTACACATCAAGCTATACATTTCCAGTATAAGCTGACCTCGCATTGTACGAAAATCCTACACAATGCGAGATCAGCATAAACTGGAAATGTATAGCTTGATGTGTAGCCGTGTGTACTCTACGCTTCCTACTACATCCGCAAGCGCGTGAGCGAAGTTTTAGCAAACTAAAACTAATTATAAATTATTTGCGATCTTCTATGAGGCAGGAATGCTTTTCGAGTCTTTGCAATAGCGATAGAAAATCGAATCGAACAAGAGCTAAATTATGACAAAGCCATAGATTTATTTGCAGAACAAAAAGCTCGAAGAGTAAAATTGTAATTTCAATTCAATTCACGAATTCAATATTTGATTTTTATTTCAAATCCTATCCTGTGTTGTTTATAAAATATATATCCTACAGTGTAGGATATATATTTGAACGTGTATTGACTGTAGGAGGTACGCATTCATGTCTATACAGGGTCTAAGGGTAAACACCATTGTCACTCAAACCATGGGGAGTTGACTTAAATATAAAAATAAATGACGAATAACAACAAAAAAAAAGATATCTTCATTAAAAGATTTTAAAAAGTTTCCATCCGACACCGTGCTCGCTAGCGAAATAGCTGAATGACTGAGGGAGGGGTCGCGCTCGCAGCCGGTCTGGTCACGTCTCACGCCCCCCACCCGTGTTGAGACGCAAGTTGCCTTAGAGCATAGAGTGAAAGGGTAATAGTATAAAATAGTCTTGTGGTAAAATGTAATTAAAATAAAAAAGTTGTAATTTTCCATTGATTTTACGTTCTACACAAATGACACCAACCACTGGTTTCAACGGTGTTTACCCTAACACCCTGTTTATCTGTAAATAAATAGGCTTAAATAAATTATAAAGATAGGTAAAAATAAATATGAGTGGGCGGGGGCGGCATTTTATCAGATTTTGCCCCGCCTAAAAAAAAATAAAGATCCGGGGCTGATATTGGCAAATGACAACACTTAAATATAACACATACAGTAGGGTGGAGCGTCAATGTATGGAGAAAAAAAAATGACATCAAATCGATTTTGAATACCTGCACAAAGTTGCATTTGGCTAAATTATAAGTGAATATATTTTTGTTTATTTTTTGGACATATATTTTAGCCCTCTACTTTAGCTCAAAGTTGCCATAATTTAAGGAAATTAGGCATATCTTTAAGCATATACAGAATGTTATAAAAATAAAAATACTATTATATTTCAACGTACAATTAACAATAAAATACTCATTTTATGAACTAAAATCTAAAACTCAACTTGCAAAGATACCCGCAATATTTTTTCATTTTCTTCACATTGACTTCCGAATTAACGTACCTTTGTGTGCCGTTTATCAGTAAATTGACCCTTTTTTTAACCGACTTCTTCAAAAAGGAGGAGGTTCTCAATTCGTCTGTATGTTTTTTTTTTTTTTTTTGTGTGTATGTTACCCGATTACTCCGCCAATTATGAATCGATTTTGATGATTTTTTTTTGTTTGGTAGGTCATGCTTCAGAGGTGGTCCCATATAAATTTTATTAATTTTGCTTGCGTATTTTTTGAGTTAGCTTCAATAATTACGTAGTTTTCCCACTTTGCGATGTTGATGACATGTTAATTGACTCCGTCACATAGCAGACAACGGTATACGAATTTGTGTGGGGTAGTTACCACAACTAAAAAGTGAAAAATAAAAACTTTTTACAAAAAAAAAACAACCGACTTCCAAAAAAAAGTGAAAAATAACTTTAATTTCGGAAGTCGGTGGCAAAAAACGAAAATTGAAAAGCAAAGACACCGACTTCCGAAATTAAAGTTATTTTTCACTTTTTTTTGGAAGTCGGTTGTTTTTTTTTTGTAAAAAGTTTTTATATAAAACTAGTCATATTTAGGGTATTATGAGTTACAATAACAATAAAAAAAAAGTTTATGTTTTATTATGTGATGTTTTATAAATTGCTCATTATTGATTTTTCATAATCTTCAAGCGGCAGTAGAGGGCTAATAATAGGTTCCAATATTTTTTTGATTATTTTTTTTATGTAATTTAGGGTGCAATGCAACATTCTAGTGCTATTCAATATTGAAAAAGAATTAAAAAAATTGACGCTCCACCCTAACATACAGCCCTTTGAAATTAAATGAAATTGTTTATTCTGTAAATAGGTTATTAGAAGCACTTTTACACGTCATATTAAAAAAAAAGTAAAAATAAGCTAGATGAGTTCGGCGTTTCCTATCTGACTACGTTGAGAAGAAAGGCCGAAACAAACTCAGAGGTCGCAGTCTCTTTTAAAGTCCAGACATAATCTTGGTCAGGTCATATGAAGACCATGTAGATTTGAGTCTGAAATGGTCTTTTGAGGAAAGAACCACACAGATTTCCGTCCAGTTTTTTACTGGATCCTGCAAAAATTATTGGTGTGTTCACACACAGTAGTTTGCATCCTGTTTTTAGCGGTAGAGCAACGAGCGGTTATTAGATTAGTCTAAAAAACGGTATGCAGGAAGTGGGAACACTTCCATTGTGTAATTAAACTGGATCCTGTTTTTTACTGGTCAACTGGATCTAGTTTGTAGTGGCAAAATCGAATGTCAAATTCGAACGGGTCGATTTTTTGCAGGATACCGTAAACAGGATAATCGTGTGACTGCTACTTTTGAAACACGTAACGGTTTCCTGCAAAAAACGGGATGTTGCCGTGGGAAAGGGGCGTATAATCAGACAGTATACTCCATGCCTTGGAAAGTACGTAAAACCATCGGTCCCGACTATCATTCTTCGTCACGGGTAGTCAAAACTCCGTCCACCAGACTTACGAAGGGGTATCGTGATACCCAGTAACTGGGTTGTGCAGGTCAGATAGGCAGTCACTCCGTGTAAAATACTGATTCAGCTGCATCCGGGTAGATTAGAAGCAAGTTCACCAACAGTATACATGAATTTGACCCACTAAACTAAAACATTTTTTTTTCCAGTCCTAGTAGTAACATACCCGCTAGCAAAGCGGTTTACGAACTACCCTCAAATATTTCTGGGCGCCACGTTCAACTGGGGCGCCCTTTTGGGCTTCAGTGCTATACAGGGGACCATAGACTTGGCGATATGCGCGCCGCTCTACATCGGGGCGCTGGCGTGGACTGTTGTCTATGATACTATTTACGCTCATCAGGTGAGATTTCATTATAGCTGCATACATTATTTCGCTCGTGGCTAAGTAATAACAGCTGCACGGGTCGATCCATCAGGTTAAGCTACGCTTGCCGGGGTTGCTCCGTGGATGGGTGACCATCTTTACATACCGAGACTCCTACGTGCCTCGGAAAGCACGTTAAGCCGTTGGTCCCGGCTGTCATTTGTGGATCTTTGACAGTCGTTACGAGTCGTCAGAAGCTCGAAAGTCTGACAACCAGTCTTACCAAGGGGTATCGTATTACCCAGTTACTGGGTTGTGGAGGTCAGATAGGTAGTCGCTCCATGTAAAATACTGGTATTCATCTGTATCAGGTTAGACTGGAAGCCGACCCTAACATAGTTGGGAAAAAGGCTAGGCAGATGATTATTATAAATTATTTTTATTATTGGCTTCGAACAACTTCTGCAATTTACGATGCAGTAATACCTAACTGATATGGCTTACCGATGTACCTGCGCAGAAGATGAATTGTCAAAGCGTGGAAAATGCTATTGACCAATCGGCACGCTCCACGTACCGCGCTTCCATTTCCTGTACCGCTATTGGTTGACAGCTGCCGCCATGTCAGCGCGAACTAACAGCTGCAGTGTATTATGAACCTTATAGTAGTGGTCTAAGGTTGATTGTAAGTTTTAAGCATTCTTTCGTTAATCTTCGGGGCCATAGTTTCTCTTCTGTGCGAACGACGATTCACGACGCGCCTTATCAGTTGGGTACCACTGTTACACATGTAAATTTTTTTTGAGTTGAGAGTTTGCGACGAAAAACTAAAAAAATAATACTTTATTGACTTATTCAAGGACCTACTAACTATTAAATAATTCCAAAAATAAATATTTTGTTTGCCATATTGGGCATAGCATTTATTTCTTAGTACTGTTGATATTAGGTCCCCACCTATGAAATCGTCGTTTTATATGGGGAATTTTAAAGAAGTTGCATTTTTCATACTAACATTTTCTTAATTTATATAACAACCATGATTACTAATGATTTAAAACTTTTATGCACTAATGTTTAAAAACTAAGACGTAATATGCCACTTATATTAAGCGACAAAAATAAGGTGGCTAAGTTAAAAAAAAAAAGTGGTCATTTCTGCTAACAGAATGAGGAGTCATTTTTAAGGTATTTTTTATGTTTAGAAAACTATAAGTTATAAGGTTTTTTTACTATTGGTAGTTGTCTATGATGGTCATTATTCGATATAATACCAAGCAATTGATGAATATTTTAAATCATAGAAGTGACGAGGTTCTTTATTAGTGAGAAAAAAACGCCAATTTCATAGGTGGGGATTTCACCATGTCCCTGTGTTCACAAAACAAATGAATTGACTTCCCCTATTCACCCCTAAAGGACAAAGAAGACGATATGAAAGTTGGCATAAAATCCACCGCCCTTACATTCGGTGAGCACACTCGCCCCGCGCTAACAGCGTGTTTGGGGGTGAGCTCTGTGTCGCTGGCCCTCGCGGGACATGCCGCCGGGCTGGGCCTGCCTTACCAGCTGGCCATCGTGGCTTATACAGCTCATGCCGCCCAACAGGTGAGGATACGAGTCTACTAGATATTTTGTGCATGATATTTCTATGACATTACTGACATTTGTTGGTGATATTAGTGACATTTCAAGGTAACATTTTAGATGACAATATTTTCTAAGTCACATTTCTAGGTGACATAGGTGGTTAAATCTATTGAAGATATTTTAGTGATGACATTGCTAGGTCTGTGACATTATTGACATTAGTAGGTGACATTAGTGACATTGCAAGATAACATTTTAGGCGACAATATTTTCTAAGTCACATTTCTAGGTGACATAGGTGGTTAAATCTATTGGAGATATTTTAGTGGTGATACTGCTAGATGCTAGACATTTCTAGGTCACATTACTAGTAGGTAGATATCACATTCGGTGAGCACACTCGCCCCGCGCTAACAGCGTGTTTGGGGGTGAGTTCTGTGTCGCTGGCCCTCGCGGGACATGCCGCCGGGCTGGGCCTGCCTTACCAGCTTGCCATCGTGGCTTATACAGCTCATGCCGCCCAACAGGTGAGGATACGAGTCTACTAGATATTTTGTGCATGATATTTCTGTGACATTACTGACATTTGTAGGTGACATTGCAGTAACTCGTTGGGAAAACGATATAATAAAAATAGCAGGAAAAAACTAATGCCAAAGATAGAGAAAAGTGGAAAAATCTGGAGGAGGCCTTCACCCTCACATAAGAGGGGTTCTTGCATGCCTGCATGATAAATTAATTATATGGTAACATGAAAAACCAATTGCTAAATATGAAAGTTACAGCATTATATGATTTCTATTTTTTAAATTTAAAATTCAAATTTAATTAAATAATAAATGTTATTTATTATAGAAAATCAAATGAATCACTACTTATAATAATAACATGAATATAAAAATATACTTTGTGAATTCAATTTATTAATTATGCGAGAAATAAAGGGCTTTATTATTTTATTTTTATTGCAAGGTACCATTTTAGGTGACAATATTTTCTAAGTCATATTTCTAGGTGACATAGGTGGTTAAATCTATTGGTGATATTTTAGTGGTGACATTGTTAGGTCTGTGACATTACTGACATTTGTAGGAGATATTAGTGACATTGCCAGGTAACATTTTAGGTGACAATATTTTCTAAGTCACATTTCTAGGTGACATAGGTGGTTAAATCTATTGGTGATATTTTAGTGGTGACATTGCTAGGTCTGTGACATTATTGACATTTGTAGGAGATATTAGTGACATTGCAAGGTAACATTTTAGATGACAATATTTTCTAAGTCACATTTCTAGGTGACATAGGTGGTTAAATCTATTGGTGATATTTTAGTGGTGACATTGCTAGGTCTGTGACATTATTGACATTTGTAGGAGATATTAGTGACATTGCAAGGTAACATTTTAGATGACAATATTTTCTAAGTCACATTTCTAGGTGACATAGGTGGTTAAATCTATTGGTGATATTTTAATGGTGACATTGCTAGGTCTGTGACATTATTGACATTTGTAGGAGATATTAGTGACATTGCAAGGTAACATTTTAGATGACAATATTTTCTAAGTCACATTTCTAGGTGACATAGGTGGTTAAATCTATTGGTGATATTTTAGTGGTGACATTGCTAGATGCTAGACATTTCTATGTGACATTACAAGGAGGTAGAAATCACATTCGGTCGTTGTTATTTGTTGGCGAGTTCTGTTTCCCTCGCGCTCGCTGGACATGCCGCCGGGTTGGCGCTGCCTTATCAGTTGGCTATAGTGACTTATATGACACATGCTGCTAAACAAGTAATAAGATGTAATTAGGTTTTATTTCTTGGACATTCCTGACATTTGTAGGTGACATTGCAAGATAACATTTTAGGCGACAATATTTTCTAATACCCGGTTTCTGATTTGAGAAAAGTAGCAAATCTCAACTGATTATTCTCAAATACATAATTAAGCGCTTTTAAAATCGAATTTCGTTTCTGAATTAAGATTTTTTTAACTCTAATCAAGAGTGGAACGTGTTTGCATTGATCAGGAATACTCAAGTAAATGAACAGTTGATTATGGTTTAACGAAATTCGATTTTAAAAGCGCATACTTATGTATTTGAGAATAATCAGTTGAGATTTGCTACTTTTGTCACATATCTAGGTGACATGATTACATCCCTTAGTGATATTTAAAGGTGACATTGGTAGGTGCTAGACATTTCTAGGTGACATTATCAGAAGGTAATTACCTGTCATAGCAGTTTGGTTATAAACAGAAATTTATTTTAAAGATTTTTAGTTGCCTTTCATTTACTTTTTAATCTAAATCTAAATATTCCTACCTGTCGTTATTTCTCCCAACTAAGTTTATTTTGTTCATATGTATGTATCTATGTATGTTTATTATGTTTATGTATGTATGTTTATTTAATTATTATTCATTATTTTCAAGTTATAACTATTATCTTATGTTGCACCTGCCATGTCTGTCTCTGCATCACCCTAAGACTGGTAGAAAATGCCTCAGGCATTAAGTCCGCCTTTGTACAGTAGTTTTTACTTCTGCATAAAATTTTAATAAATAAATAAATATTTCACTCACCCCCTAGGGCGCCAGAATAGCAAGCCCGCTCTGGCTACCTCTTTTAACAAACAATATTTGGAACTACCCTTTTTTTTGTTACAGATATACACATTAGACACGGAAAATCCTGAAGATTGCGCTTCGAAATTCAAATCTAATTCTCAAGTAGGTGCTATTATTCTTATGGGAATACTCGCAGGAGGGTACAAACAGTACTTGGATAATGTAGCGGATCACGTCAACCATGAGGATACGACAAAAGGCTGTCTGTTTAGCTAAGTAACCTGAGTGGTACTTTTTAGTACCAAGTGAGTTTTTGAACTAAATTATGTAGAGAATCGTGAGGATGGTATGTAGAGATGTTTTTTAGTTGATTTCAGATGTGAACTTGAAGTGGTATTTTTGGTACTGTCAAGGGCTAAAATATTTACACAGTTAGCATAATTCAAAAACGAGTTTTCAGTGAATCAGTTTAATTGTTGGAATGTGATGCAACTCACAAAAGTATTATGTGCAAGGAAAAGATGTTGTCATATGCAGCCTCATAATTTTACTAGAGAACAAAAACGTTTAATTTTACTAAGTGTGTAACATATTATTTTATCCTGTACCAAAAAACAATCTAGAAAATCAAATAATAAATGTAAACAATAGAGTCAAAGAACTCTAAGGGGCACTTTAGTACCGAAGGAGAGCTGGAGTCAGAAATTGTAACTTATGGGATACATAATATCGATTTTTGTGGCTTTAACAGGTACTTTTAACAGTAAGTGTGAATGAATACAATCTCAGTCTGAGAAAATGTCTTATCTTGTCAAGCCAACGTTTAGCATATTTAGACAGCCCACAAGTGTCAGAATGCTTGTTTAATGTCGTCAAGCCACTTTACCACTTCACATTTAGCAAAGTTTGCCTCTCAGTGGTACTTTTAGGTACCATGCGCCATTATAATACTAAAAATGCCTCATGATATTTTTAACTACCTACTGTTACCAATCTCTAGCCACTATATAGCATTAAATAGCATTTATTAGTAACAAAAGCTAAACTTCGAAAATGTACAGGGCCGTTAATATGGCACATCGAATCTTAGGAAGTAAAAATAGACAGTCACGGGGTCTGCCGACAGAAGTGAAAACTTAAAACTGGTATTAGCGCCATCTATATTCTACACCGTGTTTTTTTTACTTCCCATAACTCTAGGGCAGTGTTTTGCAACCTTTTTTGACACGGCACCTTTCTTTAGTATGAAGAAATATTTCGCAACACCCCTACCCGTTGCTTTTTGTTTATGTATTTGATTTTGTGACAAGTAGTTAAGTACGTAAAACACATGTTTTACATCGAAGGCGTCGCGAATAGCTAATGCAATTTACGCGCATACGTACTACCAGAGCCGATGCCACGATTTTTTGTTTATTTGATACAAATGATTATGTCCTTTAGTTAAATTTGATGCGCTAGGGTAGCCCGCTAAATTCAAATTTTCTTACCTTTTTTGCAATTTGCAAAGTGCCAAATGTCATGATTTCATGAAATAGTCATTCAATGCACTTTCATGAGCTTAGAGAGTTGTATTGCTGATTTTAATGTTTATAATTCAGTAAATCCATATTTGTTACGAGCGCTAATAATATTTAGATCAACATACAACCTGATACTGACCTGCAAATTGCAAAAAACGTAAGAAAATTTGAATTTCGCGGGCCACCCTACCGCATCCCCCTTAACAATTTTTCTAAGTTCTTAATACTTAAATCTTTTTAAACTTTATTGTTTATTTTTTACTGGAGTAGCTTTCCCAACCTTTTACAACTCCCCTATAGAGCTTCGCGACCCCCTAAAGAGGCTTTGCGGACCCCCAAGGGGGTCGCGCGCGACCGCCAGGTTGAAAAACACTGCTCTAGGGTATTAATGAGACCATTTCAAAGAATCAACTCGTAAATACGAACTTGTCATATTCCTTTTCTTATGGACAAAAATAGACAGAATTAAATATATATTTTTTTTACTTGTTTCACCTATGGGAGTGTTTTACGTAAATAATCGTGACTTTGTCGAATTATTTTTGGACGAAAAACGAAAAAAAAAACATGCCAGTTCTTTGACATGGTCACATTAATACCTTAGAGTTATGAGATTAAAAAAAAACATGTTGTATAGCACAGCACTAGGGCGCGAGCATGTCGGTGACGCGAATTCATAAGTTTATCCTTTTCCAAAAATCACTCAACGCGCATATACAAGCCTTCCTTTAGAAATTATAGGGTTTTGTCTAGCGCCGTCTCAGTCATTCATACCAGAGTGAGTATCTTTCTAAAACCCGAAGTGTCATACAAACGTCCTCGTACTTTACTTTAAATATATGATACTATTTACACACGTTGTTAAAGAAAAGACGCCCGGCACATCCGGCGCAGCGCAGCACATTCGTCACTGCCAAACAAATATCGATCTTGCATCAGATGAAATAAAGTTTAAAATAAAATAACCACTAGCTCGAGAGCGTCTACGTCTAAGCGGAAAGAAGCGCGCGTCTCAGGTTATATATTTTCAACTTTATTTTTAGGGACGCAACGTTGATATTAGTTTGACAGTGACAACCGCGCCTCGCCAGGTGTGCGCCGGCCTTTTTTCAGTGTTTGTTTTGTGTGCTGTGACTAGTCGTAGACAGGGGAATTTGAGGCAGGTTTTGTTGTTCACCGACTAAACTGTAGCATTCCCGTCTAGGTTTGCAGAAAAAGTATCGATATATCGATATTTTTAGGCGATATTTATTATTTCGTCTATCGATATAAATCTTGATTCTAATGAATCCCTTTCATTTTCGTTTTAGTTGGTGAACTGCAGAATCGTAGCCTATCTATGTATTATTTATGTAAATAAACCAACTAGTTAATGTTACATTACCTCGTTTCCAAACCGCCATCGAAAAATATGTGTAATAGACAAGTAGACTTAGAGTCGCCGCACACTGCGCAACTGGTGTTAAGACGAAAGCTTCAGGGTAGCCGCGAAATTTAATTTTTCTTACGTATTTTGCAATTTGCAGGTCAGTATCAGGTTGTATGTTGATCTAAGGCCCGAGTTCACGAACTACAACATAATCATTGATTACGTAACCGTTCTGTTAGCATTAAACAGTTGTTTCGCCCAACCGCGTTTTTTTCGTGTTCACCATTTATTTCTAACCAACGGTTAGATAACCAAACGTTTTTGAATGATTGAGTCGAAAATGACCGAATGATGGAATGGTTTAACATTATTTTGTGAATGTTGAATGTCTTAAATGTCAACGTCAATCAATTTTCATTGTCAAACTCTGTGATCAAACAATTCATTATTTTTTCGTCGTGTCGTGTCGTGTTTATTTTCTTTTTTTGAATATATAATCAGTGAGTATGGAAGATAAACGCAAACGTACTGTAAATTTCACCAGTGACGAGAAATCTGTACTCACGGAACTCGTAATAAAGTACAGAGACATAATAGAAAATAAAAAATCGGACGCTACAACAAATGCCGAAAAAGCAAGTGGTTGGAAGGATCTGGCTGACGAGTTTAATGCTCTTAGTACTCACTGCAAACGTACTCCTGAGAGCTTAAAGACTTGCTGGGAGAATATCAAACGCCAGACAAAAAAACAATCAGCAAGTCGGAAACGGGAGCTGTTTATGACTGGTAAGTAAACGTGGTCATTAAATAACTTAAATGTTTTGTTGTTCCGGATTGTCGTGGTATTTATAACATAACATTATTTTTAGGTGGTGGAAGACCACCTCCACCTCCTCCTTGTACTGGAGTGGACCACATGGTTGAGGCAATACTGGGACCTGCTTTGGAATTACTAGAAAATCCATATGATGGTGATGCGCTACTAGATGTAAGTACTGCGAAACTTGTCCAAAAATCATGTCAACTTATTAACTAATAAAATTAGATATTACTAGGTTTTAAGTTAATCTGTATTATCTTATAATTAATACCCATCATTTATTTGTAGGGTACAGAGAAAGGTGCCGTACAATCGACCATCAGTATTGAGGATTGCATCCAGAACGACTCCAACAATGAGGTTTGTTAATTAATACCTAATAAGCCCTAGGCCTAATACTATAATATTGCACAAATGGGTGCACAGTACATAAGTGTGTTCTTCATAAGTTCATTCACTATTTACATGCCCATCTGATGGCATGGATTCTTTTTTCTTTTCGAACAAGAGGTGATCATACATGTTACTTGTCCCCGTAGGATAAAAACTCAAAACCTCTGCGTCAAGGGTCCAATTCTCTAACCACTACACCACAGAAGCAGTTGTTCATTGTATGTTATTGTTGTATAGTGTTGTTTATATCTAAGATATGAAAGTGTGGTGTTTATGCACATAATGTATTTCTGTTTCAGTTTGTACATGGGGAAAACGAAGTGGTCATAGAAATACAAAACGACCCTTCATGCTCATTTACCCAGAGCCCTACAGCCGGAACAAGTTTGAAAATAAAAGGCGGAGTTATAAACACAAAATGGGATAAGGTACACTACAGCACTTTCTAGTTTAAATTAATTGAAACATAATGTGTAATTGTATTATGTGTGAAAAAAGTGGTTATGAAAATGAATTAGTTTTCAGATTAATTTACTATATAATATATTATTTTGCTGCAGTCTCATGACAAAGAAAAAAATGTATTAGTACTCTTTTCTTTGCTACTCGTCACAGTAGGTTGAATTAAATGATTAAATAACAATATTGTTATTGTTTACAGGAAAATAATTTGAAATGGGAGGGGTGGACACCAAATTCGTTGAAGAGGCCACTATCAGATGTTCTTAAATCATCAAGTAAAGAAAATGAAGGAAATAGTTGGTTGAAACGAAGGAGACCCGCCCAGCTAAGTTTGAGTGACCAGCTTATTCAAGAAAAGATTAATTTGGTGCAAACATTGATCCAAAGCTCACAAGAAGAGTCAAAAAATAGGATTTTAATTTTACAGGAACAATTAAAACAAGAAAAAATTAAAACTCAAAAACATTTTTATAATTATTTTTGAGGTTTAATGTTTTCTTGATTTAGTTGTCCTGTAAAATTAAAATCCTATTTTTGGACTCTTCTTGTGAGCTTTGGATCAATGTTGTGAACAACTTAGCTTAGCTTAACTTAGAATAAAGAAAATGTTTATAAAACTTGTTGTTTTTATTATGTATCACCACAGAATAATTATCTAGATTGCTATAATAATAATAATATTTATTTATTCAGACAACCATTGATCCATTACATTACATTAATATATACATTTATATTGTTAGTATGAACTTAAAAACTATGTTAGTGCCTACCTAATAACTAAGAGAGACTTAAGTCTTCTGGGTATGGCTCCACATCTGCTGGCTGCCGGCTGTCTAACTTATTGCCTATTGCTATGAATGTTGTAGTGTTTTAAAGTAATTATTTATGAGTTTTCTCCTCTCTGGATTAATTTCTCTCGCTTCCGTACCAATGTCAGGATGCCGTTGCTGCCTTATCCTGCCTTGTTCTATTATAGATTCCCAAGGAGCAGGTAGTTCCAAATCAGGGTCATCAGGAGGGCATTCTTCTTGCTTTGACTGAAGGATATTGTGAAGTACAGCAGTGGCTACGATTATTGGAAGGCAGTTTTTTAAATGCACATGCATTCCCAATGCAAGTACTGGAAACCGTCTCTTCCATATCCCAAACAACCTTTCTATGGGATTCCGAGTCCTTATCTGTGATTCATTGTATAATGACTCTTCTGCTCTCTGAACCCTATCAAGAGGCATCATCAAGTACCTTCTATTCATATAGCCACTGTCTGCCACAAGAATGGACTGGTTGTATGTGCCCAACTCGAACATAGCATTTCTACGGGATGCACTAAAAATGCGCTCATCATGAGTACTACCTGGCCACCTTGCTACAATATCTGTAATTAGAAGTCCAGCATTGCATACAGCCTGAACATTTATTGACATATAGCCTTTTCGGTTTCGAAAAGTTTCCGCATGATTACCTCCAGGTGAAATTATTTTTACATGGGTGCAGTCCAATGCCCCTATCACTTTGGGGAATTTCGCAATGTTATAAAACTCCATTTGAGTTTTGCGAATTTCTTCGGGGGTTTCTGGAAATCGTATGAAATCCTTATTTAAAGAGGCAATTGCAGCAGTCACTCGATGGATCACCCTGTTCGCCGTAGGTCTGCTGACACCAGCAAAGTCTCCCATAGTCAGCTGGTGACACCCTGTGGCATAGTACCTCAGAGTGAGAAGCAGCTGACATATGGGTGACAGAGAATTGTTTCTGAAAATTAATAGGTATAACATATTATATTAGTAGCTGTTATACCTTGAGAGAGTAAAAAAAGTAAATCCTAACTATAAATGCGAAAATGAGTTTGTTTGTTTGTTTATTTGTTACGCTTTCACGCTAAAACGGCTGAACGGATGGCACATGGGTAGACCATGACCTGGAATAGGACATAGGATACTATTTTCATCCCGATATATCCACGGGATCGAGACTTACGCGGGTGAAACCGCGGGGCGTGGCTAGTACATCATAAATCTAACCTCAAATTACATAGGTAACTAGTTTCTTGACCACACTGCTACCTACAGTACCTACCCCAAACATAATTAAATAGTATATATACTAGAAAACTTACCTGTCGCTTGAATATTCCAACTTCCTTTCAATTAAATCAAGTAATTCCAAAGCACTACGTTTGTATAAACGAAATCTTGTAGCAAATGCTTTCTCGTCATATTCCTCGAAATAATTGCGCCGTGTTTGGAATATACGGGGAGTGCGCAAAATTCTTTCTATATGTTCAAAATCATCTAGCACATTATCCTCTTCAAAGATATAATTTAAAGCTTCTTGCATTATTACTTTGTAACTAAAAGTGATGTACAAAAACTTCACGTCAGGAAGCATAAACCAATGGTTAAACTGAGTTGGCTACGTCGTTTACGCTAATCATTCGATTACAGTACATAATCAATGGTTAGTGAATGGTGAACAGCAAAATATTGATAAACAGCCGTTCATGGTTCAAACATCTGTTTAAAATTTAACCATCTGTTGGTGAACTCGGGTCTAAATATGATTCGCGACCGTAACGAATATGGATTTACAGAATTATAAACATTAGAATCAGCAAATACAACTCTCTAGTTTCATATAATAATTATATTTCATGAAATCATGACATTTGGCCTCCGGCAACTCGCCAGCAATCGATGCTTAAAAAATTGCAAATCTTTGGAAAAATAGTTGGCGGCGCTTAGAGGGTGAAAGCACCCATTTATAATATTAAACAAAATGGTGCATTCTGTAAATATCTGTAGTTTTTATAAATTATTAAAGTGTGTCCAAATATTGCGCGGCGGCAACACGACGTTTGCAGGACACATTTCAGCCGCGCTCTAGTGTGGACTATACCGACGAATGTTTGCGCGGCAGTACTACGCGGCATATCCGAGACACGCCACGCACTACAGTTGGCATGAAAGCGGTTGCGTGTGTCGTAGCTCTGCTTATAACTCGTCCAAACACAATTACTGACGGATGTTTGCTAGAAATGTTTGTGCGCGTCAGGTAGACAGAAGCGTTCGCGCGCGGCAGTCAGCGGTAAACGCGCACGTTTGCCGCTCAATATTTGGACACACCTTTACTTAGAGGTTGCAATCTTACAAACCAAAACTTATTTTAGTTTGTTAACGCCTTTGTAAAATAGCATTTTTTTTTATTTTTTGCCTAGATTTTTAGAACTTTATGGCTTCCTCGTCGCCGCCGCCGCCGCGGTTTATTATACCGCCCATGCGCCGCCGGCGCGGGTATGTCTGAGATAGTGAGATATTATGTTTTTTTTTTAATCCTGCAGTCCGGCTCCGGTGCGGCTCCGGCGTCACGTACATAAACTCTAGATCGTTCAAATGTAAACAATTATTGAATATGAAATGTAATGAGTGAGTTACATCAATCAGATAAGTGCAGTCGACCTCGTTATTAACCACCCTATCTATGTCACTTGCACGTCATGTAACGTCAAAGTCTCAATCAATCTGCCTCGCCTTTTCCCAACTATGTTGGGGTCGGCTTCCAGTCTAACCGGATGCAGCTGAATACCAGTATTTTACATGGAGCGACTGCCTATCTGACCTCCACAACCCAGTAACTGGGTAATAAGATACCCCTTGGTTAGACTGGTTGTCAGACTTTCGTGCTTCTGACGACTCGGTAACGACTGTCAAAGATCCTCAAATGACTGCCGGGACCAACGGCTTAACGTGCTTCCCGAGGCACGAAGGAGACTCGATATGTGAAAATGGTCACCCATCCACGGACCAACCCTGGCAAGCGTAGCTTAACCTGATGGATCGACCCGAACGGCTGTTATTACTTAGCCACGAGCTCCTCCGTCAAAAAAAACGAATCGTCATCGAAAAGTCTATTTTTGCTAAATCAGTGGCAGTTAGATCGTTTTGACCTTAATCAGTGGCCAGGCAAAGGCCAGGCGCACTCCACATTTTAGGTATGAAGCTACAAGTACGTGGCGGGCTTATTGTATCGTAGCAAGAGTCGCTATTTATTTAAATTATTTTACGAAGTGAATCTTCTGTACTTGTACTGTTATGTATTCTGTGCCTTAGGGCGAATTTTACTTAACTTTAATAATATCGAGTATAGGTCTTAACCTGCGTATAAATTTTGAATTTTTCACAGGTTTTCCATACAAAAACTCACAATGGCAATTTTATTCCACGGATAAAAAATCTGACTTTGACTGGGAGTTTTTGTCAAAAGTGGTAAAGAATTTACGAGGTCGAGTACTGGGTCAAATTAAATTAGCTAGCGAATCTCCGAAGACATGATGCAAATCGATATCTAAACATGAAAAAACAAAAATGATTTTATGATCTTTTTTGGCGATTAACGACCGCAAGAACAGTAGTTAGGTACTTGGAGTACTTATGAGATTTTAGAGGTATGAGGAACAGGGTGTAAAGATCATTCATCCTCTATACTCTATAGAAAAGGGAGGATCCTCCGACCAGAAAGGTGTTGTGTCTGGCGGGCAACTGCCCAACCATTGATATTGTATTATGTCCATCGCGCGGTAAACTCTAATTGCGCGATGCAGGATTTATGTGACGTCAGGTCTTTGATGCGTAGTTCGCATGTGGCGATGTAGATGTCGCCACAAGATAATCATTTTTTTTTTGTTCTATCGTGAAAAGATACCGATCTGTGACTTAAAAAAAAAAAAAACTTTTTCTTTTTTTTATCATTCGTTAATATATTTGACCTTGTATCATAAAAAAATTATCTCCTATTATTTTAGGGTAGTTGTGATAAAAGATACTAAAACCTGAGGGTAGTCTTAAAACAAGGTTTCAACGCATTTAGAAGTAGGTCGCTAAGCGAACCAAATTATATTGATGTTTTGTTTATGTATAGTGAAACACCTATGTATAGTTTGTTATGTTAATAAAATGATCTTGCCAGTTACAAAAGTTTTATTTTTATACTACCCAAGTATCCATCCATGTAGGATTAATCAAGAAGGCGGAGCACGCTTGGGAAGCTCTACATTCTCTATAGAAGTAAATATTCTTTTATATTGTGTAAGTAAGTGCATACTTACATTTTTTTTTTATGTCATCATCTGCCCGCCTTTTCCCAACTATGTTGGGGTCGGTTTCCAGTCTAACCGGATGCAGCTGAATACCAGTATTTTACATGGAGCGACTGCCTATCTGACCTCCACAACCCAGTAACTGGGTAATACGATACCCCTTGGTTAGGCTGGTTGTCAGACTTTCGTTTTTTTTTTTTAATGTGTAGTAAACAATATAATTATTATAAAACTATCCTAGATAAAATTAACTATAAAAACACGTTATGTATGTACAACATATTATAATAATACAACATTATTTTTTGTTTATGGTAAACCCGAAAAGGGGTCATTGTACTCATCATTTTGAACAACTTTTTCTATGGGACCAACCTTGAAATCGCGAAAAAAAATCAGCTGTTCGATACATTTTGTCGATTTAAGGGGGATGCGCTAGGGTGGCCCGCGAAATTCAAATTTTCTTACGTTTTTTGCAATTTGCAGGTCACCGCTCAGTATCAGGTTGTATGTTGATCTAAATATTATTAGCGCTCGTAACAAATATGGATTTACAGAATTATAAACATTAAAATCAGCAATACAACTCTCTAAGCTCATGAAAGTGTATTGAATGACTATTTCATGAAATCATGACATTTGGCACTTTCATGAACTTAGAGAGTTATATTGCTGATTCTAATGTTTATAATTCTATAAATTCATATTTGTTACGAGCGCTAATAATATTTAGATCAACATACAACCTGATACTGACCTGCAAATTCCAAAAAACGTAAGAAAATTTGAATTTCGCGGGTCACCCTAGCGCATCAACTTTAAGTGAACACAGATGTATGGAACAGTAGATTATTTTTAAAGGGGAGGGGTTCATTGGGCATCAAAGAATTCGTCGGCATCGCTGTGAATGGGAAACGTGCCCAAAAAGCTGGCAGCATTGCCACGTTGAATGGCGTATTTGTATAGTTAATTTTATCTAGGGTGGTTGTATAATAATTATATTGTTTTCCACACATTCAAAAAAAAATATATACATTTTCTGCTGAACTGGGGCAGAGCAGATTTTGTAGTGCATGAACGCTCCAGTCCTGGGTTCCATCGGACAGTGTTATTAGGAATTTCTTAGTAACAGCCCGGAGTTTGGAAGTTGGCGGAGCGATACCCCCGTGCCTCGGTGCGCACGTTAAGCCGTTGGTTCTGCGTCTGATCATTCTCCGGTCTTGTCGGATTGCCGTCCCATCGGACTATGTGAGTGAAGGAAGAGAGAGTGCACCTGTGTCTGTGCACACACCAATATCTCCCGCGCCGAAGGCTAGTCTCCGTTGAGGGCTGGCCGAAATATAGTCTGGAGGACTATACAGTATGTTATCTAAAGGCGTTCCCGGTAACCTGCAATAGTATAGCGTCTATAAATGCAAAAAAAATATTACCATTAAAAAAAAGTTTTTTTAAAGTAAAATATTCACAAAAAGTATTAAATTGATACAGAAAAGAAACACTGTACACGTACACTTGTCTTTCTACGTTGAAATACAAGAGTGCGTGTACAGATTGTTTCATAAAAGTATCAATTTTAATTTTATGAATACGTAATATTTTTTTTTTTTTGGCAATATTTTTTTAGCATGTTTGGACACTATACAATAAGATACTGTATATAAGATAATAAAAAAACCAAAATAGAGTACTTAACCAAATTAAATTTAACTTTAATAACATTACAAAAAAAGGTTCCTAAAATAAAATCAATTCTATTTTTTATTCTTATTCTGCTGTGGGTTCCGCCCCTGGTTGCTGCCACCTCTGGCGAGTGGGGCGGGTCGTCCGCGGTTACCGAAGGCACCTCGGTTGCCGCCGCGCCCTGTTCTCATGTTCTGGCCACCACCCCGACCCTTGGAGACTTCACTTCGACTTCTGGATTTGACCTGGAAATTGAAATAGTAATTGTGTTTAGGTTTAGGGTACAACAGCCTGCTAGATTTGTTACAATCCTAACTAATATTATAAATGCTGACTAGTATAAGGCCTCTGCCTCGAATCTTGCGGGCAGCGGGGCGGCGGCGGCGCGGGAGCGGGGCGGGCATCGAAGACCCGTTCTCGAAACTAGCGGGCAGATCGCGCGTCACTATAGCCGCGTAGTGTTGTGTTCACGATTGTGTCGTCGAGCTATTTGTTTTTATTCGCGTAAGAAATGTCTGAACAATGGCGGCAACATCTTTTTGATTCAAATTTATTCCTAACGCTCAATTTATTGTGGGCAACAACACTGCAATGCAGACGCGCGGGCGGTCACCGCTTGAATGGAGTGCACCGCTCGCTGCCCGCCGCCTCGCCGCTGCCGCGCCGCTGTTTTCGAGAACCGGTCCATTTGATTTTACGCATAAGATCCTGCCGCGCGAGTTACATCAATCAATCTGCCTAGCCTTTTCCCAACTATGTTGGGGTCGGCTTCCAGTCTAACCGGATGCAGCTGAATACCAGTATTAGTCTTAGTAGTAGTCTTGACAAGAATTACATCTTGAAATTAATGTCTAAAAGTCTATTAATTATTCAAATACTAACTGCGCCCCTCAGTTTCACCTGCTTAAGTATCTATCCAGTGGGAATATTGGGATAAAAATTTCTGTTGTATGGCCTAACCCAAGTCTACCCAGATGATACACAAAATATTGTAAAACATGTTTTAAAGAGTAACGATGGAGTTTCTTGCCCATTCTTCTCCATACGAAAACTACCTTTTGGAAGGGGCAACTAGAATTTCTTTGTTTTTGACGTTCAAAAGTGCCTTTTACGTGCCTTGAACTAAATTATTTGACTTTTGACATTTGACCAAGTAGCAAATTTCATCCAAATCCGTTGCTGCAGCTGTTTTAGCGTTAAAATCAAACAAACTCACGTTAAAATTTATAATTAGCTCAAGCTTTCATGAACTTGGAAGTGGCTTCCAAGTAATATTACAACATATTTCTTAACTTATTTATACACCATTTTTCAGTTGATGAAACCTGCTGCAGTTTTACCTAACAGAAGATAAAATAACCGGCCAAGTGCGAGTTGGATTCGCGCACCAAGGGTTCCATACCATCCTAACTTTAATATTATACTAGCGAAAGTTCGTTTGTTTGTAACGCTTTCACCCTAAAACAGCTGAATGGATTTGGATGAAATTTGGCACAGGGGTAAACCATGACCTGGAATAGGAGACTTTATCCCGATATTCCGACGGGATCAAGACTTACGCGGCTGAAACCGCGGGGCGCAGCTAGTTATCTATAAAAACGGCATAAAAATCACGTCTATTGTATGGGAGCCCCCTTAAATATTTATTTTATTCTCGTTTTTTAGTATTTGTTGTTATAGTGGCAACAGAAATACATCATTGTGAAAATTTCAACTGTCTATCACGGTTCGTGAGATACAGCCTGGTGACAGACGGACAGACAGACAGACGGATGGACAGCGGAGTCTTAGACTCCGCTGTCCATCCGTCTGTCTGTCCGTAATAGGGTCCCGTTTTACCCCTTGGGTACGGATCCCCAAAAAACAAGAAAACATAAAGAGGCTGAACACTAAACATACCTGTGTCTCTTCCTTCACCATGTCGATAACTTCATCAGGAATACGCAAATACTTGATAGTGCTGCCTCGTATGTAACATTCAGGCATCCTCCAGAACTTGTCACCGTCTCTGGATGTGCAAATGACTTCTCTGAGGTTGATATTCATCCAATTGTCACAGCTAACGAGATGACCGTTGTATGTTTCGCCATTTTTTAACTCCACTAGCATTGGATGGTTCTGAGCAGTACGGAGCAGTGATAAAGGCAACATTTTTGCTATTAAACTTTATTTAGATTATGTTGTTTTTAGATAAATAAATAGCTTTCGCTTCTGTTTGTTTGACGCGAAAGAGGTTAGGAAATTGGGTTTTTATAGGTGACTAGACAGATTGAAGATTCTTCGTGTGGCAGACGTTGAATTTTATTCTATTTTACAATAATTTTCAGTAATTTCTATGAGAAAAGTTTTAATAATTAAATTCTAGAGTATTTTTTTTATTTGCTTATTGTGTTAATGTTCCTACTAAAGATTATTAAGATTATTATAAAAAATACAATGTTCCAAACTAAAGCTCCCTAAAAAAACCTTTTTAGTTTGACAGTGACATGACATATGACATGCATGAGTGACAAACTAATAAGCTTATTCATCTCAGTTTCAAAAACTTGCGTTACGTTTTATTTGGTCTGAGGTTGCGATGAATAAAACCAAAATATCAAATCGTTGAAACTGAAAACAAGTAATTTAATCGACTGATTGAGCATTCAGTTGAAACACTTCTGACTAATAAACGTACCTAAAAACAATATGCAGTACATTGAAACAATAATACATTGAAATAATATTATAATATTATGATCTCAATTATTGTTATAAATTTAAAAATTGTTTGAATTATTTCTGTGGTGTTAAAGTAAAAGGGGATAAGTCAATAAACACAACTTTTCCCCAGAGGCGAAAGAAAAAAATGCTCTTTGGTTTCAAAAGAAAAATGTATTTAATCAAGAATATAAAAGATATATTCTACAAATTTGTTATTATTTTCTTTTAACAATATTACCTCTTGTTTATCGTAATTTGAAAATATATTTTTATTTGTTATTAATTAAAATAATTGACATATCTCGTTTTTCCTTAACAACAACAAAAATATTATATTCATATTATTGACTTATCTCTATGCAATATTTATTTAATTTCTTGGTTTATTTATTATTCATAGTTTTTTAAATATAATTTGGAAATATTATTTATTATAAATTAATATATAAATATTAGGATAGTTAAATAGGATATTTGCTGTCAGAAAAAATATTAGGAACTTAAACATCGCTGAACTCTTCAATATCGGGATCTATTTTACTTGTGTTAGTACTAGTTTGTAATCTATTAAAGAAGTCATAGCAACTACTGTCAACTCAGTTTTTCAACTTTTTAAAACAGCATTTCTTCTTGTACTTTTTGCGGAAATTCATTTATGAAAAAAAAAAAAATATGACATTCTCAGTCAGAATTAAAATCGATGAAGAAATTTGTTAGTATCTATTTCAATAAATACCTGTTTCTCTCTTCCCACAAAACTTTGCAACCATAACCAAAAACAGGAACATCTATAAGGCCATAACGAGGCTGCTATAGAGAATAAAGGATGCAAGAGCGAGCGAAGCGAGGTCGAAATTTTAGCACTCCGCTTCGAAAAATATTAGGTATTCTTTCGATTTGACCGTTCTTAAAGAAATAGAAGTAAGTTTATCAACTTATGCAGAAAATTATTACAACTAATAGAATGTAGGATACAAGAGCGAGCGTAGCGAGCTCAAACATTTTAACACCCCACCTGGGATAGGTTAGACTCTCTCAGAGAATGCTGAAGTTGTAGGAATTCATTCAATACAAAGTCAGGATCAATAAAAATATAGTATTTAAGCATACTCTTACTGCTTTTGTAGATTATAAAATACGCTTATGCGAAATAGATTACAATTATTATCTGTATTACAGTACGGAGGTACCATAGAGGGGGTCGATCTTTAGATTGAGATTCTGGTTTCTCACATTTTTGATTTTATTTTTTGTTAATAGCTCTGACTTCGGCTATAATATGATTCGTATAAAGGATATGAATTTATATGATTTTTTTATAATCTGCATGACTTAATCCCTTATTTTATTAGTAGGCATACTTGTATGAGCCACGTATATCAGGGCTTGAAATTCCTGATACTCTATTAGATTTTTTCTTCACTACCACCTCGACACATTTATTAGAAACTCCAAATGTTTAAAAATAACAGCCATTACAAACTTCAATCATAGTGCCATTTACTTTTAAGTTGTAAATATGATCCGTACTCCTTAGTTTAGATTCGCCTGATGCATTAGGTACGTATGCATTGGGTAAAAATTGAAATAAAACAATCTTATTTATGTTCATTACGACTTTCATTTAGAGCCAATGACATTATCTTATTAATTCTGTTTATTTCTAAGAATTTCAACACTCCTAAACACTAGAAACACAATACTATGATTATTTTACGTAGGTCAAACCACGTCAACTTCGCGCGCGAACTGACGGAATACGACGATTCGCTTTTAGAGACGAGTCGACTTATCTCATTATGCATATCACAATATAAAAATATTACCTAAACAATGATGAGATGAGTAAACTTAACTCTTTTTGCTTTTTTTAGTATTTTGTTGTTTCTGACTAGACTCGTTTTGCAATTTGAGTTTTACGAAATAGTAATATAAATATCGACTCATTTCCTTTTTACCTTAATAGATATTAATGTTTAGTATCGAAATATGAAAATAACTCATTTTGCAATATTTATGACTTATCCCCTTTTACCTTAACACCACAGATTTAATGTTTCTTTTATTTATTTTTTTATAAAGAGTTTGTAATTTTATACTTTTTGCAGGGTCCGTAATTGTACTTTTAGCTTTATTAAGCGATTGTAATACCTTATCTACATTATGGAATGCAAATAAAATATGAATATGAATAAATAAAATACAAGCAAAATGGTCCTCCAATAAAATATTGATAATTTTAACCAATGAGTTAAATTATTGGCCTATTTTTAGCCCAAAGAATCAGCATTGCCATTCAACGTGGCAATGCTGCCAGCCTTTAAGGCACCTTTCCCATTGACAGCGATGCGGACGAATTCTTTGATGCTCAATGAGCCTCTCCCCTTTATTTTTTATTTGTTATATATGTAATTGTTTTTTAGTTAATTTAGTATAATAAATGTAATGTAATTTAAATGTTCTTCAAATGTTAGCTATTTTAAATATCTACCAATGAGTAGAATACGCTCTTATTCCTCTGTCATTTCGTACGTTCCAGCACATGCGCATAAAATTTTTTGTTAAGCATCTGTTTCCTGTTGTTTCTTTTTCGCAGGCAAAAAAAGGTATGAGAAAGAAGGTGAAAACAATATATTTAGCACCAGGCTGCAATGGAACAAACAATTAGTCAAGAATCAATGAAATAAAAAGTCTTGCTTGTTGAACGGCTGATTTATGGATGGGTAGATTTCGCTTGCAAATTCTGGAATTAATCCGTTTCAACGTTATTGAAACTCGTTAAATATTACGTCTGTTCCATCAGGTAAGTTTTTCTTGTATATTTCTTGTAGTTCTTCTATAAATGTAGATTTCCAGACCGCGTGTCCCTAATAAAAAATAAATGAAGTTCTGTTTATCGTCGTGTAATTACTGCAATTATCACATTATTTTACAGGATTTGTCGTAAAAGTTACTAGAAATAAACCAACAGGAATATCTTTAGGGCTTTCTGTGCAAACGTGTATTCACAGTTTTATTTTTCGGTATTTCGGTAGTACACTTTTTACCGGCGGCGCACGGTAGGCTGAAATCGGACGTCGATGGACTTAGGGATGCATGAAAATCAACATGCAATTCTTTAATTTTTTATTAGATATTCGGGTTCTAGCATCAAATACAAGACATTTTTATAAATGTACATTTTTCCTCAAATTAACTATTTTCGAAGATAAAGCAAATTATATTTTTTTTTGTATGAAAGAAAACATATTTATATGAATTTCTTCCAATTCTCAAGACATCTCAAAATATGGTTTGCAGATATGAATTACATGATTTTTTTTCTAAATTTTCAGCTATATGTCGGGCTGCGATTTTCTGCGATTTCAGAGAATTTTAATTTTTCATTCTCATTTCCACACCACCCCTGAGGTAAAGAACAAAGCGCGTTTTTTTTAATAAGTGGTTTCCCCAAGAGGCCTAATCCACTGACACCCACTTACACAAACACACTAGTTATATATTATATAGTTTGTTATATATTTAGAATAATTAATCATCATCCGTTTCGCATTCGGCTAACATTGGTTGAAGTAGCGACTGACACTTTTTTAGGAGTCACAAATTCAGTTGATGTACTCGCTCCAGAGCAATCGTCATTTGTTTTTAGAACTTTTAAAATAAAATCTGGCCACATTATTTCCGATGTCAACCATTCAATATTAGTATTTCTAAAAATTTCTTGTTTACGATTAGCACTTTTCCACCTTCTTTGAAGATTATAACAGTACTTAGCACAGAAAACTTTTAAAATTTGTTCGTCTTCATCGTTTAATACCATAGTATTTGGTAATCTAGATTTTATAGCATTAAAGAGGACATCATTATTTTTTAAACTACCACTTCCTTTCAATATCACAACCAAATCAATATTTGAACCTAAATCATTAAACATTGTCACGAAATTTAAATATCTGTTACCGAACGAAAATAAAATATATGGGGTAGTGCGTTGATTACAGGGTGTAACAACGTACTAAAAGGGTTGTGTTCAAATGTAACCGTCATGTTTTTCTACCTGTTTTTAAGTGTCCGATCATGTAATGACACGTCATAATTTGCTGCGCTCTGATTGGCAGACGCGTTCATCAAGGTCATCGTGCTAATGAGTTTTTATCGTAAACAAGTGACGTCACAGGAGTGATGTGGAATATTGGTAATATTTGGGAATAACAAAATATTTGCTTCATATAACACATTATTTTTCATACAAAGTTTAGGAGCCTATATCTCTTAAATTACGAGGAATATCAAAAAAAATTAAATTACATAAAATGCTTGAATTTATGCGTAAAATCCAATAAGATGTATTAAAAGCCTTAAGTCCCTACTTCGCGATTTCAGCCCACTGTGCGGCGGCGCGGCGTTCCACAGTAATCGTTATTTCTCAGACAATATACTATACTCATTGAATTTCCAAAGACCTAATGTTAAATTTGGGCGGCTGACTCGTAATTCGTAGGTTAAAGTCCCTGGAAGTTTTTTTTTATTTTCACGCGCGTTTTTTTACTTGTACAGTCACGGACTTTAATTGATGAGCCACCTTCAAACTTTTCAATTTTGCAGTTTCATACATTCACGAGATTACACGATTAAACACGAACTCAAATCGCACGCTCGTAAACAAGATGACAAATAAATTACTTTTAATCGGAAATATCCATAGAGGTTGACTTTATTAGTTAACCTCTATGGATATTTCCGATTAAAAGTAATTTATATGTCATCTTGTTTACTTTCATACATTCACGAGATTACACGATTAAACACGAACTCAAATCGCAAGCTCGTAAACAAGATGACAAATAAATTACTTTTAATCGGAAATATTCATAGAGGTTGACTAATAAGTTCTCAATGATAAAAATAAATACAATGTTGCATTATTTTTATCCAATCTATTTGATACTGACCTCCTTTGAATCATAGCTCATTAACTCAATAATTCTGAAAACTTAACTGAAGACAGTGACAGTCTGTTGAAATATCGATGTCAGAGAATTTCTCCGTACGCTAACGTTACTATGCAGCAGTAACCTAGCAACAATAGTTTATCGTTGCTAGGTTACTGTTGCTAGACCTGCAATTGGTTGACTTTGAGTAGTCACTGCTGTCAAGTTTGTAGTTCTGCTCTCAGGTTAGCCAACCGGTAAAGATATGAAATATAATTTTCTTCTTCTAATACGAAGACATATGACTTTGCGTGTCGAGAACCGAATAAACCCGATTTGCATTACACGGCTAAAATGCGAACAGTACCAGGTGGCTCATCAATTAAAGTCCGTGACTGTACATACGTCGATGGGCGTTCCTAGTGTATGAAACCTGGTACAAACTCACACACCCTGTTTGTCAATATATTAATTGAAGGTTTAACATGACTGTAAAACTATAAAATTACCTGAAAAGTCCGGAATTTCTTTGCGGTAGCCCAGATTCGGGGTTGTGCCCAGTTGATGACAATAGGCACGCCCCCATAACTGGCGAAGTGTGGGTGTACTATGGGTACACCTCTGCTGCCTAACCCTTTGTTGGAAATACTGGTGTGATGTGATGTGTGTGTATAGAATATTCTCGATAGGAGACCAGGCTATAGTTCTATTCAAACTTAATGGCGGCTCGGAAGTGCGCTACTCGCTGCGCAGTACCCCACCCCTCCCCCGCTGACCCACAAATTCGTTACTGTGCAGAAACTCGCCTCTTATTCCGAGCCACCGTTAAGTTTGAATCAGGGTGTACTACGGTACACCTTTACCTTTTAGAGAATACAGGTATGATGTAAAGTTTGTTTAGTTAATTGATTCAGGCGTGACTTCGCTCGATGTGGCAACACGTCGTTCTGGTTTGCGACTGGTCAATCGTCATCCTGAGGACGCCTCGTTGAGAGGTGAAACACATGTCGATTTCTTACAGGTTTTTTTTTCAGGAATAGTTAGGCGTAATAGCGGTTACTAAATATACCTACGTCTATTGTATTTTCTAATGTTTATCTAACTGTATTTTTTTATTTTCTAGCATTAGTTCAAAATGCCGCAAGCTCGGCGCAAGACTCCCTTCAGTGGGAAGGCTAAAAAGCAACAGCTGCAGGGCAAGAAGCAGAACAAGACGTTGTTGATGTCCAGTTAGTATTCATGAATTTATCATAATCTTGGAGTTTATCGAGTTATATGCATCATCATCATCAGCCTATAGCAGTCCACTGCTGGACATAGGCCTCTCCAATTACATGCCATTCAGTTCGAGTTATATGCATAGCCTATAAGACTACCATCAGATGGACAGCATTGCAGCAACCGCACACAGTCGATATACAACAATAATCAAGATATATCTACTTTGTTCAGTCATGATATCAACTTGTCGATATACAACAATAATCAAGATATATCTACTTTGTTCAGTCATGATATCAACTTCACGTGGTTGGCTACAGTCGTGTGAAGTCAATATTAACTGCATACAGTCGTGACTTCAACTTTAGCCGGTCGGCTACAGTCGTGTAGTGTCGATGCACGCTGTCCATAGCGAACCGCATACAGTTATGCGCCTTGACTAACTGCACACTAACTGTAGCTAAGAGCCCAGAGGGGGGAAAGATCAAAGTGGTTTGACCAAGAGCACATATCCACCCTTGACTTATTTATTTAATACTCAGTATTCTAATAGCTGTTTTAAATCTCAATGCAGTTGAGACAGACGAGATGGGAAACTCGTCATGAAAAAATTAAAATCCTAACTATCCTATAACCTAATCCTAATTATAAATGCGAAAGTGAGTTTGTTTGTTACACCTTCACGATGAAACAGCTGAACGGATTTAGATGAAATTTGGCCATGACGGATAAGGACATAGGATACTTTTTATCCCGATATTCCCACGGTATCGACACTTATGCGGGTGAAACCACGGAGCGCAGCTAGTTCTCAATAAAGTATGTTCCTTTAGCAGCTTCAGGTGGCACGACAGCTTACGACGTGGTATCAGTGAACTACCAACCAACCCGTGGAAAGGGCAGCGGCAGGGATACCAACCGATATGCCCTCAATTTCTACCGGGAGACTGAAGAGGAACTGAGGATGAAGAAGGAAGACGCTTTGTAAGTTAATATTGTATACAGGGTGTTTGGGTAAACACCGTTATCCTTAAAACCAGTGGTTGGGTTTCATTTATAGAACGTTTTTCTTTAAAGAAAATCTACATTTTACCGCAAGAGTATTTCACTATACGCGCTAGGGCAACGAACTTACGTGTCAACACGGGCGGGGGGCGCAGGACGTGACCTGACCGGCCGCCAGCGCGACCCCTATTGTGTATTCATGTGTTGCGTAGGTAGGTAGGAGAAGAGGCGACCTCGGGCGCATATCCATGAATTTGCGGACGGTGTCGGATATAAACTTTTTAAAATCTTTTAAACTGACGTCATCGTCACGCTTGAAGAAATATTTTTAGCGCCATCTACCGTCTTCATTTTGAATTACGTTGAGGTTACGCATTGTTGCTTGGTTTTCACTTCTATTGGCAGTCCCCAAAAACTGCCCCGCATGTATTTTTTTAAGCACCTAATCCAATCATTCTCCTCTTTATCCATAGACGAGAATTAAAACCAGTGCCCGAGAAAGACCTGGAAGTAAACCCAGTGGACTACTTCCCTACCGACCTGTCCTTCCCCAAGAGACCGCCGTGGGACTTCAACATGACTCCTGCGCAGCTCGACGCACAGGAGCACAGATATTTTAAGGTAAGGACTTGGTAATTAGCTCGTGGCTAAGTAATAACAGCCGCTCGGGTCGATCCATCAGGTTAAGTTACGATTGCCGGGGTTGGTCCGTGGATGTTTGACCATCTTTACATACCGAGACTCCTCCATGCTCGGAAAGCACGTTAAGCCGTCGGTCCCGGCTGTCATTCGTGGATCTTAGACAGTCGTTACGGGTCATCAGAAGCACGAAAGTCTGACAACCAGTCTAACCAAGGGGTATCGTATTACCCAGTTACTGGGTTGTGGAGGTCAGATAGGCAGTCGCTCCATGTAAAATACTGGTATTCAGCTGCATCCGGTTAGACTGGAAGCCGACCTTAACATAGTTGGGAAAAGGCGAGGCAGATTGATTGACTTGGTACGAGCTCGTGGCAAAGTAATAACAACCGCACGGGTCGGTTTTGTATTTTTTTGTAAAAAAGTTTGTAAAAATAATAATTTTATTTAATTATTTCATGATTCCCCACAGAACTACGTGGACAACCTCCAAGCATCAGAATATTGGAAGCAGATGTCGTACTTCGAGCTGAACCTCGAGACATGGCGACAGCTGTGGCGCGTACTGGAGATGTGTGACATTCTACTCCTTATTGTCGATGTGCGATACGCTGTGAGTACCTATCTACAGTATACAAGGGTAAACACCGTTGTCACTCAAACCATGGGTAGTTGACTTAAATATAAAAATAAATGACCCAGTAACAACAAAAAAAAACCTTATTTTCATTAAAAGATTTTAAAAAGTAAATATCCGTCACTGTCCCGATACTCATGGATACGCGCTCGAGAGAGCTGCGAAACAGCTGACGGCCGGTCATGTAACGTCAAGCGCGCCCCGCCCGCCCCCGCCAACCGCCGCCCGCCGTGTTGATACGCAAGTTCGTTGCCCTTGCGTATAGTGTGAAATATTCTTGTGGAAAAATGTCGATTTATATAACAACCATGAACACTAATGTTTTAAAATCTTTTATGCACTAATATTTAAAAAGTAAGATAACGTATGCCACTTAGATTAAGCGACAAAAATAAGTTTTGGCTAAGTAAAAAAAAAAATTGTGGTCATTTCAGCTAACAAAATGAAGAGTCATTTTTAAGGTATTTTTTATGTTTAGAAAACAATAAGTAATAAGGTTTTTTTACTATTGGTAGTGTTCTATGATGGTCATTATTCGATATAATACCAAGCAATTGATGAATATTTTAAATCGTAGAAATGACGAGGTTCTCTATTTGTGAGAAAAAAACGCCAATTTCATAGGTGGGGACCCAATATTATGTTGTCTGCCCGATTAGAACAATTTATTTTTATATCTCCAGGGTATGATGTTTCCGCCATCTCTCTACACCTACGTTCAAGAACAGAACAAGGATATGATCCTAGTGCTCAACAAGATAGACCTGGTGCCATCCTCAGTGGTAGCGGCATGGAAACAGTACCTTACTACGTCATATCCGGCGTTACGAGTGCTGTACTTTACGTCATGTCCGGCGTATAATTTGAGGGGAGCTACTAGTGACAAAGCTGGTAAGTAGATATTTTTATATCCTACTAGCGTCCGCCCGCCGTCCGTGCCTCGGAAAGCACGTTAAGCCGTTGGTCCCGGCTGTCATTTGTGGATCTTTGACAGTCGTTACGAGTCGTCAGAAGCACGAAAGTCTGACAACCAGTCTAACCAAGGGGTATCGTATTACCCAGTTACTGGGTTGTGGAGGTCAGATAGGCAGTCGCTCCATGTAAAATACTGGTATTCAGCTGCATCCGGTTAGACTGGAAGCCGACCCCAACATAGTTGGGAAAAGGCTAGGTAGATTGATTAGCGTCCGCCCGCGGCTTCGCCCGCGCGCTGTATGCCGATAAAAAGTAGCCTATGTCCTTCCCCGGGATGCTGTCTATCTCCTTGCCAAATTTTACAGACAGACAGAGTTACTTTCGAATTTTTAATATTAGTATGTATGTATTCAAAATATTGTAAAACATTTTTAAAAGAGTAACGGTGGAGTTTCTTGCATTCTTCTCCATAATGAAAACTACCTTTTGGAAGGAGCAACTAGAATCAGTTCTTTTTCTTATGTATTTGAAGTTCAAAAGTGCCTTTAATGTGCCTATTTGAAATAAATTATTTGACTTTGCGTCATATTTACCGCAAATAAATGTTTTTTCTTTTTACAAGCTCTCTAATAGCTTGCTCTGTTCGTATGTTTCCGGTTACTCCAATTGTAATCCATTTTTCAAGCAATTCCTGGCATCCCATTGATCTGAAACTTGGCATACTTATATAACTACCGAGACATTTTGGAAAAATGATACCATGGAACTGGTCTGATGATGGAGCCGGAAGTTGGCCATAAGAACTCGTCAATCAAACAAGATAGCACGATCGTGTTTGGACTCATTAGCTATGTATTAACAAGTGCTTTGACACTAGGTGGTGTTCAGGGTCCGATGACGGCGGAAGGTGGCCATGGGAAAATCTTGTTTAGTTAATTAAAAGTTTGTTTTTAAAAAGATTTTTACTTATAATTTTAACCGAATTCTTCAAAAAGGAGGAGGTTCACAATTCATCTGTGTTTTTTTTTTTTTTTTTTTTGTTTTTTACGAGGTTACTCCTCCAGTTATGAATCGATTTTGATGATCCTTTTTTTGTTTGTTAGGTCATGCTTCAGAGGTGGTCCCATATAAATTTTATTAATTTTGCTTGCGTAGTTTTTGAGTAAGCATCAATAATTACGTATTTTTCCCACTTTGCGTATGTAGACGATATTATTATCTTAGTTGACTCCGTCACTGTTATTTACATGGCAGATAAGGTTATACGAATTTGTGTGGGGTAGGTACCACAACTAAAAAATTGAAAAAGAAAAATATTTTACAAAAATTGAAATTGACATTTTTTTTGTAAAAAGTTTTATCTTATATAAATTTATTTCAGGGCTCCAAGTCCGTCGCCGTAAGGGTAAGCAAAAGATGTGCGCTGAAGGTGCGACGAAGATCCTCGACGCTTGCAAGGAGATCGTGAACGGAGAGGTAGACTTGTCTTCTTGGGACAAGAAGATTAAAGAAGAAACCGACATCGAGTTTGATTATGACGAGGGCGCTGAAGTTGGTAAGTGATAAACAAATATAAATAGAATAGAATACTCTTTATTATGTACACCATAAAAAATACAGTTACAAATGTAGAAATTTAACATAGGGTGACACAATGGGCGGTCTTATCGCTAAGAGCGATCTTTTACAGACAACCTTTGGATGGATTAAAGCGCGAAGGAGAGACAATACTGCAGGTAGTCAGTGGTGTACCATTTACATATACAATAAATACATACATACATAAAGCATAAACTTATCTATATAAATATATATAAACAAACAATACAATAATAAACATGAAACAGGAGGAAAGAGCTATATTTAATGACGATGTTTAAGGAGAGAGGAAGTGTTTTTTTTACCAGAATTTTAAAAGTGGACAAAGTTTGAGCACGCTTTATCGACACGGGCAAGGCATTCCATAACCGTACTGCTTGAACTGTAAAAGACTGTAATAAATTTTATTACTATAATCATAATCATTTTTATTTGTGTAACAAGTATACAAGGTGGAGACGACAATACGACAAAAAATAAATCTTCATACATCTAATGACGTTCTCAGTCTACATACAAAAAAATTATCAAATATTATTCGGCAAACCCCATAGTCGGCCCATCACTACTATTTAGTTTGTTTGAAAAAATGACTTTTTTAATTTCGATGTTAGGATTTATTTGATAGTTCCAAAATACTCGTATGCATTAGTATTGCCAGTGTTTTCATTTATTGTTGTATTGTCGTCTCCACATTGTATACAGTTCTTAAATCAAAATTCATAGGTCGCTATGTTATGCCAAGAGGCGTACAAATATGGTTGCATGCGAAATAAGAATAATTTCTACAGTCAATGCATAAATAAATTATCTTAAATGAAAATTAGTCACAATATTCAATTAATTAATAAAAATAAAATCTCCTGTCAAGTAAATAATTAAGTCTACATTAGTTCTATGAAAATTAAATTCAAAATGACTATAGGCCGACCGCTTTACTGACTCTAATACAATAAACGTATATATATTTAGTAACCTATTCCGCTTAACTATTCCTCAAGAGTCATAAAAAACCCTGTAAGAAATCGACACGTGTTTCATGATGACGATTGACCAGTCGCAAACCAGAACGGTCATAAAAACTACTTTTAAATCGATTCCAAATCCTCTATAAAAGTTTCTGAAACAGTAAGCTTATTGCCAATATTAAAACAACCAGTGTCATAGTATCCATTATATCATCCAAACGGGTGTTATAATGTCGTACTCACAATGCAACTCATTTAAAAAAAAGAACGCTGTCATGCAGGCGCGTTTCACTAACAAAGCACAGTAATTTAAAAACAAAAACTTAGTTTATTCGAATTCGAACAATTCGAATTCACGTGAGTCGTATGCCGCCATTTTTGTTCGATATTAGTATTGCAAAGAACTTTTTATAGAGAATTCATTCACATGGGTGTAGATAAAATCTTGTATGAAACTGTAAATCATTTTTCAATACACTTGCTCGTAAAGTGGCTCTTATTGAACCGCTTTTAGGTTCATAATGCAGTGTATTATAGAAGAGTGCTTTTTACTAAGCGGATAACTATTTACTAGTCGGAGTAATGACATGGCAGTATGGAATTAGTAAGTACTAGCTGCGCCCCGCGGTTTCACCCGCGTAAGTCTCGATCCCGTGGGAATATCGGGATAAAAAGTATCCTATGTGTTAATCCAGGTTATAAGCTATCTGTTTGCCAAATTTCATCCAAATCCATTCAGCCGTTTTTGCCTGATTGAGTAACAAACATCCAAACACACAAACACACAAACTTTCACATTTATAATATTAGTAGGACTATCATGGCAGCATGGAATTAGTATCCAATAGAAATTGGTTTTGGTGAAGCTTTTAACCAAAGACAAGCACTCAAAAGCAAGTTTTTATTAAAAAAAAAAAAAACCTTAAGCAAACCAGAGGCGTTTAGTGATGGTAAAAAACATCCCATGCCACCCATGGGATTTTTTTTTACCATAACTAAACGGGATACTTACTATACATTGAATTAGTATGAACTAACCTACTAATAAATGAGCATTCTCTATTCATTTTTTTTTTCTTATTCAAGTCATATTTTTTGTATAGACTGTCTGACGGTTTTGCCAGTGCCTTTATTTACACCTATGGAAAAACAAAACCAGCCAGCGGCCAGCGCGCCATTTTCCATAAATATTTTTTATCGTTTTCGTTGTGTGGTTTACCTATCAAAAATACAAAATTTAAAGTGTTGCCACTAACCGACATAGAAGTTTTTAAAATAAACTCCGGATAGTCAGTACCTGGCAACAAAGGTCAGTTAAGCTTTATAAATCTATCATCTCTATAGTTAGGTATGTTATTGTAGCATAAGTTTTTACTTAACAAGTGTCGTCCTCGCAAGTGTGTTGAAAAACGTCGTATGAAACGCGTGTGCATTGATTATTACACTCTCGGCTACCTTATCGCGTTCGCCTGTGGCTCACGCGAAAATACCGCCTCGACTGTAATATCCAATAGAGCACACTCGTATCACAATGTACTATTTACATTCGTGTTTTAATACCCCTTATTATACAACTTTATTTTTTGTTTATGCTAAACCCGAAAAGGGGTCATTGTACTCATCATTTTGAACAACTTTTTCTATGGGACCAACCTTGAATCATCATCTGCCTAGCCTTTTTCCAACTATATTAGGGTCGACTTCCAGTCTTACCGGATGCAGCTGAATTGGTATTCAGCCTCATCCGGCATTTTACATGGAGCGACTGCCTATCTGACGTCCACAACCCAGTAACTGGGTAGTACGATACCCCTTGGTAAAACTGGTTGTCAGACTTTCGGGCTTCTGACAACCCGTAACGACTGTCAAAGATCAACGAATGACAGCCGGGACCAACGTCTTAACGTGCTTTCTGAGGCATGGAGGAGTCCACCAACCTTGAAATCGCGAAAAAAAAATCACCTGTTCTATACATTTGTGTTCACTTAAATCGACAACATGTATGGAAGAGCTGATTTTTTTTTCACACAAAATATATGTTTCTTTAGCTTTTCTCCTTGTCGTCTAGGTGAGACAATTCTAGAAAAGGCTGACACGTCCTACTACTCGCACGAGCGGTATAAATCCGGCATGCTGACAATAGGGTGCGTGGGGCAGCCCAACGTGGGCAAGTCGTCACTGCTGAACGCGCTCATGGGGCGCTGTGTCGTGTCCGTATCGCGCACGCCCGGACACACCAAACACTTCCAGACCATCTACTTGACGCCGCAAGTGAGTAATCGTAACACCTGCCGGAATTAGGGCACCTGCTGGAATTAGGGCACCTGCCGGAATTAGGGCATCTGCCGGAATTAGGACACCTGCCGGAATTAGGGTTCATGCCGGAATTAGGACACCGGCCGGAATTAAGGCACCTGCCAGAATTAGGACACCTGCTGGAAGTCAAAGTATCCCCATACGAAATTTCATCAAAATTGGTTCAGCCGTTTAGAAATCAAATCTTTTCTCTTTTGATGTTATTACTAGCTGCGCCCTGCAGTTTCACCCCGCATAAGCCTCGATCCTGTGGGAATATCGGGATAAAAGTAGCCCAACGTGGGCAAGTCGTCACTGCTGAACGCGCTCATGAGCCGCTGTGTCATGTCCGTATCGCGCACGCCCGGACACACCAAGCACTTCCAGACCATCTACTTGACGCCGCAAGTGAGTAATCGTAACACCTGCCGGAATTAAGGCACCTGCCGGAATTATGGCATCAGCCGGAATTAGGGCACCTGCCGGAATTAGGGCACCTGCCGGAATTAAGACACCGGCCGGAATGAGGGCACTTGCCGGAATTAGGGCACTTGTTGGAATTAGGGCATTTGCCGGAATTAGGGCACTTATTCTATTTAAAAATCCGGAGTCACGCCTGTATCAATTAACTATGTATTTATATTAACTACATTTACTATGTTGCATTCGTTTGTCCACAGGTCCGTCTGTGCGACTGTCCCGGGCTGGTCTTCCCATCAACAGTGCCGCGCGCAATACAAATACTTATGGGCTCGTACCCCATAGCGCAGCTTAGAGAACATTATACAACTATCAGGTAACATTAGTCCCATCAAAAACATGAATCAATCTGCCTGCATTTTTGCCTTTTTTTTGTGATATTTTTTTTTATGGTTATAATTTTTTTTAGTTTTTGTTTTTTTTTCTAATATTTTTTTAAGTATGTATGGACGCTATACTATTGCGGATTAACGAGAGCTCCCTTCGTTAGTTAACATCCATACTAATATTATAAATCCGAAAGTAACTCTGTCTGTCTGTCTGTATGTTACCTTTTTACGCCTAAACCGCTGAACGGATTTGGATAAAATTTGGCAAGGAAATAGATGGCATTCTGGGGAAGGACATAGGCTACTTTTTATCGACTTATCACGCGGGCGAAGCCGCGGGCGGACGCTAGTACTGTATAATCCTGTTTTTAATTCTAGATTCCTAGCAGAACGCATGGATCTCCCCAAACTCTTGAGGATCGAGCATCCGGAAGGTGACAATACTTGGTCACCACGAGACATCTGCGATGGATGGGCCAAGAAAAGAAGTTATTTGACGGCTAAGGCAGCTAGGTATGTATACACACACAATCACTATCAATCTGCCCGCCTTTTCCCAACTATGTTGGGATGGGCTTCCAGTCTAACCGGATGCAGCTGAATACCAGTATTTTACATGGAGCGACTGCCTATCTGACCTCCACAACCCTATAACTGGGTAATACGATACCCCTTGGTAAGACTGGTTGTCAGACTTTCGAGCTTCAAACGACCCGTACCGACTGTCAAAGATCCACAAATGACAGCCGGGACCAACGGCTTAACATGCTTTCCGAGGCACGGACGAGTCTCGGTATGTAAAGATGGTCACTCATCCACTGACCACTCCGGCAAGCGTAGTTTAACCAGATCTATCGACCCATGCGGCTGCTATTACTTAGCCACGAGCCGTTGGTCCCGGCTGACATTCGTGGATCTTTGACAGTCGTTATGGGTCGTCAGAATCGTGAAATTTTGACCAGTCTTACCAAATATCGTGTTACCGCTAGAAACTAGGTTGTGGAGGTCAGCTGCATCCGGTTAGACTGGAAGCCGACCCCAACATAGTTGGAGAAAGGCTAGATGAAATATTATAAGTAAATTTAAATGTCTTAGGATAGAATATTCGCCTTAAAATTTGTCGAACACAGAAAAATGTTTATTTTCTCATTGTAGGTTAGACTCATACAGAGCGGCGAATGCTCTGCTCAGGATGGCGCTCGATGGAAGAATCTGTCTATGGTTACGACCGCCCGGATTCGCTGAGAATAGAGGTTAGTTTCACTTAAATTAAATAATACTTTTTAAAGTTACCATGTGGCACTAAATTATTTAAGGGGGATGCGCTAAAATAGCCCGCGAAATTCAAATTTTCTTACGTTTTTTGCAATTAGCAGGTCAGTATCAGGTTGTATGTTGATCTAAATATTATTAGCGCTCGTAACAAATATGGATTTACAGAATTATAAACATGAGAATCAGCAATACAACTCTCTAAGTTCATGTAAGTGCATTAAATGGAAATTTCATGAAATCGTCAAAGTAAAGGTTCCAAAAAACAAATTAATTTCCAGCGATCTGTGGGTGACTGTAATACTATCTAAGCTGTGTTAAAATGAATTACCGAAAAAATACCAATCTTCGGATAAATATACTTCGTTTTCGAAAACATATCATTCTGCCTTTTCCCAACTATGTTGGGGTCGGCTTCCAGTCTAACCGGATGCAGCTGAAACGGAAACATAATGTTCTGCTAAAATAATCGTTTTCTTAAGCTCTATAGAAAGTAGCTTAATTTCTACTATTGGATAAAGAATAACTTTTTTAACTCTCAATTTTAATGTAAATTATTACCTACCGGCAGTTGCGTTCGGGTGCACAGATGAAAAACTGGGTGAAATAGGTTAGGTTCGGTTAGAACTGTGACCAACCGCGCGCGAGCCGAGCGAGCGCTACTTCCAAGTTCCAAGCAGAACTTTTATCACCATTTTCTATCTTATTCGTATGAGACGCTTACTCAATGAAGTCTTGAGTGCTGCTGTCTGTGGCTGCTGCCCCAAGGTGCAGCGCAGACGGCAGACTATCCGTGACACATTTTTTAGTCTGTGAAAATAGAACCCAAAAAGTCCGGCGCACATAAAATGCGTGTCATTCTGGCAGATCGCGCCTCGCCGCACAAACAGTGCGCGAAAAAAATAGAACGTTTGCTTCAAAGCGCGCTAACGCAGACTGCGCACACTTTTAGTATGCAATCTGCATTTCCATAGAGTCTACGTCCCTATAGTACTGCTGACAGAATGATCGAAGATGTGCGTCGTATGCGTTGAGTCTGCGTTAAATCCGCGACGGACTTTTTGCATGCCATGCAGACCTTTTTTGCGCCACAGATTCGATCGCACAAAAAGCGTGTCTGCGCTGCACCCAATTGTCACTTTTGTCATGGGGTCTCAACTCGAACAAATTATAATTAGTCTTGAAAAAAAATCATAGATGGCAGCATAAGTAACAATTTATGAAATTAACAATCACTACAAAGCGTTATACGGCAAATTTTGGCTGAAGTAATATTAGTAAGAATCAAAACATCTTTGTTTAATGCTGATTTATGTATTTACACTCATAAATCTCGTATTTTCAACAAAAAACTTAAATTAAGCCGTTTACTTCAATTCGAACCCTTAGAATGATAAAGTAGCCATCTGTTAAACATTTTGTCGAGAGCTCTTTGCAATAGATGGCGTTTTACTCAAGTGATGACAGGGTCACTTTAAACTTGCATTTAAAGTCGTTTCATTAAGGAAAATCAATCAACATTTTTTTTTTTAATCTAGTACTTTACGTAGAAATATAAAAATTGAACACCTAGGAAGAAAAAACGTAAAAAAGGAAGAAAAACATCTAGGAGTCTTGCATAGTACCTAGGCAAGACTCCTAGATGGCGTTGTAAAACTACAGTCTCTGGCAATTAGTGAGTCGCTGATGCTGCCATCTGTTAAAAAAATGGAGGAAGACAAATAGCCAGAACAATAGCCAGACTTAGGGTGGTGTCATTTCTTTGTATGGGATTGGGTATCTGTACGTAGTATTATAATATCTGTGCTTTTGTCAATCATTCCCTAAAAAAATGTAGGCCTAAACTAACCAATATTATTAATATCCATCTCTTTCACTCCACAGAAAAGTACGAAAGTTGCGACGAAATAAAATACGTCCGCTGGGTGCAGGCGTTGTCTGACGCGAAGTCAGAAGAGGTCGTGACGTCAGACTCGGACGGTGACAGACGCTCAGACAGCGGTGATGAGCACTCAGGCAGTAGTGATGAAGAGGAGACAACCGCTATGGCGAATAAGTTTGCAGCTTTAGCGGGAGACGGAGATGATTAAGGCGAAAGTTTAAGAGCACCCCGCGAAATTCAAATTTTCTTAAGATTTTTGCAATTCAAAAAATTTAAATAAATTGAAAATAAGCCGTGGCAGCTAGGGATGCAAGAAGTGTCAAAAAGTATTGATAAATATCGTACAGATATTTAAAAAAAAAATCAATATCGTTTTCGATATATCGAAAAAAAATATCGATACATGGGTGGAATTTTCAAAAAAAAATATTTAATGTAGTTCAAGTTTTGTCATCATCTGCCTAGCCTTTCCCCAACCAAGTTGGGATCGGCTTCCAGTCTAACCGGATGCAGCTGAATACCAGTATTTTACATGGAGCGACTGCCTATCTGACCTCCACAACCCAGTAACTGGGTAATACGATACCCCTTGGCAAGACTGGTTGTCAGACTTTCGGGCTTCTGACGACCCGTAACGACTGTCAAAGATCCACAAATGACAGCCGGGACCAACGGCTTAACGTGCACGAGGCACGGAGGAGTCTCGGTATGTAAATATGGTCACCCATCCACGGACCAACCCCGGCAAGCGTAGCTTAACTTGACGGATCGACCCGTGCGGCTGTTATTACTTAGCCACGAGCTCCTCAAGTTTTATAATCATCAAAATATCAAACTAGGAAAAAAGTATACATTAGCCAGTGGCGGCTCTTGTAAATATATCGTTTTTGATACATTTTCGATACTTGATATTTTATATCGATACATTGATATAACGCAGTAATAAATATCGTCAAAAAATATCGATATATCGAACAAAAATTATCGATATTTTTTCTGCAAGCCTAGAGGCAGCTAAGGGATGACCAGTCACAACTGACGGCGTCCATTCACGAACATGACGCATGGATAAGCACCATTTAAGTCAACCTATACTATAGGTACATCGTTATTGTTATCTGGATTTCTAACCTTATAGCGTCTCCATAAATCTTATAATTGAAACTTACTTATTCCATGTTAATATGGAATTTAAAGAAAGAATAGTATATTATGCATTTAGTGAATAAAGGACGGATTTAAAGCGAGGGCCATAGATGAATCACGAGCAAGTGAAGGAGTCATTAGAGACTGAATCACGACCGTAGCGAGTGATTCATGATGATTCAAGTGTTTGAATTCTTAGCGACGCGAGTGATTCATGGCTCTCGATATAAATCCGTTTTATTCAAGAGTTGCATACTATACTTTATACCATGACTATGAGAAAAAGAACTTGCAACTTCGAGTATGTTGTTATGTCAATGTTATGCCTTGTTTTTATAGTACACCGTAGCATAGAATACATACTCCATAATGTCGATGACTTCTTTTTCTTCGACAACTCATTAAAATAAGTTAGGAAAACAGACTCTGAAAATGTACCAGGAGCTTGATTTTCATTTTTCCATTTGCAACTCATCGTAGGCTTTGATGTAAACCAGCCGTGATTTGTTGGGTAGCAAGCTTTCTACTATATCGGCCGCCCTCTCTTTCATAAACTCAGATGTTAACACATATTCTTCACAAATGCATGCATTTTCAATCGATTTATTATTATTAAGTAACACTAAACTTTTAGTTCGTACAACTTACAATATTTAAAATAGCGCCAATTTACTAATGACTGCAAAAAACACAAAATGGTTTTTATTCTAATGCTAACTCCTTGTCGAAAATGTCGACCAATCAAATCGGAGTTTGAATCGAGTATTTTTTCGAAAGGAGTTTGTCTAGTGGAGTAATACTCATTGAGATGGAGGTCGAATATATTGGCGTGTTCTAAATTCAAACACACAACAGTGATTAAAAGTGCTTTTTATTCACTGTTTTCAAATAAGCTTTTTAGAGGGGGAATGGTATAAAATAGTATTGTGCCCCTCACGGCTGCGCCAAATAGCCCCAGTTCAGCTTGAATGCAGCCAACTGGTGCCCGAGTGCTGGCGACATGACGCCGTCACCGCGCCGCCGCCGCGCGGACGCCGCGCCGTTCCGCTTGATTAATTAAAGTATTATAAAGCGCGTGCACTTTTGCAAGCAGACGGCGATGGAATAAAAAAAACAGTTTAAACAATACTAGCGGCGCAGCGTCTGCGCGGTGACGATGCCGGGTACACAGCTTAGGGCCGGCGCACACCTGGTAAGGCGCAGCGCGGCGCGGTTGTCACTGTTAAGCAAATATCAACGTTGCGCGCCTAAAAATAAAGTTGAGAATAGATAACCTGAGACGCGCGCCTCTTGCCGCTTACGGCGCGCTCTCGAGCTGACGAATTTTATTTATTATCAACTTTATTTCAATTGTTACAAGGTAGATATTTGTTTGGCAGTGACGAATGCGCTGCGCTGCGCCTTGCCAAATGTGTGTCGGCCCGTAGAGGCGCAGTGACGGCGTCGTGTCGCCGACCACAGACGCTAATTTTCAACTGGACCTTATGTTACAAGGATGTAAAGATAATTATGTTATTGCATTTATTACTCTGCTTTTAATATGATTAAGAGCTAATTTAAGGCTTGTTATATTTATAATGTTTTAAATTTCAATTTTTATGGATTACTTTGCGTTTTTAGCTGCGTTTTCCTAGAAGACCGGTGGCGGTGGCCGACACATAACGGCCGCAATGACGGGTGTTATACAATGATGGCAGCGGGGTTTATACACACCAACTTTGATAAATATCGTTTCAGTGATGTCAGTCAACGTTAAATTGCAGACACTATGTGGCGGCTACCGCTCGTCTAGGACACCGTTACTTTATGAAGAATGTCATATTGTGGTATACAGCGTGTTACAAAAACCTTGTCCGATCCATTAGGGTGTTGTTAAGATTCATTATGAGGGTTTTTTTTTGGAAAAAAGAAAAAAAATTTTTTTTTTTTCAATCGGTGATTTTACCGGTATTTTACATGGGGCGCGGGTGCACGTCGTCTAGCGGGTGTCTACAAGAGTAACATATGACCTCTGTAGAATAATAATGAAATTGGGGTAATTTTGGTGCTAAAAATGTGAATTTCAAATTGCAATAGCGTTTCTATTTTCAATATCTTTTTTTTCTGTTATTGTTACATGCTGTAGATGGTAGCTATAGTATGACGTCACCGCTGTACCGCGTCATAGGTATGTGTGCCGCTCACGGGGGGGAGTGCGCCGCTCATTCGTCAACGCTCACGGCGTCCGGCCCCCGCCTCGCCGCGCATTCCTAAGACGCGGTAAAACGGTGACGTCAAACTATAGTTAGCGATATGGTAGCCTGTTTCACCACTCCCAGATAAGTTACAGTTAAATTATCTGGAGGTCTAGCTCGCGAAACAGACCTTGAAAGGTGTGGGTACCAGTTTAATTACTAAAATTTACGATTGGTAGTTAAATCGACCCTTTTCCGCAACTATTCGTTGATGGAAAAATACCCAGTAATCTATAAAATTGTATTTTAGCTAATAGTTTACATAATTTATTATTGTCATACAATTAATGTATTCCTAATATTTTTTACGTCCAATGAATGTTTTCTTAAATAAATATAATGTTTTTTTTATGTCTGTGTTTTGTTTACCTACCTCATGAACCCCACCTATGTTGGGGTCAGCTTCCAGTCAAACCGGGAGCAGCTGAATACTAGTATTTTATATGGAGCGACTGCCTATCTGACCTCCACAACCCTTCTTGTTTACGAACCTGTCATAGAAATAAAATCCATACTAATAATAGGTCTTTACCTATGAAATTGTCGTTCTGCAGTACTGGCCATTTCAAATCAAAATAATTTTTGTTTGGCTAAGAATTCTAATTTCAAATTAATTTTATTTTAAAAACATGGAATTCTTTTTTCAAAAGAAGTCATTTGTTTAATGATTAGTGTTACATTTTCATCGCATTTCAATCTTTTTCCTCATCATGGATACGTTAAAAATTCGAGTAATTATGGGATATGAGTACCGTCGTGGCAGCAACGTGGCACAAGCGGCACGCAACATCAACGACGTTTACGGAGCTAACACTACAACCCAACGCACCAACTGTTATTGGTTTGCTCGCTTCCGTTCTGGAAATTTCGACCTGAAAAATGAAACTCGCGGTCGTCCGAAGACTGGTCGACAAAGACGAATTAAAGGCGATTGTGGAAGCTGATGATACAAAATCCACGGCTGAATTAGCAGCAGCTTTCGACGTTAGCGTCAAAACAATATTGGTCCATTTGCGACAAATTGGCAAGGTAAAAAAGCTTGACTACGCGTCGAGGCGTGCCTTGTACTGCTCAACAGACACACAAATGAAGGAATTTTGAACCGCATTGTTACCCGCGATGAAAAATGGATTCTGTTTGATAACCGCAAGCGCTCAGCAAGTTGGTTGGATCCTGGTTCAGTACCTAAACAATGCTCTAAACGAAAACTTACCCCTAGAAAAGTGATGGTCACTGTTTGGTGGTCTAGCGCCGGTGTGATTCATCACAGCTTCTTACCAAACGGGGTGAGCATTACTGCAGATGTGTACTGTGAAGAACTGAACACAATGATGGTGAAGCTGGCACATCTCCAACCAGCATTGGTCAATCGCTCGTCTCCGCTGCTCCGGCACGACAACGCGCGACCTCATACTGCACAGCAGACGGTCTCCAAGTTGCAAGAACTGGGGTTGGAAGCTCTCCGTCATCCGCCCTACTCACCAGACCTTGCGCTTACAGACTACTACTTTTTCCAGAATTTGGATAACTTCTTGGCGGGAAAAAATTCAATACCCGAGAGGCAGTACAAAATGCCTTTGAAGAATTTGTTGCCTCCCGTCCAGCTGATTTCTTTAAGAAGGGCATCAATAAACTGCCACTGCGTTGGCAAAGATGCTTTGATTGCATGGGTGATTACTTCGATTAATACAAATAAAAAATACATGAAAAAAATTCGTTTAAATTTTTTCATACAAAACGGCAATTTCATAGGTAAAGACCTAATATTAATCGAAGTAGCGGCACCGGCGCTAGACCACCAAACAGTGACCATCACTATTCTAGGGGTAAGTTTTCGTTTAGAGCATTGTTTAGGTACTGAACCAGGATCCAACCAACTTGCTGAGCGCTTGTGGTTATCAAACAGAATCCATTTTTCATCGCAGGTAACAATGCGGTTCAAAATTCCTTCATTTGTGTGTCTGTTGAGCAGTGCAAGGCACGCCTCGACGCGTACTTCGCGCTGGCGATCATTGAGTTCGTGGGGCACCCATTTGTCAAGCTTTTTTACCTTGCCAATTTGACGCAAATGGACCAATATTGTTTTGACGCTAACGTCGAAAGCTGCTGCTAATTCAGCCGTAGATTGTGTATCATCAGCTTCCACAATCGCCTTTAATTCGTCATTGTCGACCAGTCTTCGGACGGCCGCGCGGTTCATTTTTCAGGTCGAAATTTCCAGAACGAAGTGAAGAAGCGAGCAAACCAATAACAGGTGGTGCGTTGGTTTGTAGTGTTAGTTCCGTAAACGTCGTTGATGTTGCGTGCCGCTTGTGCCGCGTTGCTGCCACGACGGTACTCATATTCCATAATTACTCGAATTTTTAACGTATCCATGATGAGGAAAAAGATTGAACTGCGATGAAAATGTAACACTTATCATTAAACAAATGACTTCTTTTGAAAAAAGAATTCCATGTTTTTAAAATAAAATTAATTTGAAATTAGAATTCTTAACGAAACAAAAATTATTTTGATTTGAAATGGCCAGTACTGCAAGAACGGCAATTTCATAGGTAAAGACCTATTACAAATAAAAAATACATGAAAAAAATTCGTTTAAATTTTTTCATACAAAACGGCAATTTCATAGGTAAAGACCTAAACCAAATGACATGATCGCCATTACAACTGTTACAAATCTGAATAATTAACATGTCGGCAAAAGCCACTAATAAAGAGTTGAAATTAAATTGTAGGTTCATTGTACTCAAACATAACTGGCGAAATGAAAAGTAACTCTCGAAAGTAACTCTGTGTCTGTATGTTACCTTTTCACGCCTAAGCAACAGAACGGATTTCGACAAAAATTGGCAAGAAGATAGATGGCATACTGGGGAAGGACATAGGTTACTTTTTATCGACATGCCACGCGGGCGGAAGCTAGTTTCGTAAAGCGATACTAGCCGTAGGTATATCATCTGTTACAAACTTTAGTATTAAGGTTATCACTCATTACAGTCATTACGTATAACAGCATCGCTCTGTCACACAGGGTAGGATTTTAAATTACCTCAGCTCAAAGTCGCATTTTTTACACCATACTACTCGCGGACTGAGAGCGAGACGGAGTGAGGTGCTGACGACTCCAAGCCTCGAATAGTTATGTGTGTGTGAAAAGAGGGACCAAACTGGGAATCGCAATAAAACAGTCCTAGGATTTAGTAGTAGTCTTAAAACAATTGTAGAACGAATCTGGGAATTTGTAAAACAATATTATAAAAACTACAGCACTTAAAGTGTGGTCCCTCAGTTCTCACACACCATCAGCCAGATCTCGGAAAGTATTTCAAAAATTAATGTTTTGTGATTACAGACATTTAGGTAATTGATTTTTACGGTGAAAAAAAGGGAAACAAAAAAAAAAAAACAAGATCTGCTTTATAGTTAGTTCAGTTATATAGAATCTAAATGGACTTTAAAAGATCATTGTATGAAAAAGTTTTACATGAAATATTAATTAGTTGATCATCGGTTTCTTTAGCTGTTTCATTATTATTCCGATGCAAATTTTCATGATCTAATTTGAAGCATTTTTTTTAATGCCAGCGGTTTATAGTTGATTTTATTTCTATAGAGAACATTTTATGTAATCCTGTGTTCGTCAAACATAGTAAACCTAGCATCAATCCTCAACTCAACATATATTTATTTCAAAATTAATGCTGCAGTATTTTCGACATAACGGAGGATCATTCTAAGCAATTTGAGGTTGTATGGGCTCTTAAAGTAAAATTTACGATGACAATACAGAATAGTGGACAGCTCAGCACTAGTAGTCGCAACCCTAGGCTGACAAAATGTTAGTTTTCCTAACTTATGTTAAAAATAATAGGACGGTTTCCCCATAAGAAAAGGGGCCGTGCCCCGCCACACGCACGGCCCTGTAGGATCGTCACAGACATGTACAAACGGCTACACATCAAGCTATACATTTCCAGTACAAGCCGACGTCGCATTGTACGGAAATCCTATACAATGTGAGATCAGCAAAACTGGAAATGTATAGCTTGATGTGTAGCCGTGTGTACAAGTGAAAAAATTTTATAAATATTTTCATAAGTTTTATTAGACATCATTTATTACAAAACATACAAATATAATAATTTCATTATAAACATTGATTTCTTTACAGCGATATACGTTACACAATGTACATACACATTGGTATAATTAGTATAATATTACGGAGAAGTATAAGTATAAAAATATTGCACTATTTGTAAAAAAAAAGAGTTATTTCGTTTATCCACTCCAAAAAATCCACCCTAAGGTGGATACTCGTAAGGGTCAGCTCAGACCGCGACGTGAAGCGACCGCGTTATCGAACTTATTTTCTTCACGAAAAGGTATAATTTCAGTGCGCGGGTTGACACGTGTCAAAGTACGCTGAGATTCGCGGTGCTCCGCAGCGCGTGTACGTTATTGTGTAGTAAATAAGTTCGATATTGTATCGGATCATAAAATAGTGCGCGTCGCTTCGCGTCTCGGTGTGAACTGACCCTTAACGTATGTCCGAGAATCCACCCTAAGCCTATAAATTCCGTTTATCCAACTAGGCCTAGGGTGCATTCTCGTACGTACGTTTCCGAGTATCCACCTTAGGGTGGATAAATTAAGTAACCATTTTCATTTCTTTTTTTTGTTTCCGAGGTCTCATTCATGTAATAACAGAATTTACTAACAAGCAAATAGGTACCTTTTTTTTTTACCTAAATTGGTTACCCTCATTTGCACTTCGGCGCAGTCGGTTAAAAAGTTTAAAAAGTAATATTTCATTAATATATTTTGTACATTCTCTTTATAATATGACATTTTATCTATAATGTGTATATGGCATTATTTATCATAATTATAACGATTAATTGTGCAATGTTTCATATGGCAGTTCCTCTTAAATGATAGTGCGTATATTTGTTAATCGAGGCCGAGGCAAACTCAACCTTAGGTTACTTGAAATAAAGGTGTAAATAAATAAACTTCCATTAGTCAACGCGGCTTATTTATTTTCAACTTTATTTTAAGAGACGCAATGTCGATATTTGTTTGGCAGAGCCCTTAAAACGGCCCTTGCAACGGGTACATAATTACAGAACATCAAATATTGTGAGTTAAACGGAACATTGTGGGTATGAGTTAATTCGGGGTCTTAATGGGTTATTTTCGGGTCTATGTGGGTTCAATTGGGGTCTAAGTGAATTCTTTCCGTTTTTTTTTGGTCTAACTGTGTTATTTGTGAATGTAAATGGATTCTTTCTGATCTATGTAGGTATTTTCGGGGTCAAAGTGGGTTCATTCGAGCACTAAGTGGGTTGTTTCTAGATCTATGTGGGTTCCTTCAGGATCTAAGTGGAATCTTTCAGGGTCTAAGTGGGCTCTTTCGGGTCTGAGTGGGTTTATTCGGGGACTAAGTGAATTCATTCGAGGTCTGAGTGGGTTCTTTCGGGGACTAAGTGAATTCATTCGAGGTCTGAGTGGGTTCTTTCGGGGACTAAGTGGTTTCTTTCAGGGTCTAATACGGTTTATAATAATTTTAAGGTTTAATTGTGCTTGTTAACGGTCATTATTTACTTACATTTTGGTTTTAACTTTAGGAACTGTATTTTCGTTGGGTTCCTATTGAATTATTTAGGAAAAATTGTTAATAATAGTTGAGTACATCGAGCATTTGATAAAGTTCATATAATTATATTTCACACTCGCATAAAAATCCGTGTATAATTGTAAATTGATATAATTCTTACATAATATTTCATAGTTGCCACAATAATTATTATAAGTAAAGGCTCTTACATACTGGGGCGATTCGTCGTTTTCTCAGAAATTGTTTTGTTAAAATTCGCGACACGCGACGAATCGCGCCAGTATGTAAGAGCCTTAAAGATATGTACAGTCAACCGCACATTAGTGGTATCAATTCGACATTGACAGCCTTTTTATGTCATAGCTTTTAAGAGAGATTTTCATAGTGCAAGTTTAACCACAAACTTTAAAAAAGAAAAGGTTTATGTTGTGTAGTTGACTGTACATAAAACTGTAATATGATTACTATCTATCTATTCAAATATGTGTTACGAATTGACATCAAATTCACTTAAAAACAAAATACCAACTATACAGTAGTATAAATTAGGCTGATTTCATAATGACAACTTTCAAAATGACAATTTTTCTGGATGTGTATTGTGTATCGCAAACTTGACTTTATGCGTAGGCATTAAAGTTTCATTTCCGTTGAAGCAGTTTACTTATAACATCATTGAATTTCACTTGATATATGAAATCTTCATTTACAACTTAGCCTGCGGTAGTAATCTATTCGCCTCCCTAAACCCTGTATCAGTGGCTCCATGGACAGTCGAGAAATGCGTATTATCTGTCGCTTCGCCCGCGAATAGAACTCGTGGGGCTCCGCTACTGTCCACCAGGGGCTGCGCTAGCGTAGCCCTAGCGTTGGGGAACTGCGGAGTGAGGACATTGTCGTAAGTGTAGCTACCGCGCGTGTAGGGGTTTGAGAACCAAGATGATCTGAAATAAAAATAAGTAAAAATCTTTTTAAAAACAAGCTTTTAATTAATGCTCCATCATCAGACCCTGAACACCATCTGTATGTCGATAAAAAGTAGCTATATCGTTCCCCGGGATGCCATCTATCTCCTTGCCAAATTTTACCGAAATCCGTTCAGTGGTTTAGGCGTGAAAAGGTAACATACAGACAGACAGAGTTACTTTCGAATTTATAATATTATTTTGGATTACTCCATTTTTAAATTATTTTTAGCTATACCGGACACACAGTTTATAACCTAGATTAACACATAGGATACTTTTTCCCCCATATTCCCACGGGATCGAGACTTACGCGGGCGAAACCGCGGGACGCAACTATTCGAAGATAAGACAATGTCAACTCACCTCAACATAGCTATAGGCTCCGGTATAGTCCTGTTCTTGCCCATGAACCTTCGGATCAGGTCCATCACTTTCCTCTTAACCACATCTTCAGGTAAAGTTTCAACCTAAAATGTTGGGAAAAATATGTAGGACACAGCTCTTTACAGTGGCTTTCTAAATTAACTGACGACACTTTACAGACAACATGGGTAAAAAATCATACTTATAACGTGTTGTTTTTGATATCCCATAACTTTAGGGTTATATATATATATATATTTTTTTTATAGCCTATTGTGTGTCCCACTGCTGGGCAAAGGCCTCTTTTGTGCGATTTCTGGGTTATATTATTTAAGTAAAAAGAACACAAAGTCTCCTAGAATAGGTGGTCCAAAAATGCATAGTTTCGAAGATATAAAATAGTAGGTATCTAAGTTTCAATGATAAATAAGAGGAATTCATTTTTATTCAAACCAATCGTTCATATTTAAAGCTAAGAAAATGCGACGTTGTCATATTTCACGTGAGGGTATTTTACATTAATAATCGTGACTTTGTCGAATTATATTGTATGAAAAATGAAAAAAAAAAAAATTATGATTGAAATTCATATGCCAGTTGGTTCTTTGATATGGTCTCAATCATACCCTAGAGTTATGGGGTATTAAAAAAAACACATTGTAGAATTCATGGGCATAGGGGTTTTCATTTCACTAAGGGACCAAAACTGAAATCGCGAAAAAAAAATCAGCTGTTCCATACATTTATGTTCGTTTAAATAACTCGTCAAAATATAAGGAACAGCTGATTTCTTTCGCGTTTTCAGATTTGGTCCCATAGTGAAAATTGTTCATAACGATGAGTAAAATTACCCCATAAGAGGCTGCCCATGAATTGAATTTCACCTTGTAGTTACTGCCATCCACGAAGACGCGCCCCACTCCGCGATGACTGTACTGCAAGCTGTACTTTAGTACGGAGCGGAGCGGAGTGGGGCGCGTCTTCGTGAACAGCACTATCTATAGCATTAAAACAAAAAAAAAGGCTTTCCTAAAATCATTATTGATGTTCGAGTCTGTGAAGTCTCGCCAATTAATTTTTTTTTAAAGCGAGTAATATTAGTGTCACCAAGTGTCAAAATTATAATTTTATTAAAATTATTTGTAATTTGTTGGATGATATAAATAAGACTAAGTGACAAATAGAGTGACACTTGGTGACACCAAGAGTGACACTTGGTGACACTAAGGGCGGGTTATTTCACGTCCACTTTACGCACGGGTTAACGTCATAAATGGCGCTAACTATCGTCAAATCAAAAACAACCGTTGTTTCATGAAATAATGGAATAACTTTGACACAACGCTTTGTATTTAACGAACGTTAAATTTGACGTACGTATGTTACGTTAACCAACCGTTTGAAACAACCGGCCCTTAGTCGTTTAATAGTGTGGTAATTTCGAATTGTGAAATCTTAAATTTTGAAAGAAGCAGTGAAGTCTCAGTTTATAATTTATACGTTTTTTTTTTTAGATTACACAGATGTTATATTGTATCATCTATGTAACACATATGTTACAAATATTTAAAATTAATTAAATTACCACATATTAAGGAATTTTAATGTTTTGGACAACACATACCCACGAGTACACGCGGCTACACCATCAAGCTATACATTTCCAGTATAAGCTGATCCCACATTGAATGGAAATCCTATACAATGCGAGATCAGCTTATACTGGAAATGTATAGCTTGAAGTGTAGCCATGTGTACCTAGTCAAACGATACTCAACTTTAAGACGTTCTTAAAAGTATTACTGTCTCTACAGTACAGTTCAAAGTGAGAGAGACAGCATGAGATTTGACGGGGAATTAAAATTAAGTAACGTTTGAGTACTCAGAGGCCCTAGACAAACTGACATTCTATCAGCGATAACGATGTATAGGATTGACATAAGGTATCGAAAAGCTTATGTCAATCCTGTTGAAAGTCGTTGTAGAAACACGAAACGCTTTGGAAGCGATTGCAACTTGTCTAGGCCCTCTGGAGAGTTAATTATTTTTACAAAATGCTATACCAGTGTGAGTAAAATTATTCATACAATTTAATTATGAGTATACCACTGTTTTTGACTAGTTTTTAAGATTACTAGAAGGCTATTAAATATTGAAATTGAATACGCGTGCTGAGACTAATTAAACATGCGTGCATTAACAAATAGTATGTGGCACCAAAGTTACCATGCTTAATAGTAGTTATTGATTCAGGCGTGACTTTGGAAATCCATTATAAAATACAATAGACGTAGATATATTTAGTAACCTATTCCGCTTAACTATTCTTAAAGACTACTCGAACCCAAACACGCCATGTTCGGGTTCGCGACAGGTTAATCGTCATCCTGAGGATGCCTCGTTGAGAGGTGAAACACGTGCCTATTTCTTACAGGGTTTTTTATGACTATTGAGAAATAGTTAAGCGGAATAGGTTACTAAATATATCTACGTCTATTTTATATGCTTTATAGTACGATCAGAGCAAAAGTGGCTTAACCCATAATAAACACTTTGCGCTTTCGCTTTTCATATCCGTGCTGATACTGCGCTACGCGCACTTTTTAACAATTATCGAACTTATTTTCTTCACGAAAAGGTATAATTTCAGTGCGAGAGTTGACACGTGGCAAAGTACGCTGAGATGCGCGGTGCTGCGCAGCGCGTGTACCTTATTGTGTAGTAGATAAATTCGATATTGTATCAGATCGTGAAAAAGTGCGCGTCGCTTCGCGTCTCGATGTGAACTTGACCCTTATGTTGAAGCTAGACTCAAAAGTAAGGCCACTTGTGCACTGACGGATTTAAACCACATATAGGGCCTACGCAGAGGACAGATTTTGTATATATTCAAGTCTACAGCTTACACTACCCATTTCTGAAATCTACAACACAAATATTAGCAATCTGACTAATAAACTCCGAATAAACTGCTGTGATTGGCTGACTGAAGTTAGAACAGCCAATCAAATCAGTTTACAAGAGTCTGATAGTGTGCTAGCAGATTTTTATGGTGAAAGAATCTGCCTCTTATTGCGTAATATATGATCAATCAGAATTGGAATCGGTTCGAAATAAAAGTCTAATCCATCCATATTACACGGTAATTTTTAAATTCACTGTCAATCTTTCAGGAGGTAAAAGAACTCATGATTATAAACAACTATCAAAAGCATGCAACTACGAAAATGTTTCATACATTTTCAACAAATAAATATTGCATTTTTGTATGAAACAGCTGATTTTTTTTCGATATTTCATTTAAATTCACTGTGAATCTTTCAGAAGTTGAAAGAACTCATGATTATAAACAACTATCAAAAGCATGCAACTACGAAAATGTTTCATACATTTTCAACAAATAAATATTGCATTTTTGTATGAAACAGCTGATTTTTTTTCGATATTTCATAGTTGGGTCTCATAGAGATAGTTGCTCATAATCATGAGTATTTTCAAGCTCTGAAAGGTTAACAGTGAATTAAAAATCACTGTGTATTTTAATTCGAAAGTGACTCTGTCTATCTGTCTGTATGTTACGTTTTCACGCCTAAACCACAACGGATTTCGATAAAAGGAGATCATTCAACGTCCATACATTTTTGAGCTAAAGAGGTGAAAGTACCGGCCAAACAAAAAAAAGCTATATTCCGAATGAGTACGTTTTTCCCTTATTTTTTTATTACTACAAGCTATAACTTTAATTAGATTACTTTTTATTATTTCAGCTACATAATATACTGAAAACAGTATTTTTCAAAATCGTATAACAGCGCAGGTAATTACCCTACAGGTTTGGCGCAATAGTGAAAAGTGAAGAGAATAACATGTTCTAACGGAATATATAATTATTTTTATTTAGCCGGCACTTTTATAATTTAGCCCAAAATGAATGATCTCCTTTGGCAAGGAGATAGATGGCATCCTGGGGAAGGACATAGGCTACTTGTTATCGACATACCACGCGGGCGAAGCCGCAGGCAGAAGCTAGTTGCTAAGTTCTTAAGCTACGTTTTGAGCATATTTTTTTTCGAACATAAGAAGCGATGGTTTAGACATTTGTTTCGAAGCGATTCCATTTCTGACCGATCATGCATTATGTACGCAATAGGGTGCGGGTGTAAATTACTTAGAACAATTTCAAGCAATAAATCTGCCTAGCCTTTTCCCAACTATGTTGGGGTCGGCTTCCAGTCTAACCGGATGCAGCTGAATACCAGTATTTTACATGAAGCGACTGCCTATCTGACCTCCACAACCCAGTAACTGGGTAATACGATACCACTCAGTAAGACTGGTTGTCAGACTTTCGGGCTTCTGACGACCCGTAACGACTGTCAAAGATCCACAAATGACGGCCGGGACCAACGGCTAAACGTGCTTTCCTAGGCACGGAGGAGTCTCGATATGTAAAGATGGTCACCCATCCACGGACCAACCCGGCAAGCGTAGCTTAACCTGATGGATCGACCCGTGCGGCTGTTATTACTTAGCCACGAGCTCCTCCTCCTCCTCTCCTTAGTACAGTTTCAACCGTCTTCTGCGTATACCCCACACAAAATCATGCAATTAAAATGTACCAAGTTACCAACCAGCTTCGCACCATCTCCACTAGTCCAGAGTGTCAAAGAGGTCAACGACCCCATGGGAGTACTAGCCCCAAATATCTGAGTAGTCCAATGGTCCTCCTTAGCCACTCTCATTCTGTCAACCCCATTCCACACGAACCCACAGAAAGTTGCAGTTTTAGGCCACCATGCTTTGGGGAAGTGCAAGACAATTTTATCGACAACGCCTATCGCTAGATTGTCTATGGCAACCACTTTGTCTTTGGGTAGACACGGCGAAAATATCGATGTATGCCTGGAATTTAGTTTTTTGGAATCAGTGTCACCTTTGCCAGAATTATTTTCTGATTTTGATTAACGCACGATTTTTGAAAAGCCAGTGTTCACAAAAATTTGAAGACAGATTTTCAAAATAATTTTAACTGCTATGTTAAGATGACTGTAATAAAAACAGAGAGTTAACAGTAAATTAAAAAAAAATGACAGTAGGTACGACACAACTTAGATGTAGCGTCGACAAAATGCGTAAAACAGATCACAATCCGAACAGAGTGTGCCTTCAACATCTCCAATCTTTATTACGGCTTTAGTTGAAAATGATCTAATCAAACGCAATAAATAACTTGTAACGTCATTGAAATGAATGAATGCAAATTTTCAAATCTATGCTACATCTAAGCTGTGTCGTACTGTACATTGTCTTTGACGTTAGCAAATAAATAGCCTTTCAAAAACCGAGAGTAACAAAAAAAAAATCTTCTGTGCACATTTGATCAAAACATAAAAAAATCACATCATATGTACACACGGCTACACATCAAGCTATACATTTCCAGTTTATGATGATCTCGCATTGTGTAGGATTTTCGTACAATGCGAGGTCAGCTTATACTGGAAATGTATAGCTTGATGTGTAGCCGTGTGTACACACGGCTACATAGAAACTATACATTTCTAGAATGCTGATCTCGCATTTTATAGGATTTCAGCACAAAGAGAGGTCACCCTATACTGGGAATGTATAGCTTGCTATGTATGATGTGTATGCGTACATAAATTAATGAATTACTTATTATAATTCCAATATTTAAAAATATAACTTTCCAGACACGTTAGATATTTATGCCAGCATGCAAATGCAGAAGAACATGAGCCATAGACAAGCATTAATGGATGTGTGACCCCTTTTTTAAATAGATGCATTTAATATCCATGTAGTGATTGGACAGTTAGGTAGTTTAACCCCCAGTAGGCAATAATTTTACCCCTTTGTTGATGGGCTCATAAAAAAAATTGTCTGTATTTTCTACTAGATTCTACCTGTGACTTTGCCGTGTCAAGGAAACATATCTTATGGCACTTGGCAAAGCGTAGCTGTCTCACTAACTTTTGTACCTAATGTTGGTAATTTATAGTGTTGTAAATTACTTTGTAAACGCAATCCAATGTATCGCCTATCGGTCTTCATAAACGTAACTATGACAGCTATCTGTCATGTGTCACTGTCACTTTGATTGACTTGTTCGTTTTATAATCTGCTGTGATTGAGTGTGCCTCTGCTTTAATAAAAATTAAACATTATCCATTTAAATCGAAGCAAGTTCTTTCTTTTATGCCCAAAATCCATCACCTAATTGGATCAGTACTTCCAGATAGTACCTGAATAACCCTCGCTTTAGTAGGGGTTAGGATATCGGTGGTTGAGATTGAAAAAGTATTAAATTTATACTGAATTGTAGTTTATTTGTAAATGTAGTGTGATGGAGTGATTACACAGTACAATAGAAGTGGCTGTCAAAAAAGACCATAAACTATGGGCGGAAATTAAAAAATCGTACAACGACATCTAGTGACAAGTAAATCAATAAATTTTCAATAATTGTTATTACGATCGCGGTTTATTCAGATATTGTCTCTGTGCGGCGGACAGTACCTCTTACAAATATAAAATTTTGCCTCTCTATATTATTCAATTCTCTAAACTGTTATTTCATAAGTTTTACTTCCGTTTATTTATTCTCGAACACATAATTACTTAATGTTACGTTAAGCTTTATTTTTTTATTATTTTTTTACCTCCATTCTCACGATTCATCCAAACACACTTTATTTATATTTTAAGGATACTATGTATTTAGATGATTCCACTTGATGCCCCCACCAATCCTAATCATTAGCTAGTATCTCAAAATATATCTAATAACAAGCATTCAATGTGTCCCATTCATTTAGAAGACAAGGCTGACACACAAGTGACAGCGAGGGCGCTCTACGAAGCCTAACTTTTTCTAAGACCAGCGGGACAATAGTGAATATGCATGTATTTTTTTAATATTTTTATTGATAGTTTACATCGTCAAATAATATTTTTTTTTAAATTCGACGGCAAAAAAGCAATTTAAAGTGCTTATTTTTTTTTTTTAATATTCAGCCGATCCAGGCTATTTAAACGCCCTCCATTTTAACGCGCTCTTGGTGTGGTGACGTCACAGTCCGTGAAAACAAATAAGCAACTGTCAAGTCAACGTCAAACACTCCTTTTTGTAGGGGCGATTGACTTGACACTTGTTGATTGACTTGACATTGACATTTTGATTGTTATCCCGGATTGTTACGTCACATCCGCTCTTAGCTTTTCAAGTATTTGAATTACCCACAGTTTTTTGGGATTTAAAAAAAAAAAATTCTCGCTCAAAAAGAAATTTTATTCAAAAATATTGAAGGAAGCATAATTCTGAAGTAATATAGTTTATAAAAAAAAATATTTGACCCATATTTGAATCACATGCATATTCCCTATTCCCGTGTTTTTAAGAACATTCACATTCGCATCTCATTCGCAATCTGTCAAAAAAACCATCAATTCACCAACATTTCATGCATAATTTATTTCTAAATGGTTCTCAAAACAGACGCTCACACCCTATACAACGTTATTTTTTGTTCATGCTAAACCCGAAAAGGGGTCATTGTACTCATCATTTTGAACAACTTTTTCTATGGAAAAAAAAAACCAATCTGCCTAGCCTTTTCCCAACTATGTCGGGTCGGCTTCCAGTCTAACCGGATGCAGCTGAATACCAGTATTTTACATGGAGCGACTGCCTATCTGACCTCCACAACCCAGTAACTGGGTAATACGATACCCCTTGGTTAGACTGGTTGTCAGACTTTCGTGCTTCTGACGACTCGTAACGACTGTCAAAGATCCACAAATGACAGCCGGGACCAACGGCTTAACGTGCTTTCCGATATGTCAAAATGGTCACCCATCCACGGACCAACCCCGGCAAGCGTAGCTTAACCTGATGGATTGACCCGAGCGGCTGTTATTATTTAGCCACGAGCTCCTCTTTTTCTATGGGACCAACCTGGAAATCTCAAAAAAAAAATCTGCTGTTCCATACATTAGTGTTCACCTATATCGACAAAATGATTTCAAGATTGTTGGCATAGAAAAAGTTATTCAAAATGATGAGTACAATGACCCCTTTTCGGGTTACAAAAATAAACAAAAAATAATGTTGTATAACCATAAAATTTTAAACTAAGTACCTACCAATTTGGCAACATCACCACAAGACCATAGAGTCATAGCATTGGTATTCCCCATAGGGGCAGACGCCCCGCTGAAGTTTGTGACCCATTCATCCTCCTTGCTCAATTTCTGCCTATCTTCATCCCTCCAAAGAAAAGAGAACCAGGTAGTTCTGTTCCACCAAGACTCTTCAAATAAGAATACGACTTTGCCTACGACGCCTATAGACAATTTCTCTATGGATGTCACTTTTTCTTGTGGTAACCCTGGCGAGAAGAGTTTGTCGTGTCTATGGAAACGAAAAATTATTTTGTTTGTAAAGTTTTGTAGAAATTTAGGTTGAGCGGTGTGTTGCTGCACTGCTCTAAAAACGGTGAAGGAAAACATGGTGAGGAAACCGGCATGTCCTAGAACCAAAAGTTCTAAGACATATATGACATCGGCTAAAACGCACTGGGCCCGCGTGGTGGATTACGGCCCACTCGCTCTCACAGAGAGGAGGCCTGAGTCCCAGCAGTAGGAACATTATAGGCTGATTAAGCTAGTTTAAATACCTATGATGTAGTGCGTGTACGCCAAAAGTGTAAGCCCGCTTGTTAACGGCAACGATCCGGATTTTTATAACGGACGACAAGCCGACGCGCAATGTTCAATAGGTTACTGTGGGTGTTTGTTGACGCGACGGCGACGGGCTCATACCCGTTGCGCGACGGCGCGGCGGTCGGTGGTTGGTAGTACACACGGCTACACATCAAGCTATACATTTCCAGTATAAGCTGACCTTGCATTGTACGAAAATTCTTTAAAATGCAAGTCCAAATCCAGTTTATGATGATCTAGATCATCATTAACTGGAAATGTATAACTTCATGTGTAGCCGTGTGTACAAACTTGTGATTTTGGTTCGGTAGCTACAGTTCCTGCTATTTACAAACCACACTGCCAATTTCGAAAATTTTTAAATCCTGCTAATTCTCGCACCATTAAACTCATCTCCGTACCTAATCAAAACTGCTAAGTATCATGCTTCGAGAACGGTAAAGAAAAACATCGAGAGGAAACATGCCTGAGAGATATTTCTCGACGGCATGTGAAGCCAAGTCAGAGGCCAATGGGCGGCGTAAGAACTCTGACACCAGAGAGCCTAGACAAGTGACAATCGCTTCGAAAGCGTTTCGTATTTCTACAACGACTTTCAACAGGATTGAAATAAGCTTTTCGATAGCTTATGTCAGTCCTATACATTTTTGCCTTTTCCATCATCGTTATCGCTGATAGAATGTCACTTTGTCTATGGCCTCAGGTTAGTCACTAACCACACGAAAAAAGATCAAAAATGCCTAAAAAATGTAAGGGCCAAGTGGACGGCTATAAGAGTAGGGGAAGACCAAAGAAATGATGGATGAACTGTGTGAAATATCATAGAAAAAGGTGACACCTGAGATAACGGCTAATGAGATCTATGGTCTCCCATAGATCTCATCTCATCGCATGCAGACATGCTGCGAAAACATAATAATGCTTATTATGTTGAAAAATATTTATGGAATATAACTGATTGAGATATCATGCTCTCCATTACTGCTTTTATTTTAACATTCACTTATATTCATTTTACTTGCAGTATCTTTTCTTTCTCATTTCAGACAAAGCTTCCATCAATATCACCCTGTATAACTACAGGGTGTTAGTGTAAACACCGTTATCCTTGAACCAGTGGTTTGGTTTCATTTATAGAACGTAAAATCAATGGAAAAAAACAACTTTTTTTTTTAAAGAAAATCTAAATTTTTCCACAAGAATATTTCACCCTAAACGCAAGGGCAACGAACTTGCGTCTCAACACGGCGGGCGGCGGTTGGCGGGGGCGGGCGGGGCGCGCGGGACGTTACATGACCGGCCGCGGGCGCGCGGCCCCTCTTCAGTCAGCTGTTTCGCAGCTGTTTCTAGCGTGTATCCACGAGTATCGGGACAGTGACGGATATTTTCTTTTTAAAGTATTTTAATGAAAATAAGGTTTTTTTTTGTTGTTACTGGGTCATTTATTTTTATATTTTCCATTCTTCTCTATACGAAAACTACCTTTTGGAAGGGGCAACTAGAATCAGTTCTATTTCTTTGTTTTGAAGTCAAAGTCAAAGTCAAATAATTTATTTCAAATAGGCACATATATGGCACTTTTGAACGTCAAACAAAGAAATAGAATTGATTCTAGTTGCCCCTTCCAAAAGGTAGTTTTCGTATGGAGAAGAATGGGCAAGAAACTCCATCGTTACTCTTTTAAAAATGTTTTACAATATTTTGTATACATTAATTATATAATTATATGTGAAGACGATGCACCTACAATAAGATTACTGTACTACGAAAGGTAAAAAGAATTATAAATGGAGCAATAATGAATAAATTAATTACCAGATACATGGTGCTCACATATTTACAAAGATTGTAAAAGTATACGATATTACAATAGTCCTAACATTGTTACAAGTAGTACTAATAAGTCAGTGCGTGAGTTTAAGTAATGACAGAGTGTAAAAGTCTATGACATACAAATAATAAATAAAAAAAAACTAAATTAGCTATCAGTTTGATTTTGTCCAGACACTAAATCGTCCTATGGAGCAAGACCAGCATGTTTCCAAGCATTCTTATCTTGGATATAATCCTCTAATTTGTAATAAGCTTGTTTACAAAGTGTACTTTTTATATGAGTTTTAAATTTTCTTTCATTTAATTGCAATATATCACAAGGTATTTTGTTATAGCATTTAACGCAGTACCCCATAAAAGATGTTTGTACTTTAGCTAATCTGACGTTCACGTTCAAAAGAGCCATATATGTGCCTATTTGAAATAAATTATTTGACTTTGACTTTATTTAAGTCAACATGGGTTGACTTAAATAAAGTCAAAGTCAAATACACAGTAATATAGTCAAAGTCAAAGGGTAAACACCGTTGTCACTCAAACCATGGGGTTTGAGTGACAACGGTGTTTACCCTTGCATACTGTATAAACCTTTGATTTTTAATATGTCTAGATAGTGTCGAGCTGCAAAAGAACTAAAACAAGCCAAATTTGTTAAGCTGGTGTGCGTGACTGCTACGTCTTACACTCGCGCCGCGTCATTGTGCTTTTCTAGTGTGCGTGCATTTAGCGGCCAACAGTTGGACGCTATTTTTTTCGACGAGTTCACAGCTTTGACTGTCTATCTAGACATATTTATATGTTTGACATGAACTTCAAAACTACCTACCAATTTAGCGATATCCCCACAAGACCAAACAGTGATAGACTGCGAGTTGCCCATTGGCGTGGTCGCATAACTGAGGTTAGTGACCCATTCATCCTCTTTGCTTAACGTCATTCTATCCTCACCCCTCCATAGGAATGGGTACCAGATAGATCCATTCCACCAAGGCTTTTCAAATAAGAATACAACTTTGCCAACGACGCCTATTGACATTTTGTCTATGGATGTCACTTTTTCTTGTGGAAATGCTGGCGAAAAGAGTTTGTTGTGTCTATGGAAAGGAAAAACAATGTTTGAATAGATATCACCGGGGTGTCGCTTTCTGTATCATTATCCAGATGTATCCGGTGAGACTGGAAGCTGACCCCAAGATAGTTGGGATAAGGCTAGGCAGATAATGAAAATCGGGTGAGGCACTTTGGGGGTACTACACACTTAATACTTGTCAAAACTTTTCTGACATTTCATAAGTGATACGAGAAATAAAATAATTTGAATTTGAAAAAGAATACTTCGACGCCTGGGTCCCTTTTGTTTTTCTATTTACTGGTATAGGTGACTCCTTTTAGTTTTCTAGTTAATTAAGGGCTGATTTTATCAAGATCAGATATATTTTATCCGTGGAATAAAATTGTCGTCTGACAGTTTTTGTATGGAAAAACTGTCAAAAATTCAAAATTTATTCTCAGGATAAGACTTATACTCTGTTTAAAAGTTAAGTAAAATTCACCCTTAGCATAATAAGTTTACCCAACGTATATATTTTATCATAATATTATATTGAATTGAATAATAAAGAAAGTAAATTTTCTCAAACATGCTTGGAAATTCGAGCATTATTTTGACAACCTTCTTCGAGATAAATCGAAATTGTCGTACTGTTCAAAAACAAATGACGAACAAATGCGCCCGGCAAAGTAAGTATGAAAATCCATATCTGTCGTGTTTAGCGGCAAATAAATTACCATGAAAACTCATCACTCTCAATCTATTGTGTTATTTAAAAATGGAACAAACTTTTTCTTCAGCGTATCAAAGATTTTATTTAAATTTCGATTTGACTTGCAAATAGAGCTGTTTTAAAATAAAGAAGAAACAAATGAACATTATTGGCGCGTGAAAAATTATAGTTGTTCGTCATGATAATCAATGGATTCTGGAAATTATAATTAATTTACATAGTTTTTATTTCCGCGCATTTTTTGAGAAAAGTACTATACAAGCCTTTATTTGGTCTGAGTACAAGCCTTGGCCGCAACCAACTATTGATGGAAAACCTAGCCCAGTTGCAGGCTGCGACAGTAATGTACTATTGAAAAAGCATTTCAAATTTTGCCAAAAAGTGAAGCGTCCAGCGATTTTGTATGTTCGGTGCAACTATCATTGTTAATTTAATTCGCCCTGCAAATGATTAAGATACGGGCCCTTACTATAATCATTTACAGGGTAAGTCAAGGTGACAGTTTACAGTTATATTTTAATGTTTTTTTTTTCTTTATTTTTCCGTTGACCATAGTGTAATGGGATTACCACAACCCATAGAAATAGACCCCTCTATAACTTTCGTCGGTCATTCATCTTCCTTACTTAAACCATCCATAGACAAAAGAAATAATAAACCAATGTGCGTCAATTAAGAGGATGATTTTGCCTTCGACTTTATACTGATATTGTGTCTATGGGTGTTATTTTTTCTTTAGGTAGAGGTGGACAATAAAGCCCAAAACACACACAGAGCGGGTGCGGGGCGGGAGCGGGTCGGGCGCGGGAGTACGGCGGGTATAATAATTTGTAATTCAAGGAATTATATGGATGTCAACACACAGAACGCGGGCGCGGGTCGGGCGCGGAGCGGGGCTCGCGCGGGAGCCGCGCCCGCCACCCGCCGACACAACAGCGCGGGGCGGGAGCGGGTCGGGCGCGGGAGTACGGCGGGTGTCATAAATTGTAATTCAAGGAATTATATGGATGTCAACACACAGAACGCGGGCGCGGGTCGGGCGCGGAGCGGGAGCCGCGCGGGAGCCGCGCCCGCTGACACAACAGCGCGGGTCGGGAGCGGTTGTGCTTTTCTGTAAAAATATCTCCGTGAAAACTAAGTGTAGTAAAATATCAAAGTGAGCTTGGAGTGATCTGTCACTGCCTTAGCATCAGTAGGTATCGATGACAATGACTCACTCCACTCTCACTTCACCTAAGTTTTCAAGGTAAGATGGTTACAGAATAGCAATGTGGGTGTAGCGGCGTTACATTCGTTGCAATACACGTATCGATGATATTCTCCATATTGATGTTTTTTTTACCCGACTACGGCGAAGAAAAAAGGTGGGTTATGATTTTGACCGGTATGTATGTATGTATGTATGTTCATCTGTTCCCTCCTATCTTCCAAACCACTTATCACAATTTGACAAATGAGGTATCGTTAGAAGCGTCGTGATTGTCCGCTGGTTATAGGCTATGTGAACATTAAATTAAAAATGGCACCCTCTAGAGGACAAAAAGTGAGGAACTTAAAAAAAAATGGTTTAATCGTACCATGTTGGGTATCAAATGAAAGGGCTTAATGAGCACATTTCAAAAATATATATATTATGTATAACCCCAAAAGAATTTAAAAAAAAAACAAGTAATAAAAACTTAAACCCAACTACGACTTAAAAGGTATAAACAAGACACCACTGACAGACAAATTAAAAATCCGGAGTCACACGTAATCTGTTCGATTTATGCCCTAACACGTGTGACTCCGTGACTTTTTAATTTGTCTGTCAGTGGTGTCTTGTTTATACCTTTTAAGTTGTAGTAGGGTTTTAGTTTTTATTACTTGTTTTTTTTTTATTAATGTCAAGAACCTACAACTTTTTCCATTTTCGCGTTCTTCTCTTTAAAATAAGTAAAAAATAATAATTCTTCGTCCGTGTCAGAATCACCCAACATTTTCACACTGCAACCGCTGCCGTCTGTCAAAGTACAACCGCGCCCGACCCGCTGCCGTCCCGCGCCCGACCCGCTGCCGCCCCGCGCCCGCGCTCTGTGTGAACACGATGAACCGCGCGACTCACGCGATGAAAACGACCCGACCCGCTCCCGCCCCGCACCCGCTTTGTGTGTGTTTTGGGCTTAAAGCGGTATGTCTATGGAAAGAAAGAATAATTCATGTTTTGTTTCGGAATGGTTCGACTAATTTCGAAGTCTAACGGAGCCCTTATTCTAAGCCTAACACTGTATTTCCTAAACTTGAAGTGCCATATTAACGCCCGTTATTGTACATAATTATTTATTACTAGCTGCGCCCCGCGGTTTCACCCGCGTAAGTCTCGATCCCGTGGGAATATCGGGATAAAAAAAATCCTATGTGTTAATCCAGGTTATAAACTATCTGTTTGCCAAATTTCATCCAAATCCATTCAATAGTTTTTACGTGAAAGAGTAACAAACATCCATCCATCCATCCATCCATACTTATAAACTTTCGCGTTTATAATATTAGTTAGAAGTTAGACTAGTTAGATACCAGATTTTTCAAGAAATAAAATTATTTATTCTGTAAATAAAATATCGGAATCCATTTTACACGTCATATTAAAAATATTAAGCTAGATGGAGTCGACATTTCATATTTGACTACCCCTAGTCTCTTTTAAAGTCCAGACATAATCTTGATCAGGCCATATGAGGATCATGCAGCTAAAGTGTCTAAAATGGTCTTTTGAGGAAAGAACCACACAGATTTGGTGGACCTGTCCAGTCAGTGCAAGCAATTGTCAGTAATCGTTAAACGTTTTGGAACCGCACGTTATGACAAATGAAACCATACGTGTAGGGCCTATGAACTTATTTTTTGTTAGTAATTAGTTGTATGATTGACCCATTAATAAGATTTTATATAATTTTTCCAACTGTCCGATGCCAAATCCAAACATTATCAGTAATATCGGAACTATCAGACGCGAGACGGTTCAAAACGATCACAACAACCAAGATTTAACTATTAAGATTTAATTATTACTAATTATTTACTATTTCAGAAATAAACAGCTGTCATTTTAACATTAGGTATAACTAGCTTATACAGGTTGTCAGGGTAAACACCGTTGTCGTTCAAACCATGGGTAGTTGACTTAAATTTAAAAACAAATGACCCAGTAACAACAAAAAAAAACGTTATTTTCATTAAAAGATTTTAAAAAGTTTCTATCTGACACCGTGCTCGCTAGCGAAACAGCTGTTTAACTGAGGGAAGAGTCTCGCTCGCGGCTGGTCAGTTCGCGTCCCGCACCCCCACGCCCGTGTTGAGAGGCAAGTTCGTTGCCCTAGCGCATAGGGCAACGAACTTGCGTCGTTTGTGGTAAACAATAGTTGAAAAAAAAGAAAAAATATGTTGTAATTTTCCATTGATTTAACGTTATATAAATGACACCAAACTACTGGTTTCAAGGATAACGGTGTTTACCCTAACACCCTGTATAGATGAATTTAATTTTCTTGAGGAGGAGCTCGTGGCTAAGTAATAACAACCGCACGGGTCGATCCATCAGGTTAAACTACGCTTGCCGGGGTTGGTCCATGGATGTGTGACCATCTTTACATATCGAGACTCCTCCGTGCCTCGGAAAGCACGTTAAGCCGTTGGTCCCGGCTGTCATTTGTGGCTCTTTGACAGTCGTTACGGGTCGTCATAAACCCGGAAGTCTGACAACCAGTCTTGTCAAGGGGTATCGTATTACCCAGTTACTGGGTTGTGGAGTTAAAATAGGCAGTCGCTCCATATAAAATACTGGTATTCAGTTGCATCCGGTTAGACTGGAAGCCGAGGCTAGGCAGATTCATTGAGATGAATTTAATTTTCTTAGTCGTTACAGCATTTTGAACCGTCTGTTCGTTCCAATATCTTTGACACTGACTGTCCACTAAACCTAATTATAACCTACCAACTTAGCTCTGTCACCACTAAACCATACAGCCACTGCATTACTACAACCCTTTGGCACATGTGCCTCATCAATTCTCGTTATCCAATAATCTTCTTTGCTTATACCTTTCTTGTCTATGCCTTTCCATAGATATAGGAAAAAGTTGACATTTGGGTGCCAAGAAATAGTATCGAATAGTAATGCGACCTTTCCTTCGACACCTATTGATATTTTTTCTATGGATGTGGCCTTTTCTTGTGGCAGTGGCGGTGTGAATAGCGTCATGTGTCTATAAAGAATAACAAATGACTACAATGTATGGAGCAGTGTTGCGGTATTTTTTTTGCGGCCATGATCTGACAGGCATTTTACGGTTTGGTATTACAGGCGGGGAACAAACCAATAACCTGAAATATGGTGTAACTTTTGTTTGTTCCCCGCCTGTTATACCAAAATTCTACAGATTATAATGCTTGTTTTTCTCTTTTAAGTTAAGCGTTTTTGCAGGCGGGTTTTTTTGTTTTTTAAATAATTTGTTTTATTTACCATAGTCAGGTATTTTTTTGAAACAACAGGCTTTTGTACAAACGGCTACACATCAAGCTATACATTTCCAGTTTACGGTGATCTCGCATTGTATAGGATTTCCGTACAATGCGAGGTCAGCTTATACTGGAAATGTATAGCTTGATGTGTAGCCGTGTGTACATCCTAGACAGGCATCCTCCTTTACATAGATGGGAACCCTAGCCATGAAGTTCCATTCCCGGCTCAGGCAGATTTTATTTTTCACCCTTAGTCGAGGTCCTTTGATAGTTTCGGATTTCGCCTAGAAGTCCTATCTCAAAAATAGGAAACGACCAATTTGAGCCGTGCTTTCAGCGTGTCTTCAGTGTAGGAAAGAGAAAAAGCTCTACAGGACGTATAGCTCCATCTCTTTCCCCCACTGAAGTAAGATTAAAATAATACTGCTGTAAGCGGTGGTGGTAGGCCCCCTGACGTTTCATAAGTGCCCATTTAGGTTTATGTGAAATACAATATTTTGATTTTGAATGTCGAGCGAGTGTGAGTCGAACCGTAAATGCAGAGGCCCCACGAGAGGCCAAGTAAAAGTTATGTAAATTCAAACGATTTTTTTAAAATTGGAAATTGGTACTATTTTCACACATAATTTTTATAGCAACGTCCAGCGCTCGGTGTACAACACGTCGTTTTCTGGTTTGCGACTGGTCAATCGTCAGCCTGAGGATGCCTCGTTGAGAGTTGAAACACCTCTCGATTTCTTACAGGGTTTTTTATGACTCTTGAGAAATAGTTAAGCGGAATAGGTTACTAAATATATCTACGTCTATTGTGTCGTATTTCCATTTAAAAAATAACATTCGAATTTACGTTATAGGCTTATTATGTCCCATTTAGTTGATGTCCCTCATTCAGGCAATTTTTGATTGATGCATAAACTTATTTAGATGCAAATTCACTAAAGCTTGACATTTCACTATGTACTGACCAATTTTCCTACATCTCCCTTAGTCCACATTGTGATAACATTATCTGCCCCCATAGGGGATGACAATCCAGCAATTTGAGCGCTCCAGTCATCCTCTAACCCCTTCTTATCCGCCGGATACCAAATAAAGTAAGTAGATTTATTTTTATTCGTCCCCCACCAATTTTCAGGGAATTGTAAAATAACTTTGCCTATCAAACCCATCGATAGCTGATTGTCTATGGCAGATATTTTTGTTTGTGGCAACACTGGCGTAAATAGTGTTGCGTGTCTGAAAAATATTATTTTTATATTGTTGGTATTTTAGAAAACGTATGTCTGGAGAAGTACCTACTATCTTTTTTGCTGCCAAGGGTTGTTCTGTTCCGGTTACGTTACTGTCCCCTTGGACAGTAACGTTTTAGACACATGAGAAAGGAGATTATTCACCGTCCATACATTTTTGAGCTAAATGTGAAAGTGAAACATCCAGTCCGGGATCCAGCAGAATATCAGCTTCAGGTATATTTGCCTGACACATGCTGAGTTAGACTCCCATTTGGTGCAACGTTGAGACGTACACCGCACCTTGCATCTTTCGTTGTTTTTTAAAGTGTGTCATAGACAATATTGTCATCACTGTGCCTAGTTTTTTTTTTTTTTTTGTATATTGGCTCCTTGTAGCTATTTATAAATGTAATTAGTTATTATTTAACCGTGTTTTTCTATGTTGTGCTGTCTTTTGTGTGCACCAAACAAAGGTTTAAAAAAAAAAAAAACAAATATAAAGCTATATTCCGAAAGACTACGTTGTCCTCTTCATTTTTTATTACCTACAAGCTATTAATTTATTAGATTACTATTAATTATTTTAACAAAAACATACTGGAAACAGTATTTATTAGTAAAAAGTGAAGAGGCTAACATGTTCTAACGTAATACATTATTTTTTTTGCCTGACTTTCATAATTTAGCCCAATCTGAATGATCTCCTTTCATTTTTTTTCAATCGAACTTTTTTGGAAATAGTGTCCTAAACCAACCGACAGAAAAAAGCCTGTTATGAGTCGCCTCTTGCAGATATTAGACCAAAGTGGCATTATCACTCTTCCGAAAACAAAGGAAGAGAGGAATAACTCTAAACATATCTATTTCTTCCGCCAAGCATTCCAGCAGGCGTAGCATGGCGCTTTCTATCTCTACGAAGAATAGACATAGCTTTTTCTATACAAAGTGACAGTTCGTTTCTTCATTTTTGACATCGCACCGTAGAAATCCTTCTACAATCTGTCATTTTGTCTTCCATTTCTAACGATCTTTGTCTAGGTCTTTTTGTAGGTAGACTATTTCGTAAGAAAGTTTTCTATCCTTACTGTCAAAATCACACTGACAACCGATAAATCCTATGACAAAACAAAGAATTCTGAGTCGAATTATGTAAAAGAGTGCATTTCGTAAAAAGTGCAGTTGACTCTTTCTACTTTGCTGCTGTCGTACTGTCTACAGGAAACGTCATTTTTGTCTACTCTTCCGTCGACAAAACGGTGCTCATGCTACGCCTAGCCAGTTTGAAAGGTATGGGTACCGATTAATTACAGTCATAAGAGATTCAACACTGTTGCTCTAGGAATCGAACCCAGAACGAAAGAGTGTATCAACTCACACGATACACGTCTGATTTTAGTTGACTTCGCATTGGGTAGTTATGTTATTATATCCCATATAATAGGGGGCAAACATATTGCTGCTATAAAGAATGTTGTATTGAAAAGAAAACCCATAACACTGTTCAACCTGGGATTTGAACCCAGGAACACACACTCAGCAGCTCTTCATCCAGAAAAGTACCACTACCATACATATTGGTCCTATGAAATCAGCGTTTTGTATGGGGAATTTTAAAGAAGTTGCATTTTTCATACTAACATTTTCTTAATTTATATAACAAACATGAAGACTAATGTTTTAAAACTTTTATGCAATACTGTTTAAAAACTAAGATAACGTATGCCACTTAGATTAAGCGAAAAAAATAAGTTTTGGCTAAGTTAAAAAAAAAATTGTGGTCATTTCTGCTAACAAAATGAGGAGTCATTTTTAAGGTATTTTTTATGTTTAGAAAACTATAAGTAATAAGGTTTTTTTTACTATTAGTAGTTGTCTATGATGGTCATTATTCGATATAATACCAAGCAATTGATGAATATTAGTGATGAGGTTCTCTATTTGTGAGAAAAAAACGCCAATTTCATAGGTGGGGACCCAATATTTCTAGAAAATGTCGCCGTATTCCATTTTGCAGGGTACGTGTGCCGGTGTAGTAACAGATATATGAATCATCTCGGCTTATCCTCTGTGATAAACAGCGATGTCCCTTTTTTATTTATTTTTTGGGGGTGGGAAATCATCCAATGACTTCTCCCGCTCTGGGCGGAGCGGAAGGGCGTGTCAGACTTTTACTGACTAAAACCCACCCGTGTTCCTTCAGTTGCCTGTTGCCAAGGTCCTGGTATCCCTTTCGGACTAACCCGCAACCCTGGCAGGAACAGCGGTGTCCCTGGTACTGCATACGTCCATATAGGGGATGCGCTAAGTTAGCCCGCGAAATTCAAAATTTCTTAAAATTTTTGCAATTTGCAAGTGACAGATTGTATATTGAATATTATGATTCGCGACCGTCACAAATGTAAATTGCTCGATGCGCCCTCTTGACAAAAAAAAGGACAACTTACCTCTCCTTCAGAACTCCCAAAGATACAGTAATTATCACATTCTTGGCTCTGTAGGTGGTGCCATCCTTGCAGGCCACCACCACGTCTTGTGCGGGATCCTGTGGCCAGGTTATCAGGGTTACCTCCTTCTGCAGTTTGATATCCAGGTTAGGATAGCCAGGCCCGTTGTTGTATGTGTTCTACAGGTGAAAAGGGAGAAGGGTTTAGAATCACTAGGTACAATTTTTATTTTATTTTTTCCTAGCCTACGCTGTCCCGCTCCTGGGCAAAGGCCTCCCTCCACTCCTTCCATCTTTCGCGAGCCCCCGCGTCCTCTTCCCAGTTTTGATGGAACCTATCCAGCTCGTCCCGCCATCTCCTACGTGATCTGCCGCGACCCCGTCTCACTGTCTCAGGGCACCAGGGGCCGTATTATGAAGTTTTAATGCTATCATTATTCCACTGCGAAATAAGGATGGTGCTATCGGCCTTGTATAGCTCCGTCTCTCACTCACACTGGAAAAATGGTGGAATTAATGGATCATAATACGGCCCCAGTACTGTGCTATTTGGGCCCACAGTTTGTCCGGCATGCGGGAGACATGTCCTGTCCAGTCCCATTTAAGTTTGAGCCACGTCAGCTATCTTTTTAGTTGTGGTACTGTAGAGGTTTTATGCGATATGCAACCTCACGTTGGGCTGGCTGCTAGAACCGCAGCCTTGACTTGCGAACGCTCCAGCAGTCGGTATTTAAATATTGACAGATAGGTTTTTATATCGAGTCGGAGAGATCCGCCTGAACCCTTAATATGTATAAACGTGCCGACTAATTAATAAACCCTTGGAAAACCTACTCCTCTTTGGAATTCCCTCCTCACACACCCCCACATATCTAGTTAACGCCCTTCAGGCGTTACAGTACCTACCCCACACAAATTCGTATACCACTACCTGCTATGTAAATAACAGTGACGGAGCAACTAAGATGTCGTCTACATACGCAAAGCGGAAAAAATACGTAATTATTGGAGCTAACTCAAAAACAACGCAAGCAAAATTAATATTATTAATGAATACTATGATACTTGTACTTATATAGTCATATTAATATTTGTATTGGTCACGGATCTTTCATCCAATTTTATGCATGTACTATGATACTTGTACCGTGGCACCCCCAGGGGTGTCCTCCAGGGGTGCCTTGGGTCCGGAATGTACTTATATAGTCATATTAATATTTTTATTGGTCACGGATCTTTCATCCAATGCATGCATGGCTAATATGGGACCACCTCTGAAGATGAGCAAACAAAAAAACAATCATCAAAATCGATTAATAATTGGCGGAGTAATGGCGTCACATACAAAAAAAAAACATACAGACGAATTGAGAACCTCCTCCTCTTTGAAGAAGTCGGTTAAAAAACTAAAGTAATACTTACCAACAAAATCTGGAACAGCGTCTTATACCCATGTCTATGCCAACTCATATGCTGATGGCCACCCAACTCTTCATACTTCGACTGTGTGGACACATCGTTCCAACTGTTAGAGGACTCGTAGTTGTCTATGATCAAGTCCAAGAACTGCAGTAGATTGTCCATGAAATCCTTGTCATTGAGTAAATGAGGGTATTTTGTTTTTATGTAGTCTGTAAGGCTGGAATATGAGATGATTTTATCAAATACTTATAATGAACGCACTGTACGTACACACGGCTACACATCAAGCTACACATTTCCAGTATAAGCTGACCTCGCATTGTACGGAAATCCTATACAATGCGAGATCAGCATAAACATGGAAATGTACAGCTTGATGTGTAGCCGTGTGTACACACCAGGGATGTTGCGGATGCGGATTTTTTAACATCCGTGGTTGCGGATTCGGATTTTTGATGGCTCACATCCGCGGATGCCGATCTCAAGATTTTTTCCGTCAAGGCAAAATTCAAAATAATAATAAATTAATCCTTACTAATATAGTATTATAAATTCGAAAGTAACTACTGAACCGATTTAAATGAAATTTGGTACACAGATAGTCTAAAGCCTGAGAAAGGATAAAGGATATAGGCTACTTTTTATCGACATACCACGCGGACGAAGCCGTGGGCGGAAGCTAGTTGATTATAATTTCCATTTTGTTTTTTTGTTGATTTTATTTATTTCACCATTTTTCACACACATCCGAATCCGCACAAGCTCCGCATTGATTAATGCGGATGCGAATATCTGCAACATCCCTGTTACACACCACAGAATACAGACACACACACGCACTGACTAGGAACACAAAACATCCGATTGAGAACGCAACACTGCTAATTATTATGGTTTTGTTCCATTACTTTGATAACAGGTAATATTAATATTTGGATATCTGTATACGTCTTAATTGCTCTCAAAATAATGATAAAAATAATCTGCTTTTGCAAGTCATTAATATCAATATTATCCAATGTATACAGGGTGTTAGAGTAAACACCGTTATCCTTGCAACCAGTGGCATGGTTTCATTTAAAGGACGTAAAATCAATGGAAAATTTCAACTTTTTTTTTTTAAATCAACATTTTTCCACAAGGTATGCAAGTTCGTTGCCCTTTGCGCTAGGGCAACGAGCTTGCGTCTCAACACGGGCGGGGGGTGCGGGACGTGACTTGCCTGACCGGCCGCGAGCGTGACCCCTCCCTCAATCAGTCAGCTGTTTCACTAGCGAGGAGGGTGTCGGATAGAAACTTTAAAAAAATCTTTTAATGAAAATAACGTTTTCTTTTTGTTGTTTTCGGTCATTTATTTTTATATTTAAGTCAACTACCCATGGTTTGAGTGCCAAAGGTGTTAACACCCTGTATGTTTTGCAACCCATCTCTCGGATCCCCAAACTTTCATTTCATTCAGAATACCTTCTGCATGCGCATCCTTTGAATGGTTAGGGAGAGATGTATTACAGAACGTGTTTTTTTAATATCCCATAACTCCTAGGGCAGTGGTACTCAAAGTGTGCTCCGTGGAGCCCCTGGGCTCCACAAAGACTCTATGGGGACTCCGCGAAATTAGCCCACAGAGGCTTTGAGGAGCCCAGTTTCCTCAAGAACTAATTTTAAATTTGGCGGCATTTGCTTAATCACGTGCATAGATGTAAATAAACAGTTTCGAACCAAAATTCGTGATATAAAAACCGTTTTAAATTTGTTTAAATGGGTTTTAAAACCATTGATTTTAGTTTTAAACGGTTTATTTGCAACTATAATCACGTGTCTATGCAGGATACAATGGAACTACAAGTAGGCGCTTTACTTTTTATACGCGATACTGCACCTACGTCTAAAAAAAATGAATCTTGGACCCTGTGAAACAAGTTTTGCAACATCTGAAAAAACGACGAACGGTTTTGATTATTCTAAGGTTCCGTCAAAAATTTCGTTTTCCAAAAGGGTTCCGTCGCCAAAAAAGTTTGAGAACCGCTGCTCTAGGGTAATGAGACCATGTCAAAGAGTCAACTGGCATGTTTTTTTTTCATTTTACATACAAAAATAATTCGATAAAGTCACGATTATATAAGTAAAACACTGTAACATGAAAAAAAAAACTGACTCTTAGTATCCAAAAAAAAAAAATGTGACAACGTCGCATTTTCTTAGCTTTAAATATGTTTGGTTTGAATGAAAATGATTTACTCGTAATCAATGAAATTAAGATACATTGTTACGATATCTTAAAAAAAAAAACAAATTGAAAAAATCATTTATATGCCAGTTGATTTTTTGACATGGTCTCGTTAATACCCCTCCGAGTTATGAGATATTTTAGCGCGGCAATAGCGGTAATTGATCCACCTACGTTTTCTACTATTCTGTATTTTAAAAGCTGAAATAAAGTATCTAGCATAGTAGAACTGTTTAAAAATAATCGTTTATTGATAACTTTCCTAGGTGGAATGTTAGAGGTTTTTTATAAACCTTGCTTAATAGTTAAATAACCTTTAGCTATACATTTTTGTTTGCACTATTAACTTTAAGCAACTTTTCTAAAAAAAAAGGGGGTAATTATGCCTTATAGGGTAAGGCATACTTACCCCTTTTTTAATGTACCCAGGTACAGCTTGGCAAAAAAGAGTATGATGCGGTGACAAATAAAACTAAATATTTTACGTATGTAATGCAGACCTATGATGTTGGCACTACTTTGCCGACAAGTGCTAGTAGGTTTTGAGTCAGTACAAGCAGCGTTTTTAACTGTTTGTTTAAATTCTTTTACCCATTTCCCATTTGCAGTGACCTATATGCGGTAGTGGCGCCGGTAATAACAGCCGCACGGGTCGATCCATCAGGTTAAGCTACGGTTCCCGGGGCTGGTCCGTGTATGGGTGACCATCTTTACATATCGAGACTCCTCCGTGCCTCGGAAAGCTCGTTAACCCGTTGGTCCCGGCTGCCATTTGTGGATCTTTGACAGTAGTTACGGGTCTTCAGAACCCCGAAAGTCTGACAACCAGTCTTGCCAAGGGGTATCGTATTACCCAGTTACTGGGTTGTGGAGGTCGGATAGGCAGTCGCTGCATGTAAAATACTGGTATTCAGCTGCATCCGGTTAGACTGGAAGCCGACCCCAAATTGGTTGGGAAAAGGCTAGGCAGATGATGATATGCGGTAGTGGCGCCCTCATTTTTTCCAAACTCTTTTGTGCCAAGCTATAAAATACTGCATGAAATTCACTCACCGTCTTGTAATATACTGCCCCAAAGGCTCCGGCTTCTCAGGCGGATCATCAACGACTCCTAAACTGAAGGTCATCAGGTCATTCAGTACGTCCTTGTCACCGGCGCTTCCATCTGACCGGTACACATCGAAGTCCAGGTCTTGAGGGAGGATGGACACGTTGTTCTGTATCGCTAAGTCGTAGACGCGAGAGGGGAATTGTCCGTGGATCCTGTAGGGGGGAAAATGTGGTTAGAATATTGGGGTCAGATAAGATAGTAATTTGAATTAGTAGCCTTAGAGAAGAGATGAAGCTCTACAGGTCGTATAGCTCCATCTCTTTCCCCCACTGAAGTAAGATTAAAATAATACTGTTGTAAACGGTGCACGGAATCATATTTTGTACGCCATTCATTTCGATCTTTATTTTAGTAATGATTCAGTTCTTTAACAATTTTGTAATGAAGAAAAACTGCTCAAGCATTTTTTTTCTCCGTCTGACCCTTAGGGTCTGTACACACCAAGACGCGACGCGACGCGCAATTTTTTATGATCCGATACAATATCGAAATATTTTTATGACGCGTTGCGCAGCACCGCGCATTTCAGCGTACTTTGACATGTGCCAACTCTCGCACTGAAATTATACCTTTTCGTGAAGAAATAAGTTCGATAATTGTTAAAAAGTGCGTGCAGCGTCGCGTCGCTACACGTGGAGGTCTGAGCCGACAAAGAATATAACCACGACTCACCATTCCGCCCCCAACTCGACGACACCATCACCAAAAGGCACGGTGTTAACTCTGCCACCGACTCTGTCCATCGCTTCCAGGGCTAAGACCTTCTTGCCAGCCTTGGACAGAGTGGAGGCAGCCGTGCATCCCGACGCTCCCAGGCCAACTATGATCGTGTCATAGGCTTCCGGCATTTTTGCGCTGTGAAAGAGAAGAGAATTGTTAGTTTTTATAGCTTTATTTTTACACCACCACAGTATAAAGCTCATTTCAGACTACGCTATAATAATATAGCATACTAGCTTCCGCCCGTGGCTTCGGCCGCGTGGTATGTCGATAAAAAGTAGCCTATGTCCTTCCCCGGGATGCCATCAATCTCATTGCCAAATTTTATCGAAATCTCGAATCGAAAATACAGACAGACAGACAGATAGACAAACAGAGTTACTTTAGAATTTATAATATTAGTATGGATGGAACGGAACCCTTCGTGCGCGAGTCCGTCTCGCACTTAGCCGGTTTTATATTTCTATGACATTTCTTGTTAGTTCTGTTATGTTTAATTTTACGGTCGCGTCATGTATTCATATATCTTTTTTTTTTTTTTGTGGGTGGGAAATCATCAAATGACTTCTCCCGCTCTGGGCGGAGCGGAAGGGCGTGTCACACTTTTACTGACTAAAACCCACCCGTTTTCCTTCAGTTGCTTGTTGCCAAGGGCCCCAGTATCCCTTTCGGACTTTCCCGCAACACTGGCAGGAACAGCGGTATCCCTGGTACTGCATACGTCCATATGGGGGATGCGCTAAGTTAGCCCGCGAAATTCAAAATTTCTTAAAATTTTTGTATTCATAAACCTACGCTACAGTTTATTTTTCCTTAAGGAAATAAATAAATAAATATTACCCGTAGAACTGACGACCGTTGCGGTAGGACGCGAATCGGAATAAGGTAAGATGCACGCCGGATAGGTGGAGCAACGATCTTTGCAGTTTGGCTGGTAATAAAGAATTTATATGAGACTTGCAGACGATCGAGTACACACGGCTACACATCAAGCTATACAATTCCAGTTTATGCTGATCACGCATTGTATAGGATTTCCGTACAATGCGAGGTCAGCTTATACTGGAAATGTATAGCTTGATGTGTAGCCCTGTGTACCTACTTGATGGCGTGCGATTATGGAGGCGTATGTCCAGCACTTAATTTTTCTATAATTTATTGTTTAGTAGCTTCCGTCCGGACCTCCGCCCGCGCGTTATGTCGATAAAAAGTAGCCTTGGTCCTTCCCCTGGGTGCCATCTATCTCCTTGCAAAATTTTGTCGAAATCCGTTCAGTGGTTTAGGCGTCAAAAGGTAACATACAGACAGATAGAGTTACTTCCTGCCAGGGTTGCGGGACAGTCCTAAAGGGATACCGGGACCTCGACTCAGTAAATTATTTAACTATGTACTTACAAATTATGGTTTCTGTCAAATTATTTTCTTAAATTTGACAGAAATAATAATTTATAATACTTAATGTATCCTAATTTTATGCATCATCGTAAGACATTATTGCAATCATGTTCTATTATGATTTTTGCAAATTAAAATTTACTTTACAGTAAATTGTACCGTGTCAACGAAAAGTAAAGACTGCATGTTAATGATGTGTTACAATGATGACAGAATTCGTAATTTCAGCTTGGTGATGGATCTTTTTTACACCCTTACAAGGATTATAGCATGAAGCATTCTTTATTACTAATATTATACATGCCAAAGTGAGTTTGTTCGCTTTCACGCTAAAACGGCTGAACGGATTTGGATGAAATTTGGCACAGGGGTAGACCATGACCCGGAATAGGACATAGGATACTTTTATCCCGATATTCCCATGGGATCAAGACTTATGCGGGTGAAACCGCGGGGCGCAGCTAGTAGTTTCACATGATCACAGTTCAAAATGACCTAAACCACTGAGAAATGAACAGACAGTTCAAAATTATCTAAACAATGAGAAAGTGACTCACTCACTCTCGGAGACAGTTCACATCTGGGGCTATAACTCCAGAGGGACAATATTTGAGATCTCAGCACACACCGAGAGCCTTGTCCCAAACCACGACGAAAGTGATAAGTAAACTTTATCTTAATTAGATAAAATTCTTGTCAGGATAAAACTTTTAATAATTCAATAAATTAATAAGAGGAGCTCGTGGCTAAGTAACAACAGCCGCACTGGTCAATCCATCAGGTTAAGCTACGCTTGCCGGGGTTGTTCCGTGGATGGGTGACCATCTTTAAATACCGAGACTCCTCCGTACCTCGGAAAGCACCTTACGCCGTTGGTCCCGGCTGTCATTTGTGGATCTATGACAGTCGTTACGGGTCATCCGAAGCTCGTAAGTCTGACAACCAGTCTTGCCAAGGGGTATTGTATTACCCAGTTACTGGGTTGTGGAGGTCAGATAGGCAGTCGCTCCATGTAAAATACTGGTATTCAGCTGCATCTGGCTAGACTGGAAGCCGACCCCAACATAGTTGGGAAAAGGCTAAGCAGATGATGAGGATGATGAAATTTTTAATAAACTGACTGTTTGTTTCATGGTGAAAGTTGTTTAGTAGGACCGGCAGAAGAAGAAAGAATTAAGACCAGAAGAAAGAACGAAATGAAACCCCCGTGACGAATGCAGTGCAGTAATACAAAGTACACATATTACATACTAGGTTCCGCCCGCGGCTTCGCCCGCGTGGTATGTCGATAAAAAGTAGCCTATGTCCTTCCCCGGGATGACATCTATCTCCTTGCCAAATTTTATCGAAATCCCTTCAGTAGTTTAGGCGTGAAAAGGTAACATACAGACAGACAGACAGAAAGGCAGACAGAGTTACTTTCGAATTTATAATATTAGTATGGATTCAGTTGCAAAGACGATAAGTAATACCTAATATTTATTCAGAAACATCTCGAATTAAAGCAATATTGTGGCAATGCTGCCAGCCTTTTGGGCACCTTTTCTATTGACTGCGATGCGAACGAATTCTTTGATGCTCAATGAGCCCCTCCCCTTTATTTTTTCTTTTTAATTTTGTTATATATGTAATTGTTTTTTAGTTAATTTAGTATAATAAGTTACCCAATGGAATTTTACCAATAAAAATTTTGTTTTTAAGCAATATCATTTCATCTTAATTGTGTGTAGATAATGTTTTAATGTAAACAAAGCATTAAATTGGTACTGTGTCAAGACATAAAAAATGTAAACAAAACTCAGCTGATATGATGTTATGGAAACTTTATTATAATAATGAGGGAATTTACTCTCTTGAAGCAATCTGAGAAATTTTAAGTTTTCATTCAGAATTGCAGAGAATATTCATGTACAATCTAATGATACAATTGCTTTTTTTTTAGTTTAAAAAAGGAATAGCTTAGAGCTAGGTACTCACTTCAACTTACCGGAAAAGTCAGGAAAAAAAAAAAAAAGAGTTGTTTAGTCGATTTGTAACCTCCCACAAAGGTATCACAATAAACTTTCGCGCAGCGCCCCTTTGAACCGACTGAGATTAAATACTGTAGGTTATAACTAGCGTGCACTGTCCACGTGTAGCACAACGATAAATAAATAAAGGAGATAAGAAAATGATTAGGTATATAATTAACCACTTAACTACATAAGGTTTTCAGATAAGGTTTATTTTTAAATTATCGCCGATTCTAGGAAATAACAATTTGACATTTCGTTTAATTCACAACAAGGGGTTGCCTGCCAGCACTAGAATTTTAATTTGCCGAATTTCTTAAAATACTCACGGAAGGGAAGCATGGAACGAAAGGGAAGAGGCCTATATTTTAATCACCAGTGAGTGGAACAAGTCTTTCTATTCGGTTCAAGTAATGCTTGTATACAAGAGTAAATTATTATAGGTACACAGTATTTCTCAACTAATACCTATAAAAACAGCTCGTCTTAATCATGACTACATTGGTTTAAATCGGTAAAATATTTAGGGACTCGCTCGCTAGTATCAGAATATAATTCTTGAAAAAATATCCTTTCGTTTTATTGTTTTTAAATCAGATATTAGTCATATTTGTATTTTTATAATTTACCCACAGCGGCTAGTAAATACAATACGTGGCAACACTCAGAAACACTCTACCTGTCCTGTCAAAATAGAAACAAGCGTTCCATGTTAAAAATCCGGATTTTTAACATTACATTTCTTTATTGGATTTTCCACTGATAGGGTTGCTGGGAATTTTGACAGAATTTAAAAGGAATCCATATGTTTACTTATCTTAAGCAGAAAAAAAAGCATCAAAATCGAGCATGCCTTGCAAAATCACAGTTCTGCCAGGCCAATAGCACCCAATACGTACCAAATCAATAAATAAAAGCTTCCTTTTAAAACGGTCAAGACTCTCGTGGGCCCGCGTATCCTCCGTTTGGATAAACTGCATTTGGCCTGATGGTAGGCAGGATTTAAAACCAATAAAACAACTTTGTGCACATCGTAGTGGCGCTGTTGGTAAGGGAAATATGTCAAACCCCTGTCAAATCCAATACATTTCATGTTAGTTCTTTATTTCGCCACATGTATTGCTAAAGTTGTCATTTATCGGCTAATTATAATTTGAATAAAACATTATAAACTTACTATACGGAATGCCCCGTATACATGGACGTAATAAATAAATATGCTATAATTACTTCAAACTTACCACCTACCAATCTATTAACCTGAAGGTTTAGGAATGTGATCTTTATAAATGAACATTTTTACGTCATCCACAAAGTTGCATTAGCACAATCATCACTGCACCACTATGCTACTAATGCTACTATATAACACTAGCTTCCGCCCGCGTGGTATATCGATAAATAGCCTATAGGTATATATATGGTATGCGACCTTCCCCAGGATGCCATTTATCTCCTTGCCAAATGACGAAATCCGTTCAGTGCAGTGGTTTAGGCGTGAAAAGGTAACATACAGACAAACTGAGAGATAGACAGACAGACAGAGTTACTTTCGAATTTATAATATTAGTATGGATAACATCACGCCTCTAAAAGGGTAGGCAGAGATACTACACCCACCTATATTGCCAGATAAAATATTGAAGTCCCATGGTAGGACAACCAACCATAGAGTTGGGAAAAGGCTAGGCAGATGAACATGGTAATACAAGGCCTATTACCATAAACCGTGCAGCGAGAAAAACCTAAACACTGCTCGACTTAGGAATTGGATCCAAGAACGTGGGTTCTTCGGTTAACAGTCGCGCTAGCAAGCTCTATACCGAAGAAATAGCTATTAGTAGAATCTATGTTCCTATAATATACTGGTCACACTGTACAATGTTGTAGTAGGCTTGCTCCAATTTAAAGGTAATTTAGATTTTAACAGGTAAAGTACGCTCTTCCGTTCATAGTCAATTTATTGATGACTTTTAACGATCGTTATCAGCTGGTCTGAGGTCATCTGTCAAGATGTCCATGTACGGTGACCAACAAAATGTGACCGTTATCTTGTTATCATTGAATAGTGTAATTTACTAAAAAATAATCTGTACATTAATTACTGCACCCCATAATTATGCACCTGATTCGGTTGCTATACCTACGATAATAAGTCGTTTCATTAACTACATCAATAGGACGTCGGTCGATAGATCGTTGCCTAACATAATTATCATCATAATAATTATGATGGTACCTACCTTATTATTTTTCTAACCTTTCCGGTTCCGCTAACTGAAGGTATCATAATCTGACTAGTCTTTTCCCAAATATGTTGGAGTCGGCTTCCGGATGCAGTTGAATATCCTTATTTTACATGGAGCAACTGCCTATCTGACCTCCACAACTCACTGGGTAACACGTTATCCCTTAGTAAGACTGGTTGTCAGACTATCGGGCGTCTGACGAACCGTAAGTCACAACTTTCAAAGATCTATAAATGATAGCCAGGACCACCGGCTTTACGTGCTTTTTGAGGCACTTGATAAGTAAAGATCACCCATCCACGGACCAACCGCGGCAAGCGTAGCTTACCGTGCGTTTGCACTGGCGAAACATTTGCGACAAAACATGTTGAAATCTCTATCTTCTGTCAATGTTCCATACAATTTTTGACAGGAACTAGAGATTTAAACATGTTTTGTTGTAATGTTTCGCCAGTGCAAACGCACGGTTAGCCTGATCGATTAACCCGTACGGCTGTTATTACTTAGCCACCATAAGCCTCGCACTAAAGTAGGTATGATTTGTAAAAGTTACGGACTCGCTATTGATCTATATGATCCCGACAGCAAAACTTTTTAATTTATTTATTGTGTTAAATAAGTAATTATATTGATTGGCGATTACAAGTTGTAAGGTCGAAACTAACAAATGAGTGTGAAATTACTTACCTAATAATAACAATGTATAGAGATAATTTTCATTATCATTTAGTTATTATGTAGGTAGATTGGGTAGCTACTAGGCTTTTTATGAAATGAAATGAAATGAAATGAAATTGAAATGAAATTGTTTATTCTGTAAATAGGATATCGCAATCACTTTTACACGTCATATTATTAAAAAAATAAAATAAGATAGATGAGGTCGGCGTTTCCAATCTGACTACTCTGAGAAGAAAGGCCGAAACAAACTCAGAGGTCGCAGTCTCTTTTAAGGTCCAGACATAATCTTGGTCAAGCCATATGAGGACCATGTAGATTAATGTCTGAAATGGTCTTTTGAGGAAAGAACCACACAGATTTGAGTGGACCTGTCCAGTCAGTGCAAGCATTTGTCAGTAACCGAGGAGCTCAACTCAGAGCTGAAGGAGCTCAACGACTCGACGAACAATACCAAAAAAAGGACATTTGGGTAGGCCGCAGAAAGTACTCAAAACTGCCAGACCATCATTAAAACAGGGAAAGAGGAGCAAAAAAATAAAAATGATCCACATAGTCCTCACATTCACAATAATCAAAACAAAATAATACTTTACAAAGTAATAATGTCAGTTTGTATAAAGAATAATCAACAATGTCAATTTGTAGGTATATAAAACTGGTATAATTTAATGATTTTAGATACTAATTAAAATTAAAATGTCAAGTTCTAGGGTTTTTTCAAGGCTTAGCAGAGCGAGCAGCTCAATCCCATGCATTTCTGTTTTCTAAATAATCCGAAATTTTATAGTACCCTTTTTTACATAGTTTGGTTTTAATACTGCTTTTAAATCGTTTAATGGGTAAGTTTCTAATATCAATGGGAAGTTTGTTGTAAAAGCGTATACATTGACCCATGAACGAGTTGCCTACTCTGTGGAGACGAGTGCGATGTACAGCAAGATTGTGTTTATTCCTAGTATTTATACTATGAATATCGGACATTTTCTTAAAATTTGATATATCCTTGTGTACATACAACAGGTTTTCAAATATATATTGTGAGGCTACAGTCAGAATATCTATTTCTTTGAATTTTTCTCTAAGGGAATCTCTTGGACCTAGGTTGTAAATGGCTCGAACAGCCCTTTTTTGTAAAACAAAGATATTATTGATGTCCGCACAGGTTCCCCAGAGAAGAATCCCATAGGACATAAGACTATGAAAATAGCTAAAATAAACAATTCTGGCTGTATCTACGTCGGTTATCTGTCTAATTTTTTTAACAGCATAGGCGGCCGAACTAAGCCTTCCTGACAATTTTTCTATGTGTGGGCCCCATTGTAATTTGCCGTCAATAGTTATTCCAAGAAAAACCGTTGACTCAACAGGGTCCAACTCTATTCCATTGACTTGAACATTGGTAGTTAGCTGCCTGACATTTGGCGTTGAAAATTTAATCAGTTTAGTCTTTTTCTCATTCAGGAGTAGATTATTTACATTAAACCAATGCACAACTTTAGAGAGTGCATCGTTGACTTGTTCAAAGTTGACTAACTGACGTTTGATTTTAAAAATGAGCGAAGTGTCATCTGCGAATAATACGATCTTGTTATTATCCCTTATATGATAAGGTAAGTCATTTATATAAATTAGAAATAAGAATGGACCTAGAATTGAACCCTGTGGAACGCCCATAGTGACCGCAGATCCTGCAGATCTCTTGCCATTAACATCGACCCTCTGAATTCTGTTATTCAAATAAGAAGTCAGAAGTTCGAGAGCCTTGTCCCTCATACCATAGTGGTACAGTTTCCTGATGAGTGTATCATGATGTACGCAATCGAAGGCCTTGGACAAGTCGCAGAAAATGCCAAGAGCATCTTGCGACTCCTCCCAGGCCTCGAATATACTCTTTAGTAATTCCACGCCCGCGTCTGTAGTAGAACGACCTTTTGTAAAACCAAACTGTTTCAGATGTAGTAAATTATGTGCATTGAAATGTCCTAACATTTGTTTTAAAATTAATTTTTCAAAGATTTTGCTCAAAGTAGGTAATATCGAAATAGGCCGAAAATTCGTAGGATCAGTTGTGCTGCCAGATTTGAACAATGGAATCACTTTACTAAATTTCATCAGATCAGGAAATACACCAGATGCAATACAAGAGTTAAAAACAATTGCTAAAAAGGGTGAAATAACATCAATTATTGAAGACATGGTATGTACTGACAACCCCCAAAGGTCAGCAGTTTTTTTTACATTAAGATTTTTAAAAGATTCTAAAATGTCTTTGGCAGTAATAATTGTGAATGCAAAAAGCTTGTCACATTCTGGTACACATTCTTTTAGTATTGAATAAGCAGACGTGGAGCATATGCAAATGAATAATAACCCTTCCTTGGAGGTCGGGTAAAAAAGAAGTTAAGTAATCGACAATCGCAGTTATTTTTGATGTGTTACATCTTTCGTCTCGCTTTCCTGCAATCTGTGGGAGTGATTTCGTGAAAAGGGACAGAAGTGTGTAACAGGAAGCCGGAGAACCGCGCGCTTTGACCAATGAGCGTTCGCGGTGCTAGAGTTAGCCGTCAGATGGTACCACCCCATTTCCTGAGAGGTTGTAAACATGATGATGATGATGATGGTGATGATCATACGTTGGCCAAGATTTCAGACGTTACACATCATATGCGACTATTTTAAGGCTCGCTAATTTTTTTGTGTGTATTTCTGCCTTTCAACAAACCTATGGATTTTCCTGTAGGTATCTACAGGAAAATCCCAATAACCCACTCCACCTAATAGCCTGCACAACAACGTCCTACCTTATTTGCCGATTTACGGTCTCCGCTCAAGAAAAAAATCTACCAACGCAACGGTCAACTGAATAGTTGACCGTTGTGTTGGTAGATTTTTTTCTACCAAAGTTGGTAGATTTTTTTCTGAAGTGGCAAAGGGCCGGATAATAAAGCCATGGAAGTAGAATTACTTCCACGGCTTTATTATTCCGGCCCTTTGCCACTTCAGCTTGCTTATTCTTATTATTTTTTCCATGACAAGCATAGATAGGGCAGCTTTAAAATTGCGTAACCGATTTAATTTAATTTTGACAGTTCAACAACATTCATTACGTTATTGAGCACAATGTTTTGAACTTATGAAGCAATGGATTAGGATTAGACATTTGTGTCAAACCGATTCCGATTGATCGTGTATTATGCAATTACCGGCACCCGGTCAGCAACGAGTAGATTTAACTTCGTATTTTGTTTACGATAATCACTGAGCAAAATACGTACCTACATAAAAAAAAAACATCGTAAGTAACAGACGTAAAATAAGACGATTAAAATCATTTTGTGTCAATTTTTTGTCGCTGACCGTACGCTCCTGTTGTCATGGTCTTCCAAGTCTTGCCGTATCTAGTTATCCTATCCAAAAAAGAATACCATATTCCGTACGTACAGTGTCTACAAACAAGGGAGGGACGTAAGTAGGTAGTCAATAGGTATTTTTATCAATGCAGACAGGATCAATAACTTTATCGAAAAATCTCAATTATCCTCCCGGCAGCCAATCACATTGAAACGCAGGGATACCTAATATTTGGCGGGGTCCGCTAGGACCGATGCCTGCCAGGGTTGCGGGTTAGTCCGAAAGGGACACCGGGACCTTGGCAACAGGCAACTGAAGGATCACGGGTAGGTTTTAGTTAGTAAAAGTCTGACACGCCCTTCCGTTCCACCCAGAGCGGGAGAAGTCATTGTATGATTTCCCACCCTCAAAAAACAAAAAAAAAAAGGGATAGGTACCTTATATGCAATTATGTATACTTTACCGTCCGTTTGCACTGGCGAAACATTTACGACAAAACATTTTGAAATCTCTATTTTGTTCCATACAATTTTTGACAGGAACTAGAGATTTCAACATGTTTTGTTGTGAATGTTTCGCCAGTGCAAACGCACGGTAATAGTTAGTGCACAAGTGTGTGCGCAAAAAAACACGTCCATTCCAGTCCCTCTTCCCTAACTATCACAATGTCCGATGGGACGGGAATCGTTCATGACCGGAGAAAAAACGAATTCAAGCATGTTTTCTTCACAATTTATGAATGACCTTGACACTGGTCAGTATTTTTCAAAAAGGCATGTATTTCGATATTCGAAAATAATGACATATAAAAAAAGTTACTCACGGACTCGCGTTCCCGCGCGCGGCTAGCGCGCAGAACAAAACAGCACAATACCACAACATGGCTGAATGTAGTGCTCTTCAACGTGGACCATTCGCGCGTATTTATACTCACCGGCGAGTTATCTGCTCAGTTAGTTAACGTAAACAACGAAAAAGCTCAAATAATAACTAATAAAGTGATAATGTTGCAATCTAATCGTCTGCCTTTTGCGTAATAATGTTGATGTCGGATAGAACTGCTTACCTATCATAATAGAGGTCTAGTCAACTGAAGAACTTATTAATTACATTTCATAATATTGAATTAAAATTAGTAGAAATAAAACGACAAAACATGTTACATAAAACAATTATATTTCTTTTCAATTTAACTTAGAAACATGTTGTAAATTCCAGTTATCTTATTTAGCAGATACCCTAGTTATTTTAAAATAAATTCTGTACATTTTTGCGTCAGGTGTAATAATGTCACTTTATTTCTTTTTACAAGCTTTATATTAGCTTGCTCTGTTCGTATGTGTTTCCGGTTACTCCAATTGTCATTCATTTTTCAAGCACTTCCTGGCATCCGATCGAGCTGAAACTTGGCATACTTATAAAACTACCGAGACATTTTGAAAAAATGATACCGTGGAACTGGTCTGATGATGGAGCTGGAAGTTAACCATAGGAACTCCTTAATCAAACAAGATAGCACCATCGTGTTTGAACTCATTAGCTATGTTTTAACAAGTGCTTTGACACTAGGCGGTGTTCAGGGTATGATGAGGGAGCCGGAAGGTGGCCCTGGGACAACCCTTTTTAGTTCATCAAAGCTTGTTTTTAAAAAGATTTTTACTTATATTTTATTATAAGTTTTTTTTTTATACTAGCACTTTGTATGTATGTTCTATAAATTCATGTAGTAGATACCTTATTTTCTATCATTTAACGGCGCTTTAGTGTACTACTTATTTCTTTTGTTTGCATGATAAAATACAATATGAACAACTTTTACTATGGGAAAAATATGAAATCGCGAAAAAAATAAAACAGCTGTTCCGTACATTTATGTTCGCATAACTCGTCAAAATGTACGGAAAAGCTGTTTTTTTTCGCGTTTTCATGTTTGTTCACATAGTAAAAGTTGTTCATAATGATGAGTACAATGACTCCTTAAGAGGTTGTTGTTTTACCAATAACCCTGTCTGTATGGGGGCTGTTAATTTATTACGTCAGACGATTAGACCCCCCTCTAATCTAGTCGACATGAGGACATCGAAATAAAATCGTGAAAACAAAAAGTTTCGCCAGTCAATTAAATTTGAGATGACCGAAGTTTTCAATGCTTATTACCATGAGCATAGGGTCGATTTATCAGAGGTCATAAGTCAGACTTAAGGATAAAGATATCAAATTGTCTTTGAAAATACCTACAGTAATTACTCTTCCTCAGATTGTTAGTAAATAAATAAATACCTAGTCTGATTATGCATACATATTACCTCGATACTCGATAAGTGTATCGCTGGGTCAAAATCAATCATAATAGGGTTCAAGATCTCATGATTGAATGAAATTGAAGGTGACTAAGGCTCCTGCAGACAGGCGCGACGCGACGACGACTTCACGGATGTTGCGCCTGTTGGCATGAGGCTTTATAAACGCAGTACCTATTCCGGACTCGGACCCGAAGATGGATTTAGGTACACCAGAGGGCCTAGACAAGTGACAATCGCTTCGAAAACGGTTTGTATTTCTACAAGGATTTTCAACAGGATTGACATAAGCTTTTCGATAGCGTATGTCAGTACTATACATTTTTGCCATTTCCATCATTCGTTATCGTTGATAGAATGTCACTTTGTCTAGGGCCACGCACCTACAAAGTTATGTAAATAACAAGACTTTCAGAAAACGGCATGTTACATTGGAGAAAAACAAAATTGCAAAATTTTGAAGTAAGTATTTACAATTTAAGGGGGATGAGCTATGGTGGCCCGCGAAATTCAAATTTTCTTACGTTTTTTGCAATTTGCACGTCAGTATCAGGTTGTATGTTGATCTAAATATTATTAGCGCTCGTAACAAATATGGATTAACAGAATTATAAACATGAAATTCAGCAATACAACTCTCTAAGCTCATGTAAGTGATAGCGCATCAACCTTAACAGCATCTATTAGAAAGGTATTGTATTTATCATGTATTTGGTTTGGTACAGCAGACAATCAAACTCAACAAATAATTAGCTGTCCTATACAAAACTACTCCACCCAAAAGTATGCGACGGCTGATATTTTTATCGCGATTACGAAGTTCGTCCAATGGAGAATGTTGTTCAATGTGATGGTTATTACCACCGCTTCCTTTATAGCGTCAGGTGTCCACTGTGTCCACATGGGGCTCCTTTTTGCATCAGGGAAAAAATGCCCAAACTTGAAACCTAGCCTTTATGCCAAAGTTTATAGCTGAGATTTTCGTCTGGCGCCGGGTGTCCACATGAGGACACCTGCGCTTTACGGTTTTTGACGTCTGACGCTATAATAGTTATTTATGCAACTGTTATATAATAAAGATAATTAAGACCACACCTTTCTGATACAAGCTGCGAATTTACAACAGAGATGATGGTAGAAGTGTCAAAATAGAGCTGACATACATTGTATTAGATTTGACAGGTTGTTGACATCTTCTAAGCAGCGGCACCATTACAACGCAACAAGATTCTTTTGGCGCGTGGCCAAAATCGGAACTAATGCCGCCATCTTGTTTTTTCAATACATTTCCCAAAACAATCGCATAAATGTTTAACAACAGCGCCACCCTGTCAACTTCATTCGGGCGCCAAAAGATCCTTGTATACGTTCTACAACTTCTACATATCAGAAGGCGGTTGCCACGTAACAGCAGATATTTTCCGATTAATCTCCTGTAGAATAAGCCGACATCTCGCTAGCTGTGGGGGTCGTAACTGTGGCGTCGGGTCCCGTGTCCTTTCCCCGCTACTGTTGCCCGGGGGGGGGCGCTGTGCGCGGCGGAGGGCGCGGCGGCGGCGGGCACGGGCTGGAGAAAGAGGGGTCGCATTGTAACGGGGGTCGGAGGGAGGAGAAAAATCTACTCGTTCATTCTACTCGCCAAATTTATTCGTAAGTCTGATTTTTTATTCAAACGAATGGGCTTGTTTCACTGTTTCCGGATACCAGATAAAAAGAAAGGACTTTGAATGAAATTATCTGCCAGATTGAGGCCACGTCCTATTTAGGGTGCGTTTCATCAAATAGTTCCTTTGCCGTAATGTTGGCTCCACTGTTAAAGTTAAAAAAACGGGCCTATTAGCGCTGTCGCGTATTCGTATTGGTCATACAACAGTGAAGCCAGCATTACGGAATAGGAACTATTTGATGAAACGCACTCTAAAAGCGAATGTCGCGCGACTACGCGACCGCCTCCTCCACATAAATGTCACTTTTTGTTCAGAAAACAGTACAACGCCCTCTGTCGGCGCGACCATGCCGTCACCCTGTTGTCACTTTTTGAAAAGTGACGCATGGAGGCGACAATCGCGTAGAGTTTGGCCAACGAAAGTAGATCCTGAAAACACGCGGTGAATTTAAAAAAAACAAGACTGTTTATCCCTGTACATAGTGCGACAATACGTGTTGATGCTTGAAATTTTATTTTATTTAAATATCAATCTGCCTTGCCTTTTCGCAACTATGTTGGGGTCGGCTTCCAGTCAAACCGCATGCAGCTGAATACCAGTATTTTACAATAATTGATTGTCAAAATTTTATTATATTTAAATGAAATTAAATTTCTAACTCCGGAGCTGGTGAAACAGACCCAAAAGTCTAAAAGTTTTTCTTTTCATCCTGTTTTTACAAAGGATCTAATGAATAGTCAATGAGCTTACGGCAGTCGCCCGAGGCGGACGAGCTTGCAGTCGCTCTGCCCATTCGGACAGTGTCTGCAATGTTGGGAGTAGTTGAGAATATTAGTCACACAAGTTAGTAACGTATGCGAAGCGAGGGTGGGAGGAACTGAGGGCCTAGGCTATAGGGGAGAGGGATATATCGGGTGTAAAAAGACACTTAACGAAGCCGAAAGTCACTTGTTATTCCCGTAAATGTGATCTTTTTTTTTATACTTGACACCTGGGGGCCAAGTCTACTAATTTACAAACGTGTCAGTGGTCTCACAATGATCAGTTTTTGACAGATTTTGTATGGCATATCTGAAAAAAACTGATCAATGTTAGACCACTTGACACCTCCAGGAAACCTTCTGGTTACGGAGATATTGAAGGTCAAAGTTACAACTTTGTCAGACGATTCTTAAAAAAGCATGTTTTAAATGTCATGTTTTAACTTAATTTTAAATACCCCCACAAACCCTGAACTATTGCATGCGCATATAAACACAATGTTTTACGTGCGTTACGTTACGCACTACCTTAAACAATGATTTTTCATACCTAAAAGTCGTTTCCCAGCAATTATTTTTGTGCAATGTTAGATGTACAGAATGCGTCGTTGACGGCTATGTGATGGGTCTTTGTACACCCTGTAGACACGATTGATGATGCGATAGGAGTAGGAGGATGGATAAGTTTTATGAAACATGAAAATATGGTGACTACTGGGATGACAGGTGAAGGCATGCTGCACCATGGAATTAGTATGTACTCATAGTACTTACTAATTCCATGGTCCATGGTCATTCCATGGAATTAGTATGTACTCATAGTAATTACTAATTCCATGGTCTAATTCGTTGGAATCAGTAAGTACTAATACGTATGCCAAGCAAGGGTGTTAGGAACTGAGGAATTAGGGCTACATAGGAGACGGATAAAGAAGCGATAGGTGTCGGATGATGATGATCCATCTCCGTACAGTTCAATAGGATTGCGACAGGCCGAGTTATATGACTACGGACACGAAAACGGGCGCGGGGCGGCGGCGGCGGGGAGCGGCGCGTTTCAATGCATTCTCCATTTGAAATAGGATTAGACATTTAAATAAACCTTTTTTACAATCCGTTCAACCGATTTTGACTTCTGTTGCGTTGGAGGTATGACAAATTGCAGCTGCAGTAGACAGTTGGTATTGTGTAATCTTTTTTGCTTTTAATGCCATCCTTATTCGTACGGTATAGAAGTCAAAATCGGTTGAACGGACTGTAAAAAGGTTTGTTTATTTATTATCTTTTACAAATGGAGTATAGATTTATATACAGGGTGTTAGGGTAAACACCGTTATCCTTGAAACCAGTAGTTTGGTGTCATTTATAGAACGTAAAGTCAATGGAAAATTACAACATTTTTTTTTCTTTTTTTTTTAAACTACATTTTACCACAAAAGACGCAAGTTCGTTGCCCTATGCGCTAGGGCAACGAACTTGCGTCTCAACACGGGCGAGGGGTGCGGGACGTGACCTGACCGGCCGCCAGGGCGACCCTTCCCTCAGTTAGTCAGCTGTTTCGCTAGCGAGCACGGTGTCGGATAGAAACTTTTTAAAATCTTTTAATGAAAATAACGTTTTTTTTTGTTGTTACTCGGTCATTTGTTTTTGTATTTAAGTCAACTACCCATGGTTTGAGTGACAACGGTGTTTACGGTTAAAGATATTTATTTACTCAAAAGAATTTACAAAATTCACTTACAGAGTAATCATAGTTTAAATATAGTTTATGTGCCAGTAAGCGTAGATAAATAAATAAAGTACGTATCTTAAAATTTTCATTTCAATTTTAACACTTCAATTTAGACATATACCCATTACCTAAGCACAACAAACAAAACAAAACAAAGACAAGTTAGAAGAAAGTTACCCACAAGAAACAGCAGTTTTGAGCAATGTGGGTAGGGTGCAATTTAATAGTTGCTGCGTGTTTACTAAGGCCTATGCCATAGTGTGGAACATAAGCGATTTAGTGATATTACTTATTATTATTTCTTTATTCATATTTCCTTTAGGTATATATTTGTATTTTCTTTATAGTCTAAGTGAGTTTATGTATTTTTTTTTTTTTTTTTTTTTTTTTTTTTTTTTTTTTTTTTTTTTTTTTTTTTTTTTTGTTATTATGAATTAATCGAAAGGTAGGGAAATATCTTTTAGTATATATCTTTTTAAGGATTTTTTGTAACTGTTTGATGATGGTTTACCCTCACAACCTGTAGAACTAGCCTCGAAGGCGGCGCGGCGTGGGGACCGGCGTACGAGGGATGCATGCGCACCAGTCTAGAGGTGCCCGCGCATCTACATTGACGTAGAGTTGTGCATTTATTTTTTTATTTTTTTACCACTGACATTTAACTTGACTAAGATCTCACAGAAGAATGCAACAACGTCTAAAATTCAACTCAATCAACTTCCAAAATTAAAGTAATTTTTCAGTTTTTAAATGTTTTTTCTCGGAAGTCAGTTGTTTTTTTTTTTCTAAAGTTCAGTAAGAAAATGCTTTGCGCTAGAGCCGATGCGGCTGCTATGTGCGCTTAGCATTAATTTAATTTAAAGACTGATTAATAATTTTGTGTGGAATACATACATTCATAAACTTACGCCTTCTTCCCAAGGGGGTAGGCAGAAACTACAGTGTGTGGAATGTTCTAGATTAATGTTTGTTCATGTGCCCGGATAGTAAGAATCACTTACGGCACTTACCACTTTCATTCTTATCCTTTGGCTTGTTGTCTTCATCCATTGAACGTGACAGGGAGCGCTTCTTTGGTGACTGGATACAGAAATAAAACAGGGTTATTAGAAATCTTCATCTATACATTTGACAAATAAGGAGGAGCTTGTGGCTAAGTAATAACAGCCGCACGGGACAATTTATCAGGTTAAGCTACGCTTGCCGGGGTTGGTCTGTGGATTCACCCCATCCACGGACTAACCATCTTTACATATCGAGACTCCTCTGTGCCTCGGAAAGGACGTTATGCCATTGGTCCTGGCTATCATTTGTAGATCTTTGACAGTCGTTACTGGTCGTCAGAAGCCAGAAAGTCTGACAACCAGGCTTACCAAGGGGTATTGTGTTACCGAGTAAATGAGTTGTGGAGGTCAGATATGTAGTCCTCCATGTAAAATGCTGGTATTCAGCTGCATCTGTTTAGAATGGAAGCCAACCGCAACATAGTTGGGGAAATGCTAGGCAGATGACACAGTTTCAGATGTTTTTTTTATTTGAAAACTTGTTATGTTGCACTCTTTCTGAACAGTGAATGAAAATAAACCGTCATAATCTGGTGGCTGATGACTGACGTGACGGTGCATCATGTATAAGTACTTGTAATTTTTCGCTTCTACAATTCTACAATTCTACAATTGTGCGGTCAGTTGCACAAACCCTCGTTCATTGTATTATTTATGATAGTGAGGTTAACATTTTTTTTTTGTGTTATATATAATTGTCTCTTTTATTTTTATAATTTAAGTTACTGTAATTGGCTGTAACACAGCCATTGCAATTAAAAATATTAGAAACTACTCACCCTCCTCTTAATCTGTTTCTGATAATGCTGAGCATCATAAAACTGTGGCTGCGACCTCCGTACCCTGCCTGTACGTCTCTTAATGTCCTCCACAGCAGGCAAGCAGTCCGCTCCTCGACGGGCAGCGAAGAATGTATGCCCACATTTACAGGACTTTGAGGCAACTGCTACCTGTGAGTATTTCTTTGTTATAAGAAATAGATGGGAGATGAGTAATGAGTTTTGTGTAATGAGGTGTTACCAGGGAATGATGGAATTAAAATATTGTTCTAAACTTACTATGAAAAAACAATCATGCAAAATATTTAAAAGATTGGTGAAAATGTGAAATGAGTAAACGTGAAAGTTAGTCCTAATAATAAGCCGTTCTAACATAATGCCGTTACCTACCTGTATTTACGTAAAACCAATAAAAAAAAATCTTTGTGTAAATTTTTTGTTACTGACCTGAAGCTCGCATTTCGGGCAGCTTTTCGCGATCATTTTGTGTTTACCCATTTTCCTCATTTTTAAACGTTCACAGCCACATATTATCTAAGATTAATTAACTACTTTAATGTCTTTATTTAATTAAATTGACAAAAAACAAATGAAACCAATTTTTTGTTGACTTTTTTTCGTTTTCTTTCGTTGACATTGACACTAATGACAAGTTGAAGTTGACAGCGTATTTTATTCTATTTCTTACGATGTCGATTGTTTGTGACCGTCGCTATGGTAGCCCGCGAAATTCAAATTTTCAAGTCAAAGTCAGTGTCAGATTTTAAAATATGATTCACGACCGTAGCAAATATGGCTTTACAGAATTATAACTATTAGATATAGGAATACAACTCGGTATGTTAGATGAATCCTCAAATGTAATGTCATTCATGAAATAGTCATTCAATAGGACTATATGAACTCAGAGAGTTGTATTGATGATTTTTATGAATAAGATTCTAATAACTATTTGATATGACCATGAATCATATTTAGATCAACATACAACCTGATACTGACCTGCAAATAGCAAAAAACGTAAGAAAATTTGAATTTCGCGGGCTACCCTGAAGTTTTCGCCTTAAAAAAATGAAAACTCAAATCACAAATGTGGCGCGGCAGCACAGCTATCCGTCTTCAAACCACAATTTTTGTGTTATTGTTTACTTTTGTGTCGTTCATATATGAAAACTAAATAAAATGTACACACGGCTACACATCAAGCTATACATTTCCAGTTTATACTGATCTCGCATTGTATAGAATTTCCTTATATGCGAGGTCAGCTTATGCTGGAAATGTATAGCTTGATGTGTAGCCGTGTGTACTACCTATGCATGAGACTTTGGATCGAGTTTAGATCAACCATAGAGTAAAGTAATATATAGAGATCAACACACAACGTAAAAAAGCGCTGCAATTTGCTAGAAATCGCCTGACAAAAAGTTTTTTTTTGACGATTGACAGTTCAACACTAGAGATTTCCCATTTTCCGGTTTCCGGCATTGTTTTTGTTTTCCCATAATGGCGACGAACTCTTTATTTGTAAACAATAAGACAATTTAAAGTTTGTTTCGTAACTAAAATGGAGTTAGCTAATAAAGAACTTACTTATTATAAACCGCCACATCGATAAAACTAAATCTAAAGATGAAACCGGTGAAAAGGTAAGCACAAGACAATTATTATTATTATGAATAGGTACATAACATCTTTGAAAAAAGAACAGCAAGTATTATTTACTTAAACTTAAAAAAATAATACATTCCAATTAAAAACTAATGAATGGCGAAACATTTTCTTCCTAGTCGTTTTTTATGTTACAGAAAAATGATAATTTACGTAAATATTAACTTATACGTTTATAAATAATGGATATCTCATGAAACTTGCATTTTATTTGATGAAGTATGCGACCTTAGCTACAGTATTTTATACAGTACATTTTTACAAACAATTTCCGACAATGTTGGATTCTTATCACAATTTAATTTAAATATAAACAACCATAATCAATGTAACTTCACTCTTATTCTGCCCAAAATTTTAGGCAGTGGTGTACCTATAGTACACCCATATTTCGCCAGATAAATTAAGTCCCATACAGGGGGGAACCTATTGCCTTCAATCAGGCACAAATCCATAATGATCTGCCACTGAGAAATTCCAGATGGAAAAATCCAAAAGTTTGCCCCAACTCGGGGACCCAGGACCTCATATTTAGCAGTAGCACTTGGGACCAGGCAGCTTATTTAAAATATTTAATTCACTTTTCAGAAAAGATAAGAAGGCCATCTTAGATGGGGAACGCAAACACGTCTGCGTCGCTTGCAATAAAGAGTCATTCCACTTCAATTGCCAACTCAGATATCACATAAGACAACATCATTTCAACTGTATTGGTCTCGCACCTTGTGCTGACACTCAAAATGTGAACGATGCATGGGTCGAAAAAGTGGAAAACACGGATACCTTAGTTGAAATCAAAAAAGTTAGCAGCAACGAGCTTTTAATACAAAAAGTTAATGATGAAACTATACAACCTACGAAGATGAGATGTGAAGTCATTGATGTACGGAAATACTACCCTGTGTGTTCCGGTAGTGACGGTGTAGTTGAGTGTAGAGTATGCCAGAAAAGTTTTGGAAGAAAGAAGTTGAGTAAACATTTTGCTGCGAAGCACGCACTGCTTGTGAAGAAACGTTGTGATACATGTGATACCCCCTTCAGACGTTTGTTTAATTGTGCAATTCATATTTGTCCTGAGAGTAGTATTAAGTAAGTGGAACAAGATATTTAATTGTTATTTATACTATACGAGTATTATCTTATTCATTACCTAGGGGGCTGATATTTTTAACGCCAGATAAATTTGCACAAGAAGAAGAAAATCTAATGTCAATTTTATTTCTTAGACTACAGAAATCTGCAGTTGGAAAAAGCAACCCTAAATCAAAAGACTTAAGGCCTGTTTCACCACTTCCTGAATGTGAATAATGTATTTTTAGTCCATGTGAAACGAGCCTTAAAATTAACATAAAAGCTCTTTACAAAGTTTATTATATTTTTTCTCTACTTCACACAAAAAATACACTTCCGGTCTCCTTAATCAAGCCACCATGCATATTTATAAAAGGTAAAATAATTATGAGTTAAAAAATGTGTTTATGTAGTTTTCATGATTCAAAATTGGAATTGACAAATCATCTAAAAACCAGCTAAGTGCGAGTCGGACTCGCGCACGAAGGGTACCGTACCATTATCTATAAAAACGGCAAAAAAAAACAAGTTTGTTGTATGGGAAGCCCCCCTTAAATATTTGTTTTATTTAAATTTAATTATTTATTTTTAAAGTGAATATGTAACTTAATATTCTGTGAATATTTCAAGCGTCTACCTGTTGTCGTTTTCAATATCCAGCAAAAACGAGCAAAAAAATCACGTTTGTTGTATGGGAGCCCCCTTAAATATTTGTTTTTAGTATTTGTTTTTATAGCGGCAACAGATACAAATCATCTGTGAAAATTTCAACTGTCTGGCTATCACGGTTCATGAGATACAGCCTGGAGACAGACAAACAGACAGACAGCGGGTCCCGTTTTACCCTTTGGGTATGGAACCCAAAAAGTTACAGACCTTTATACAAAGGGGTTTATTTATAAATGTTGCTTAAAGTTAAATGACGTTCAAACGTCAAACATGTATGGTTAAACAGTCGCCAATCATTACTTAACTAAACAAAAAATACAAGGTGGTTCGATTCAGGCGTTTGGCTATCCAGAACTGTATTTTTTGTGTTATTGATACCAAAGTAAATATTTGAGGGTATGATGTGGGTAGTTGCATGTATCTTATTCTAAGATTCGCCTTTAATACGTATAGTTTGCTTCCTTGCGTGGAAGAAAAGTTTCATTGTTAGATTATTTTTTAATACTCTAAGGGCGAATTTCACCCAACTTTTATTCCGAGTATAAGTCTTATCCTGGGAATAAACTTTGAATTTTTGACAGTTTTTCCATACAAAAACTGTCAGACGACATTTTTATTCCACGGATAAAAGATATCTAACTTTGATGAAATCAGCCCTAACCGTGTTAATAATATACTCTTGATTGTTTATACTCTCCTTAAAATAAATCCTGGAGTAAAGTTACACCAGTAGAACTTCGGTTAAATCATACGTTTTTCGAGGTTTTGCTTTAGCTTATTATTTATTTTATTTATACTGTTTTTTTTTTAAACCTACATTTCATTTGTTTTACATTTCTTAATTTTGTTATAACAATGTTATTCCACTTTTACAAAACTTGTAGTTTGGTAGCTATTTTCTTTCAATTAGTAATTATTATTTACATAATAATTACTAATTGAAAATTTCCCACATAAAAATATAATTTATATGTGTGAAAAGTGAAATAAAGATATAATAATTACTAATTACTATAATAATATGTGTTGTTATTGACTCAGTCGAAGCGAAAACAGTCGCTTATTGTAAACATATTAATTTTCAAGCGATATAGCGAGATCTTAATTAATTTTGCATAAGTACACACAGCTACACATTTCCAGTATAAGCTGACCTCGCATTGTACGGAAATCCTATACAATGCGAGATCAATAAACTGAGAACAATCTACACCTAATAATCTCACTGCTGTGACACGCTTCCTCTCTGTAAGAGCGAGCCGCAACTCACCAAGTAGACCCAGTGCGGGTTTGTGGCTGTCTCATGTCATATATAATATTTTCGAATTTTTGGCCCAAGGACATACCGGTTTCCGAGTGATATTTTCCATCACTGTTTTCAGAGAGCAAAATAGTCTTAGCATTCGTTTTAATGTTTCTCTAAAATAAAGTCGTTGATGCTCTTTCGGACGGATGGAAGTTTATTTATTTTCATTTTTACAAGCTTTATATTAGCTTGCTCTGTTCATGTGTTTCCGGTTACTCCAATTGTCATTCATTTTTCAAGCAATTCCTGGCATCTGATCGAGCTGAAACTTTGCATACTTATATAACTACCGAGACATTTTGAGAAAATGATACCATGGAGCTGGTGTGACGATGGAGCCGGAAGTTGGGCATAGGAACTCCTCAATCAAACAAGATAGCACCATCGTATTTGGACTCATTGGCTATGTATTAACAATTTCTTTGACACTAGGTGGTGTTCAGGGTCTGATGATGGAGCCGGAAGGTGGCCATGGGAAAATCCTTTTTAGTTCATTAAAAGCTTGTTTTTAAAAAGATTTTTACGTATATTTTATTATTTTAACTAGTAAAAGGTTGATATTTGCTACGTCTCACTATGCGCCGGCATATAGTGCCAAGACAAGACTGTGCAGAGTGCAGCATTTATTAAGGGACTGAAATAAAATGAAACTGTTGATATTATTTATTTAAATTGTTGATTATTTGTTATTAATTGTACAAAATCAATTTCTTTCTTTCTAAATAAACAGACAGCTGTGTTGCTGGACAGTTTGTTGCGCCACTTCTTCTTTCCAGCTGAAGCACTAGCAACTCTAGGAATTGAAGGGTGGGCGTTTTGGGGGACTGTCTTATGTAATTTTGACGTTCGAAAAGTGCTGATTCTCAGCCTAGTTTGAATAAATTCATTTTGATTTTAAGTTACTTATTTAAAATTCGAACCTAAAAGCTTCTCGTTCTCTTAAAACGTGCTCAAAAATAATGATATTAGTATTGTTAGGCTAAGCGTCGAATTATATGTGCAGTCGACCTCATAATTGCTTTCCTGTATTTTTATCTAACGAAGCGACGCGCGTTTTACTTGTGGTAACCAGGTGTTCAGAATTTCAGATACGCTGTTAATGTATAAGCGCAGGAGCTCTCTGTAAGTGTGTTTGTGTCAGTTATGTGCTGATGCTACTTCGTCTTAACTCGCACTTGCGAGGTCGATTTGTATTTAGAACATAAAAAAAATATCACTCAAATATTAATTGACTAATAAACTATTTCCTATTTATCAATCAATTAATTCTTTTATTTATGATGCTTTGCTAAGCTACCTAGTTGTAAGTAGGTAATAAGTAGCACAACTGTTGAAATGGAGCTGTATTTTTGTATATAACATGTAAGTATCAGAAAGGTGTGGTCAAAGGAGATCATTCACAGTCCATGCATTTTTGGGCTAAATTTGAAAGCCAAACAAAAAAACTAGCCAAGTGCGAGTCGGACTCGCGCACGAAGGGTTCCGTACCACTATCTAAGTATAAAAACGGCAAAAAAAAATCACGTTTGTTGTATGGGAGCCTCCCTTAAATATTTGTTTTATTTTAATTTAACTACTTATTTCTAAAGTGAATATGTAACTAAATATTCTGCGAATATTTCAAGCGTCTACCTGTTGTCGTTTTCAATGTCGAGCAAAAAAATCACGTTCGTTGTATGGGGGCTCTCATACAACGAACGTGAATTTTTTGCCCTTAAATATTTATTTTATTTTTGTTTTTAGTATTTGTTGCTAAATCGGCAACTGATATACATCATCTGCAAAAATTTCAACTGTCTAGCTATCACGGTTCATGAGATACAGCCTGGTGACAGACGGACGGACAGACAGACAACGGAGCCTTAGTCATAGGGTCCCGTATTAAACTTTGGGTACGGAACCCTAAAAAAGAGCTATATTCCGAAAAATTACGTTTTTCTCTTCATTTTTGATTACTACAAGCTATTACTTTAATTAGATTAGCTACCTACTATTAATTATTTTAACTAAAACATACTCAAAACAGTATTTTTCAAAATCGTATAACAGCGCAGAAAATAGGGAATATGCATGTGATTCAAATATGGGTCAAATATTTTTTTTTATAAACTATACAGGGTGGCAGGGACATCGACGCGCAAACGTCGTGAAAAGGTTACACCTAATGCCATAAATAAAATTACGAAAGTCATTCATCGCGGAAATGACCGGTTAAAAAAAAATACATTTTTGAGCGCGCAATGTATTGCAAACAACGCGATCGAAACGAAACGCTCCGCGGATGGAGCGCGCGCGCGCTACCTAACCTACACACACAAGTGAGTCGCGCGCCGCACCGCCGCGCGCCGCCGCCGGCGCCGCCGCTGCCGGACGAACGTGAACGTACCTACGAAATATCGCCTAAAGACAACATTGATAGGTACCTACAACATAAAATCATGTTTAATTATTCTTGATAACCGGTGGTAGTTACTTATTTAAGTACGTACCCGTTATGGAAATAAAACTAACAATAAGCTAATTCCCATAAAATAGCGATACCGATGAGGATTGATAACAAAAAAGATGCTTGATAAGAACTTAGCGATCCCGTAATGTTCAATTAATGAACTTAGCTTAATCTCGCTCATTCCTAATGAGATAGAGTTCGAACACACACACACACACACCCAAACACACACGCAGAGAAAATTTCTTTTGTTTTTTTTTTAAACTACGTAAGAGACTACAAATTCGCGACAAACAGCACGCCCGTTTGCGATCAACGAAATCTAGGAACTGGCAAAAATCTAGAGGTGGGTAACTCCGGTGGTACTGATCCAAAGGTGCCGGTTCCGAACGCGGATCCGGAAACCTTATTGACTCCTCACAATCCTTATCGGCACCGCGGTACCAAATGAATCCGGTCCCGAGAGACGGAGCGGCGGAGCGGCGGACCGCAGGTTCGGACTCGTTCACTTATCACTACTCGCTCACTCGCTCACTCAGTGACTCGGTGCGTCTGCGTCGTGAGTCGTGTCGATGCCTATTGCCTACTACTGGTTTGGTTGGTAGACAGACAAGACACGGACACGAAACAACATGATAAGCGTCCTTGGTACTATGAAGTTAGAGTTCAAAATTGTCCTACTGTAAGTTCTGTAATGTAAGCTGTTCAATTCAAAATGTGCCAAATGATCCAAAGTATTCCAAAGATCCGAATGAATAAAATGTTCTGGTCGAACCGCGGAACCAAAATAACCGAGTGAGTCCCGGTGCCAAACGGAACCGAAGGAGCCGATAAGGTGAACCGGTACCGGTGTCGGAGTCGGAATAAGTGAATCAATTCACTTGTCGGAATAAAGATTACCCATCTCTACAAAAATCCGATAAAATCGGCGAAATGCAAAAGAAATGTACTTTGCTGATCTTTCTTTCAATTTGCCGCACTTGCCCATTCCGTGCCTACAGTGCCTACACCGAACACAGATCAACAAAATGATAGAGTGTACAAACACATTTAGTTGTACCTACTTACCTACTCACGAAATTAATTGCGAAAATGGATGTATTTTTTTTATGAAACAATAAATTACATTGCTGAATTGGATTCAAAACTAAAATTTTTGATTAAAAAAAAATAAGTATCGAAAAATTGCGTGACTATCAATACACTTCTACACGTATTTTTTAAATCTTCTTTACTTAAATCGATGAAGCTGTAGAAAAATAATCATCCCCCATAATGAATCTAAAATAAAAGTAGTAAATGGGTCTTTCATTTAGGTAGGTAGATGATTAAAATGCCTCATGTGACGAGTCTGTTAGATTCATTGGGATATGTCGCATAGCTTCTTACGAGACCGCTCGCCGCCGCGGTCCGTTTGTCGGCATTTGAAAGAGAATAGGGCACCGGACATCCGTAGGTACTAAGCCAGTGTTGACCTCGCAAATGAACTTTAGCAAAACAGCTGATCAGGTAGCCCTCTCGAGTTTTATTTACATTGCTGTTAGTGAAATAAGTGAATTTACAATTTTTTTATTAAAAATCTCATTGGGTTAGATAGAAATAATGATTTTATACAGTATACGGTAAAAAAAATTGCAGAAAAAAACGTAAGAATTATGAAAAAGCCGACGGAAAATTTCACCGCGGGGGGGTCCAAAATCATGTACTGAATCCATGGTAAGCGGTTGTGCGTCGATGTCCCTGCCACCCTGTATTACTTCAGAATTATGCCTCCATCAATATTTTTGAATTAAATTTCTTTTTGAGCGAGAAATTATTTTTTTTAAAGTCCCAAAAAACTGTGGGTAATTCTATTTGAATTACCCACAGTTTTTTGGGACTTGAAAAGCTAAGAGCGAATGTGACGTAAAAATCCGGTATAACAATCAAAATGTCAATGTCAAGTCAATTAACAAGTGTCAAGGCAATGTCAAACGCTCCTACAAAAAGGAGTGTTTGACGTTGACTTGACAGTTGCTTGTTTGTTTTCACGGACTGTGACGTCACCACACCAAGCGCGCCAAATGGAGGGCGTTTAAATAGCCCAGATCGGTTGGATATTTTTATTTTTTTTTTAAGTACTTTAAATTGCTTTTTTGCCGTCGAATTTTTTTATACTATTATTTGACGATGTAAACTATCGAATAAAAATATTTAAAAAATACATGCATATTCCCTATTGCCGTACCTACACAGGATTGGTCCAATAGTGAAAAGTGAAGAGAATAACATGTTCTAACGTAATATATCATTTTTTTGTTTGGCCGGCATTACTTTCATTATTTAGCCCAAAATGAATGATCTTTTCAATACCTTCTCGACCCAAATGTATGGGTTTTTCGCAATGACTATAATTTTCGCGATTACGATGTCGATTCATGGTCTGTAATATTAATCTGCTTAGCCTTTTCCCAACTATGTTGGGGTCGGCTTCCAATCTAACCGGATGCAGCTGAATACTATATTAGTATTTTACATGGAGCTACTGCCTATCTCACCTCCACAACTGGGTAATACGATACCCCTTGGTGAGACTGGTTGTCAGACTTTCGGGCTTCTGACGACCCGTAACGACTGTCAAAGATCCACGAATGACGGCCGGGACCAACGGCTTAACGTGCTTTCCGAGGCACGGAGGAGTCTCGATATGTAAAGATGGTCACCCATTCACGGACCAACCACGGGAAGCGTAACTTAACCTGATGGATCGTCCCGTGCGGCTGTTATTACTTAGCCATGAGCTCTTTTTTTGCAGCAGTTTGATGTTCTGTACAACCCTTTAATTTGACCACGCCTTTCCGATACACGCATAAAGCCTGTTAGATAATATTGTATTTTTAGATTCTTGTTCGTATTTGTGTCTAAATTCTGAAGCTATCTTAGCATTTGCTACAGGGGTCCCTTTAAAGGGCATAGTATTACATACGTAAAAATGTATCTTTGAATACCTATTGATAATACATATAGCCCTATTACTAAGACCGCTGTCCGTCCGTCTGTCTGTCTGTCCGTTTGTCACCAGGCTGTATCTCATGAACCGTGATAGTTAGACAGTTGAAATGTTCACAGATGATGTATTTCTTTTGCCGCTATAACAACACATACTAAAAACAGAATTAAAAGAATATTTAAGGGGGCTCCCATACAACAGACGTGATTTTTTTGCCGTTTTTGTAGGTAATGGTACGGAACTCTTCGTGCGCGAGTCCGACTCTCACTTGGCCGGTATTTTTTGTCACGTTTGAGCTGAACTATAATCCCAACATTATGTTCTTCGGTTTACTAGACTCAATAATTATCACTACGTTTTAATTATTGTTAGATAGAAACTAAGTAATGAACGAGAATATGGACAAACAAGTCTGCCCAAAAAAAAATTGCCTCGATTTTAAATGGGGACCTGCCGATCTTTTCTGTAAAAAGCTTACCGTAAAAACTTTGGTGAAGTAAGCTGTCATTAGTGTCAACTCTTAGTGACAGCTCCCTTCACCTATGTGATTACGGTGATATTTTTACAGAACAGACCGACTGTTGTATTATATTGTGTAGTAACGCCCACACTGAGAGCAATATGCTCGAGCAGTTCATATTGATAAATTTATAACAAACTAAATCACAACTAAAATAGAGTTAAAGATAGCGCAACAGTTGCGTAGGTATACTTTTGACTGACTTGACTTGTTAACATTGTCCCGCACAGTAAGCCCTTGCAGTAATGCAACAATTTTTATACATAGCGTTCAAAAAATGTTGCGTTACTGCAAGCGCAACTCAAAACGCAAATAATCATTCAATACACATAGATGAACATAGAGATGTTCATCTATGTGTATTGAATGATTATTTCATGACATTTGGCACTTCTATGAATCTAATGATTATAATTCTGTAAAGCCATATTTGTTACGATCGCGAATCATATTTTCATCAACGTATAAACTGACACTGACCTGTAAATTGCAATTAACGTAACCAAATTTGAATTTCACGGGCTACCTTAGCGCATTCCCCTTCGAAAGCGTCAGGGCAGCCCGCGAAATTCAAATTCCATTATCAGGTTGTATCTTGATTAAAATAATGATTGACGACCGTAGCAATAATATGACTTTACTCGACCAACACGAGGAGGCTCTCGTTAGGCGGCTGGATCAAGGGCTTGATCCAGAAAGCGGTACTCCTGGACACGGCGTGTCAGGGCTCCTGAGAGAGGAACCTCCTAACAATAAGGAGGTTCCTCTCTCAGGAGCCCTGAGCACCGGTAGCTTGGACCCTGTTCCCGATACCGGTGAGCTCCTATTTTTTATATTTTTAAATGTTTTTTTTTATGATTTTATACAAATATTTTAAAAGGTAAATAAACGAAATAGAAATATGGCTTTATAGAATTATAATCATTAGAATCAGCAATACAACTCCATAAGCTACCTTACCTGCTGGGCTGCCTGAGCGCATACGCGTTAGTATTAATTATAGTACTATGTTATTTTGAGGAAGAAATCCGAATTTGAAATTAATAGTTACATTACAATTGAATTAAGAAAATTTATCAGTTGTAAAATTTTTAGTAGGTAAGTATGATTTTGTAAATAATGCACATGGACATAATGATTAAAAATTAATTGCAATTTTCTGTATAGTTTTATTCATAGCTTTTTCCTATTGGTATCTATCGGCGTTCGAATGACACATACCTATTTGTTTGTTTTTTTTTATTTATGAAATTTATTCAGAAAATAAGATGTTGGAGTTAGTTCTGATTTTGGCCACGCACCGAAATAAACGTGTACCTACTTACCCAGCTATAATAATAAACATTTGTGAAATTGTTTACAAAATGCAGTACCTACGGGGTGGGCCAAATTTTTTGCACGCAAGTGTATATTTGTAGACCACGCAATGGTAGCATTTCAATTCAATTTCAATTTATTTCAATTTAGCCGTTTTGTATGAAAAAATTTAAACGAATTTTTTTCATGTAAGTATTTTTTATTTGTATTAATCGAAGTAATCACCCATGCAATCAATGCATCTTTGCCAACGCAGTGGCAGTTTATTGATGCCCTTCTTAAAGAAATCAGCTGGACGGGAGGCAACAAATTCTTCAAAGGCATTTTGTACTGCCTCTCGGGTATTGAATTTTTTTCCCGCCAAGAAGTTATCCAAATTCTGGAAAAAGTAGTAGTCTGTAGGCGCAAGGTCTGGTGAGTAGGGCGGATGACGGAGAGCTTCCAACCCCAGTTCTTGCAACTTGGAGACCGTCTGCTGTGCAGTATGAGGTCGGGCGTTGTCATGCAGGAGCAGCGGAGACGAGCGATTGACCAATGCTGGTTGGAGATGTGCCAGCTTCTCCATCATTGTGTTCAGTTCTTCACAGTACACATCTGCAGTAATGCTCACCCCGTTTGGTAAGAAGCTGTGATGAATCACACCGGCGCTAGACCACCAAACAGTGAGCATCACTTTTCTAGGGGTAAGTTTTCGTTTAGAGCATTGTTTAGGTACTGAACCAGGATCCAACCAACTTGCTGAGCGCTTGCGATTATCAAACAGAATCCATTTTTCATCGCAGGTAACAATGCGGTTCAAAATTCCTTCATTTGTGTGTCTGTTGAGCAGTGCAAGGCACGCCTCGACGCGTACTTCGCGCTGGCGATCATTGAGTTCGTGGGGCACCCATTTGTCAAGCTTCTGTACCTTGCCAATTTGACGCAAATGGACCAATATTGTTTTGACGCTAACGTCGAAAGCTGCTGCTAATTCAGCCGTACATTGTGTATCATCAGCTTCCACAATCGCCTTTAATTCGTCATTGTCGACCTAAGTCTTCGGACGACCGCGAGGTTCATTTTTCAGGTCGAAATGTCCAGAACGGAAGCGAGCAAACCAATAACAGGTGGTGCGTTGGTTTGTAGTGTTAGCTCCGTAAACGTCGTTGATGTTGCGTGCCGCTTGTGCCGCGTTGCTGCCACGACGGTACTCATATTCCATAATTACTCGAATTTTTAACGTATCCATGATGACGAAAACATTTGAAATGCGATGAAAATGTAACACTAATCATTAAACAAATGACTTCTTTTGAAAAAAGAATTCCATGTTTTTAAAATAAAATTAATTTGAAATTAGAATTCTTAGCCAAACAAAAATTATTTTGATTTGAAATGGCCAGTACTGCAGAACGGCAATTTCATAGGTAGAGTCCACAGGTAGAGTCTGACCAACGAAAGCTGTCCAAGAAAAAAGGCGGCAATTTTAAAAATCAAGAGCTTGCTCTCACTGATTAAACGGAGTCGTTACTATTTATTATTCAAGACATATTATGCGATAGTTACATCAGTATTTCATAATTATATAATAATTAGACATGTAATAATGTTACTTAGAAGTGAAGTAAAATTTTTAACAGATAATAATTCGTGGTCAGCTTTCGTTGGCCAAACTCTAAAGACCTCTATTATACTCCTGGCACTTAGGAACACCCAAAATAACTTTTTACCTTACTTTTGGTCCCATTGACAATCAAACATGCACAAGACACTGTCTTGGTTTAAATTGAACACTGTCCAACTGTGTCTAGTTTTTGTTTTGTGGCACTCGATTTCTATATAAAATCGACTAAAATTACATCTCTAGAAAAAACCGTACTCTGCTGTCAAAGTTTAATAAACAAAGCAGGCAACATCACTAAATAACGTATTTCCATTTCGACGCTTTGTTTTGATTGCATTTTAAGAAATTATTAATTAAAAATGACTGAAAACAAGAGCTTTAGTCTTAACAATATGAAGAACACGTGTCGGGCCTGCCTTCAGGCTGACGAAAACGTGTATCCAATGACCACTATGGAAATAAAAGCTTATAAAAATCTTACCGAAAAGGTGCAGTTTAAGTTATTGTTTTAATAATCATTGCGTTTATTAAATCGTGTTCTAAAGTATAAATGTTCTGTGATCGTGTGTAAATACTTACCTGTATTGTTTGGACCTAAAGCTCCGCATTGTTAATAGCTTGCTTGCCCGCATATTTAAAAGGGACTTAAACATAACTGTCGTAAGGCATACTATACATTACTGCCTACACCATTCGAGGTAGTCACGCGTGATACTACTACTATAATGCTAAAATTTAAAAACCATGTCATTTGCCTGTCTTCTTTTTCCTTTCTTGTGGTTAGTAACTAACCTGGTCTCAGAGTTTTAAAGCCGCCCAAGGGCACCTGACTTGGCTTCACATGCCGTCGGGTAACACGATACCCCTTGGTCAGACTTTCAGGCTTCTGATGACCCATAACAATTGTCAAAGATCTACAAATGACAGCTGAGACCAATGGCTTAACGTGTTTTCCGAGGCACGGAGGGGTCTTGGTATGTAAAGTCACCCTTCCTCAGACCAACCGCGGCATGCATAGCTTAACCTGATTGATCGACCCGTGCGGCTGTTATTTCTTAGCGAAGCAAAAATACGTAATCAAGTGAATTAATTCTGAAAATCAATGTTTCAGGTGACCAGTGAGGATGAGAACATGAATCTCTGTTTACTGTGTAGATGGACATTAAAGAAATGTATAAAATTCACACAACAATGTGTGAAAGCGAATGAAATATTTAATCAGAACATGGAAGGGGTATGTATTGGCTTTTAAAGTTTTGGGGTTCCGTTCCGTAGGGTAAAACGGGACCCTATTACTAAGGTCTAAGTGTCTGTCTGTCGGTCTGTCACCAGGCTGCATCTCATGAACCACAACAGTTGAAATTTTCACAGATGATGTATTTCTTTTGCCGCTATAACAACAAATACTAAAAAACGGAATTTTTAAGGGGGGCTCCCATTCAACAAACGTGATTTTTTTGCTCGTTTTTCCTCGATATTGATAACGGCAATAGGTAGACAGTTGAAATATTCACAGAATATTTAGTTATATATTCACTTTAAAAATAAATAATTAAATTAAAATAAAACAAATATTTAAGGGGGGCTCCCATACAGCAGACATGATTATTTGCCGTTTTTATAAATAATGGTATGGAAACCTTTGTGCGCGAGTCTGACTCACACTTGGCCGGTTTATTTTAACACTTTATTAGTACACCAGTGACTATCATACTTATAACTAACTAGCTGCGCCCCGCAATTTCACCCGTGTAAGTCTCGATCTCGTGGGAATATTAGGATAAAAGTATCCCATGTCCTTCTCCAGGTTAGATATTGAACGTCAAAGTTCCATCTTTTTCAAACATTTTTTAAAGAAAGCAAGTTTAAAATGTTTTAAATTAATTTTAAATACCCCCACAATCCCTGAACCGTTGCATGCACACATAAACACAATGTTTTGCGTGCGTTACGTTGCGCACTACCGTAAACAGAGATTTTTCTCACCAAAAATAAAAGTCGTTTCCCAGCAATTAATTTTGTGCAATGATACTTAATTTGCTGTACAGAATGTGTTGTTGACGGCTATGTGATGGGTCTGTTTACACCCTGTATATTTAAAACGAAATATGTTCATTAAAGATAGAGATTAGATATCTTAAGAAATGAGCATTGCCTTGGTACAAAATTTTCTGTTCCTTAGAAATGAGCATTGGCTTAGTACGAATTTTTCTGTATCTTAGAAATGAGCATTGCCTTAGTACGATTTTTTCTGTATCTTAGAAATGAGCATTGCCTTAGTACGAATTTTCCTGTATCTTAGAAATGAGCATTGCCTTAGTACGATTTTTTCTGTATCTTACAAATGAGCATTGCCTTAGTACGAATTTTTCTGTTTCTTAGAAATGAGCATTGTCTTAGTACGAATTCTTCTGTTTCTTAGAAATGAGCATTGTCTTAGTACGAATTTTTCTGTATCTTACAAATGAGCATTGCCTTTGTACGAATTTTTCTGTTTCTTAGAAATGAGCATTGGCTTAGTACGAATTTTTCTGTTTCTTAGAAATGAGCATTGCCTTAGTACGATTTTTTCTGTATCTTAGAAATGAGCATTGCCTTCGTACGAATTTTTCTGTATCTTAGAAATGAGCATTGCCTTTGTACGAATTTGTCTATTCCTTTCTTCTTGTCTGTATAAATGTGTGTGCATATATGGTTAAATAAATAAATTAACAAAAATACTTACTCTATAAAGCATTCTATTTACCTATATATTTTCAGGACACGAAATCAAGCCTCTTCCGTCAGCGAACCTCCTTATATGACTTAAAAAGACGTAGCCTCGAGGTTCATTACATGGGCCCAATAGACATGGCAGATTTAAATGGAGAAGAACGGGAAGAACTAATGCCTTTAGATGATGCTGTAGAAGATGATGATGATGAAATACCTTTAGTGATGCTGCAGGCGGATTCTAAGAGTAAACGGATAGAGTCTGATAGTTACGAGGTAAAATTATTTATTTATTTATAGGAGAACCAACAGCTATCACAAATGGATAACAATTTTATAAGAAACATAGAGCCAATTAGAGGTTTTCACGGGTAAAAACTGAAAAAATAATAGAAATCTTAGGATCACTAACAAGCACGATAGAAAAGATTATAATATACAAGGTGGAGACGACAATACAACAAAAAATGAAACTTCGTATATCTAATGACGTTCTCGGTTTACATATGAAAAAAAATTAATCAAATATATATCCAATAGTTTAGTTACGATAGCTAGTCAAAGATCGGCAAACACCATATTCGGCCCATCACTACTATTTAGTTTGTTTGAAAAAATGACTTTTTTAATTTCGATAGGATTTATTTGATAGTTCCAAAATACTCTTATGCATTCGTATTGCCAGTGTTTTCATTTATTGTTGTATTGTGGTCTCCACATTGTATATACATATATGTATATATATATACAGGGTGTTAGTGTAAAGACCGTTATCCTTGAAACCAGTGGTTTGGTTTTATTTATAGAACGTAAAATCAATGGAAAAATACAACTTTTTTTTTTTTTTAAGAAAATCTACATTTTTCCACAAGAATATTTCACCCTACACGCAAGGGCAACGACCGGCCGCGGCCGGCGATTGGCGGGGGCGGGCGGGGCGCGCGGGACGTTACATGACCGGCTGTCAGCTGTTTCGCAGTCCCTCGAACGCGTATCCATGAGTATCGGGACAGTGACGGATATTTACTTTTTAAAGTCTTTTTATGAAAATAAGGTTTTTTTTTTGTTGTACTGGGTCATTTATTTTTATATTTAAGTCAACTACCCATGGTTTGAGTGACAACGGTGTTTACCCTTGCATACTGTATATAAATGTCAGATACAATAAGCACTAAGCAGTTTAAAAAAATTCAGCGTTCATCCGATTGCGTGCAGAATGGGATTTGGTGGTAAATGGGTCAAATGAGAACTCCTTATAAAGAATATTAAAGTCCTTACTCGCTCGCTTCATGTATGAGTTTTGCCTGTAGTTAGAAGAGGAAAATGGAATGGAGATAGGTGGATTAAATCTAACTGATCTCTGAGGGACATTGAAACGCAGTTTATGCAGGAGGTCAGGACAGTCAATCTCATTAGATATAATTTTGAGAAGAAAAGTGCAATCTGCTCGTCGACGACGGTCTATAAGTGGTAATGGTTGTTTTTAACCAACTTCTTTAAAAAGGAGGAAGTTTCAATTCGTCTGTATGTTTCTTTTTTTTTGTGTTTATGTTACGTGATTACTCCGCCAATTATGAATCGATTTTGATGATTTTTGTTTGGTAGGTCATGCTTAAGAGGTGGTCCTATACAACGTGTAACGGAATAAACGCAAGAGCTCATACACCCCAATTAGAATATTAAATTATAAGACTAAAATAATATCTGTAATTTAATTTAATTAAACCACACCTAGTATTTTTTTACAAAATAGACTTCCTGACTAAACATGAAACGTTTGAGCACACTACTCGATCTCCACGCACACTAATAGCGCGCCGCACGCATGCGTGTGCCTGCCAGCTGGCTAGGTTGGTAGGTACTACAAGCAAGCGTATGCATTAGGTATGTACGTTAGTTCAATGACCGCACATTACTAGTAAAATTATGATTTCATCTTTCCATCAAATTTTCGCAGGCTTTGGACTGTAGGCTTTGAATATTTTGTTTACTTAATTCTAAGATGAAAAAAGAAAAATCAAGCAACTTTTCGGCCGTCTACGATCTATCAGTAAACGTGATAGGGTGGTCTTTTTGGCGGCCGCCCGACTCACTTATTATCTCTGATGCGTACCTACCCAACTGTCGCGATACTATATTCAAAGTCTGCGTGTTTAAAAGATTTGAATCATAATATTTACAGTAATTAAAATTGGTAAACATGAAGGTACTTACAGAACTGAACTATGTATTTACACTACACTATCTCACTATTTTTCTTCGTCTCCTTTTTAATACACTTTCGAAATGTCCACCGCCTTGCTCGATGCAAATTTAGTTTATTTAGAAAGAAAGAAAGAAGAAATTAGCGCACACATTCGCCCCTCTATCTATGGCCATGTTAGGACGAAAGGTACCGGAGTCCCTCAGACGCTGACTTGCACTTAACATTGTCCTGGCCCCAGATATTATAATACTACGTCCTGGCGCTCACTGCTCTGGTACCATATCTAGCGTTGAACTCTCAACACGCTAACTCGACATTATCGTAACAACGAGCCAGTGTCCTCACCATCTCCGTGTACTGAATATTGGTGTACTGGAATGCTATCGCGCACGTAAACAAATGACATTCGGGAACACTTGTCGCTCGCTGCCGGCGAATAACTACCCTTGTGAGCGTGTGGCGTGTGGCGGTGACGGCGCTTGCGGCGGCATATCAAACGTCAAAGGGGTAAGTCGGCAAATTAATGCATCTCCCTCTTTCACATTAATCTTCCATTTACAAAAAACGAACCACAAAATACCTAATATTTTGTCATTTCTTAGAATGTGAAAGACCACATCGGTCGTGCACTTAAAAAAAAGCTTTATTACTTTGAGAGTAGGTCTAAATTTCGTTAAATTAACATTTTTAATAACACAACTAGCTCAAACGTAATAAAAACCAATGTTTATGTGTGTGTAAAGAAAGCTATGACCGAACAACAAATTAGGTTTTGCATTTAAATTAGACATATTGCTTTGCAATAAGGATTAAGCTTCCTTGAATTAACTATTTTATTTACCGTGCACTACACATAGGATAGCTATGAGCGTATTACAAATTTGGTTATGCATTTGAATAGGCTTTATTCCTTTGAGATAAGGCTTAAATTTCCTTAAATAAAATATCGTATTACCTTGTTAAGACGCGGTGGTTCTATTTTTTCATGAAAAATTAACACATATAAATAATGATGGTAATCGATTCAGAAGTCGATTCTGAGCAAACTACTTTCAGGTCTTGCGCTTATTCTGTTACACATTGTATAAATGTTATTAACTTTGCTTGCGTAGTTTTTGAGTTAGCTTCAATATTAGGTATTTTTCCCATTTAATATAATTATCTAGACGTTGTTTTAAGTGACTCCGTCATTGTTATATACATAACAGGTGGTGGTGGTGGTCGAATTTGTGTGGGGTAGGTACTAGGTACCACAACAAAAAAGTTAAAAATAAAAACTTTTTACCAAAAAAAAAAAAATTAAATTCTTGGTTGAACACAAAAAAACTTTTTACAAAAAAAAACTACTCAAGCAAAGTTAATAAAAGGAGAATGGCGGGCAAGTATGGAAGTTTTGTACCGCTGTTAATTTTCGTGTTTTGTATTGTTTTTATATTTAGTCGATAGATAATATCATCAATAAATAGATTATAAATTATCCGATTTTTAGAAGTTAGGGTCCAAAAGTTATTTTACTTTGTTTTATGTATGAGAGGTTACATTTTGAGGTAGATAAGTAGGTATATTTTAAGATGACAGTTGACTGTCAATGTGGTTGTTTACAAACTAAAACGTTAAATACTTAGTCACTATTATTCCTCATATTTAGTCTGTGGTTGATCCTGTCGACTTTACGAACAGCCAAGATGCTCACCGAGTTTTATAGGCTATTTCTAGCGGGATACCTACCAACGAAAATGCATTCATGCATCAAAACAGCAAAGAAGCCATTGACAAGTGACAGATGATTTTCTTGAATTATCATTTCATTCACCATTATATGGTTTTATTTTACACATGGCTAGTTTCGAAAATGTGCATTGCGTTTTGTTGTCATTATATTAACGTTTAGTTATTTAATAGTTATCATTTTTAAAACCCATTTTTTTAAACGTTTCCAAAGTTCTAAAAATATAATAAATACGTAAAAAGAACTAGTTTAAGGTCCTTTATAAGTGCTGAATGTCTTATAGCGAAACACCAACTAAAGTTGGCGGTACGAAATCTGCCGTTTTCCTTTATATGGGACCACATCTGAAGCATGACCTAACAAACAAAATAAGAATCATCAAAATCAGTTCATAATTGGCGGAGCAACCGCGAAACATAAACATATTGCAAAATAAAGACAACCGACTTCCGAAAACTACTTTCGACTAAAATATGAAAAATAACTTTAATTTCGGAAGTCGGTGTCTTTGCTTTTCAATTTTTGCCACCGACTTCAGAAATTAAAGTTATTTTTCACATTTTATAGTGTTTTTTTTAAGTCGGTTGTTTTTTTTTTGAAAAAACTTTTATTCACTTTTTAGTTGTGGTACCCACCCCACACAAATTCAAATACCACTACCTGCTATGTAAATAACAGTGACGGAGTCACTTAAAATATCGTCTAGATATATTAAGTGGAAAAAAACTTTACTAATTTAGTTCTTCGAAAATATTCCCAGGCAAAACTGGAATTAGAAATCAAAGAAGAACCAGACATAAAGGAAGAGTTCAAAGAAGACTTCTGTCCTAAAGCGAGAAGTAAGAACAAGAAGAAAGAAGTAAAAGAAGGCTTTTCTTCTCGAATGGTGCAGGAGACTGATGAATATGTTGTTATAAAACTTACTAAGAAACAGGTAAGAACGAACAAATACAGGGTGTAAGGGACAGCCCTTCGCAGACTCAATCAATCTGCCTAGCCTTTTCCCAACTATATTGGGGTCGGCTTCCAGTCTAACCGGATGTAGCTGAATACCAGTATTTTACATGGAGCGACTGCCTATCTGACCTCCACAACCCAGTAACTGGGTAATACGATACCTCTTGGTAAGCCCAGCCCTTCACAGACTGATGGGATGAATTCAGCATATCATACTAAGACGACCAGTACATGAAATTATTTCAGGAACGTTATTGTAATCCAATACGCGCAATGTATCGTTACCGTGGCAAAACCCGCGTAGCTGCACTCCCCCGGCGGGGCGCGCTCGAGTATTTTAACATCCATTGCTAATTTTTTTATTTGAGATTTTTTATTTAAATAAATGGAGTGCTGCGTACAGAGAATTTAATTTACATTGAAATAAAGGAATAGTAAGCTCGAGCTCGTGGCTAAGTAATAACAGCCGCTCGGGTCGATCCATCAGGTTAAGCTACGCTTGCCGGGGTTGGTCCGTGGATGGGTGACCATTTTCACATATCGAGACTCCTCCGTGCCTCGGAAAGCACGTTAAGCCGTTGGTCCCGGCTGTCATTTGTGGATCTTTGACAGTCGTTACGAGTCGTCAGAAGCACGAAAGTCTGACAACCAGTCTAACCAAGGGGTATCGTATTACCCAGTTACTGGGTTGTGGAGGTCAGATAGGCAGTCGCTCCATGTAAAATACTGGTATTCAACTGCATCCGGTTAGGCTGGAAGCCGACCCCAACATAGTTGGGAAAAGGCTAGGCAGATTGATTTTTTTTTTTTAATAAAGGAATAGTAACTGAAAAAACGATGAAAAAAAATGAAAACTTTTCTGAGAAAATTGCCAGTGGAATTTGATTAAAAATAAGGAGCTGAATGCCCCCTGTTAATTTGCGGAGCGCTGTCCCTTACACCCTGTATACAACATGTTTAAAAATTATTATTATCATACAAAGTATTACTATGCACTGTGGCAGGAAAAAAAATTAATATATTGATCAAAATCAAAATCTAGAGAGAGAAACCGAAAAAAAACAACTGTTCCCTACATTTATGTTCGAAAACTCGTCAAAATGTATGGAAAAGCAGATTTTTTTTTTGTTGGTCCCTTCGTAATTGTTGTTCATAAAGATGAGTACGATGACTCCTTAAGAGATTTCGTGGATGAATACACCTTATACAGGGTGTTAGGGTAAACACCGTTATCCTTGCAACCAGTGCAGTGGTTTGGTTTCATTTATAGAACGTAAAATCAATGGAAAATTACAATTTTTTTTCTTTTTTTTTAAATCAACATTTTACCACAAGAGACGCAAGTTCGTTGCCCTATGCGCTAGGGCAATGAACTTGCGTCTCAACACGGGCGGGGGGTGCGGGATGTGACCCGATCGGCCGCGAGCGCGACCCCTCCCTCAGTCAGTCAGCTGTTTCGCTAGAGAGCACGGTGTCGGATAGAAACTTTATAAAGTCTTTTAATGAAAATTACGTTTTTTTTTTGTTGTGTGATTTATTTTTATATTTAAGTCAACTACCCATGGTTTGAATGACAAGAGTGTTTACCCTTACAGCCTGTATATGGCGTGAAAAGGTGACACACAGACAGAGTTACTTTCGCATTTATAATATTAGTATGGACTAGCTTCCGCCCGCGGCTTCGCCCGCGTGGTATGTCGATAAAAAGTAGCCTGTGTCCTTTCTTGAACACTTTAAATTCATATATCTTTTGATATTTTGAAGCGATCGCGATGAAACAAAAACTTAATAAAACATCGAGTTACACACGGTTAACGGTTAACCATATTGATTTCGTACTTTTTAAGTGATACTGGAACAATCAAACAACAGAACATACAAACAGACAAACAGACAAAAATTCCAAAAATTGTAGAAATGCTATCTGTCGGTTATTCTTGGACACTCCACCTACTTATTTATTTTTTCTTTGTACAGACACGCCTCGTCTACAGATGTATTATAATATGTATGGATATGGAATACGTTACAGGTGTTAGCAGAGCTGGCGGAGAGGGCCAAAGTGGACTCCTACATAAGATCTCCATACAAATGTGAGAAGTGTGTCAAAGGGTTCAATTTCGAAGAGGTGCTTACCGCTCACATGGTGAAACATACTAGGGTGAGTATTATAAAACACCAGCTGTTGCTTGCGACTTCGTCTGCGATCTAGGATGAAAAGTATCCCATGTCCTTCTCCAGGTCAAGGTTGCGGATTAGTCCGAAAGGGATACCGGGACCTTCGCAACAGGTAACTGAAGGAACACGGGTGGGTTTCAGTCAGTAAAAGTCTGACACGCCCTTCCGGCTCCGCCCAAAGCGGGAGAAGTCATTGGATGAATTTCCCACCCTAAAAAAAAAAAAAAGGTCATGGTCTACCTCTGTGCCAAATTTCAACGAAATCTGTTCAGCCGTTTAAGCGTGAAAACGTAACAAACAAGCGCGGCTCGCGGCTTCGCCCGCGTGGTATGTCGATAAAAAGGTTAAAAAAAACAGCTGTTCCCTACATTTATGTTCGCATAGCTCGTCAAAATGTAGGGAACAGCTGATTTTTTTTCGCGATTTCAAGGTTGGTCCTATAGTCAAAGTTGTTCATAATGATGAGTACAATGACCCCTTAAGAGGATGGCCTTGAATTAATTTTCACTCTGTATAAAATAATTCTTGTGAGGAGCTCGTGGCTAAGTAATAACAGCCGCACGCTCCATCAAGTTAAGCTACGCTTGCCGCGGTTGGTCCATGTATGTGTGACCATCTTTACATACCGAGACTCCTCCGTGCCTCGGAAAGCACGTTAAGCCGTTGGTCCCGGCTGTCATTTGCGGATCTTTGACAGTCGTTACGGGTTGTCAGAAGCCCGAATGTCTGACAACCAGTCTTGCCAAGGGGTATCATATTACCCAGTTACTGGGTTGTGGAGGTCAGATTGGCAATCGCTCCATGTAAAATACTGGTATTCAGCTGCATCCGGTTAGACTGGAAGCCGACCCCAACTTAGTTGGGAAAAGGCAGGCAGATGATGATGATAAAATGTATTCTTGTCATATTTCAGGAGCACGGCACATATGAATGTGATATGTGCACACAGTACTGCCCCAGTCCGGTATCTTTGAGAGGACACATCAAATCACATACAACGAGGTAAGTCCTCCGCCACATGCGAACTACGCATCATGATGACGTCACGCAATATCCTGCATCGCGCAAGCAGGATTTACCGCGCGACGAGTATACAGCGTGTAAGGGTAAACACCGTTGTCACTCAAACCATGGGTAGTTGACTTAAATATAGAAATAAATGACCCAGTAACAAAAAAAAAAACCAAAAACCTTTTCATTAAAAGTTTCTATCCGACACCGTCCGCAAATTCATGGATACGCGCCCGAGAGACGTAGTAGGTAATAACTGTGGCGATCACCGTCCGTCTTCTACATACACAACACATGAATAAATACACAATACAGCTGACTGACTGAGGGAGGGGTCGCGCTCGCGGCCGGTCAGGTCACGTCCCGCGCCCGTGTTGAGACGCAAGTTCGTTGCCCTTGCGTATAGGGTGAAATATTCTTGTGGTAAAATGTAGATTTTCCTTTTTTGTTTATAAGTTGTTTTTTTCCATTGACTTTACGTTCTATAAATGAAACCAAACCACTGGTTTCAAGGATAACGGTGTTTACCCTAACTCCCTGTATATTCAATGTCCCGACATCAATCGTCGGGCATCGGACCAGATACAACACCCGTCTGGTCGGAGGATCCTCTCTTTTCTATAGCGGATGAGTGAACTTTACACCCTGTTCCTCATATCTCTATATCCTTATGTATTAGTGTTCGGCGGTACATGTCGATCATCTTCCAAACATCTCGTATCAGCCGACATCTCATCTCACATTTGCTGTTGCAAAAACATGTTTTTCAACTACAATGTTAAGTTTGTTCTTGGCATAAATTAATGCTAACTATGAAATTAAATGATGACGGTTGAATTTCTCCCAATAACAGATATAAAAAACTTTTTACAAAAAAAAACAACCGACTTCAAAAAACAGACACAAAAAAAGTGAAAAATAACTTTAATTTCGGAAGTCGGTGTCTGCTTTTCAATTTTCGTTTTTTGCCACCGACTTCCGAAATTAAAGTTATTTTTCACTTTTTTTGTGTCTGTTTTTTGAAGTCGGTTGTTTTTTTTTGTAAAAAGTTTTTTATTTTACACTTTTTAGTTGTGGTACCTACCTCACACAAATTCGTATACCGTAATCTGCTATGTAAATAACAGTGACGGAGTGAAATAATTATATCGTCTACATAGCAAAGTGGGAAAAATACGTAATTATTGAAGCTACTCAAAAACTACGCAAGCAAAGTTAATAAAATTTATATGGGACCACCTCTGAAGCATGACCTACCAAACAAAAAAAGAATCATCAAAATCGATTCATAATTGGCGGAGTAATCGCGTAACATACACACAAAAAAAAAAAAAAAAAAAAACATACAGACGAATTGAGAACCTCCTCCTTTTTGAAGAAGTCGGTTAAAAAAAAAACAAGTAATAAATCTAAAACCCAACTACGACTGAAAAGGCATAAACAAGACACCACAGACAGACAAATTAAAAATCCGGAGTCACACGTGTTAGGGCGGCATAAATCGAACAGATTACGTGTGACTCCGGATTTTTAATTTGTCTGTCTGTGGTGTCTTGTTTATACCTTTTAAGTCGTAGTTGGGTTTTAGTTTTTAATACTTGATGTTTTTTTAGTTCTTTTCGGGTTATAATATATATATTTTTGAAATGTGCTCATTAAGCCCTTTCATTTGATACCCAACATGGTACGATTAAACCATTTTTTTTTTTAAGTTCCTCACTTTATGTCCTCTAGAGGGCGCCATTTTTAATTTAATGTGACTTCACATAGCCTATAACCAGCGGACAATCACGACGCTTCTAACGATACCTCATTTGTCAAATTGTGATAAGTGGTTTGGAAGATAGGAGGGAACAGATGAACATACATACATACATACATACCGGTCAAAATCTTAACCCTCTTTTTTTCTTCGCCGTAGTCGGGTAAAAAATGCTTAATATTGAATTACACTATCTTTCCACTTCGTCATAGTTGTGTATGTATTTATTTCAATATATATTTATGAAGTAGGTAGTTATGTATATTATGTATGTAAGTGTATGATCATATTATTTGTTCTAGTTTATTAAGTGAATTGTGTTGATTTTATGTATTTTACTTTCTCTTGATTATACACACGGTGTCTACATCTCTTATCTTCTTTCCTATCGCAGGTGAGCTGGAAGAGATTTCTTTAGAAATAAGCATCACCTTTGTACGTTTTTTCTGTTCTTTTCTTCTTGTCTGTTTATTATGTGTACATAAATAGTTACATAAATAAATAAATACAATTATTTTAAAAAGTTTTTGCATTTAAAATAATACAATATTAAGGATTTTAGTATGGAGCTCGTGGCTATGTAATAACAGCCGCTCGGGTCGATCCATCAGGTTAAGCTACGCTTGCCAGGGTTGGTCCGTGGATGGGTGACCATTTTCACATATCGAGACTCCTCCGTGCCTCGGAAAGCACGTTAAGCCGTTGGTGCCGGCTGTCATTTGTGGATCTTTGACAGTCGTTACGAGTCGTCAGAAGCACAAAGTCTGACAACCAGTCTAACCAAGGGGTATCGTATTACCCAGTTACTGGGTTGTGGAGGTCAGATAGGCAGTCGCTCCATGTAAAATACTGGTATTCAGCTGCATCCGGTTAGACTGGAAGCCGACCCCAACATAGTTGGGAAAAGGCAGGCAGATGATGATGATTAAAGATTTTATTATACTTTTTAGATATAAATGCAAGCTTTGCGGCCATGTCCGTCTGTCTCGCCAACATTTGCTCGAACATCACGCTATAAACCACACGCAAGGAGCCACGACCTACACTTGTGACAAGTGTCACTTTAGTACCAAGTGAGTACAGGGTCAAATTAATTAATTAGGGAAACTCCATAGACTTGATGTGTATCGATATCTTATAAAATCCTAACTTATCCATACTAATATTATAAATTCGAAAGTAACTCTGTCTGTCTGTCTGTCTGTATGTTACCTTTTCACGCCTAAACCACTGAACGGATTTCGACAAAATTTGGCAAGGATATAGATGGCATCCCGGGGAAGGACATAGGCTACTTTTTATCGACATACCACGCGAGCGAAGCCGCGGGCGGAAGCTAGTAATATTATAAATGCGAAAGTGAGTTTGTTTGATACGCTTTCACGGTAAAACGATTGACCGGATTGGGATGAAATTTAGCACAGGGGTAGACCATGACCTGGAATAGGACATAGGATACTTTTTATCCCTATATTGCCAAGGGATCAAAATTTATGCGGGTGAAACCGCGAAACAAAAAAACATCCATGATTTACCACTTTGTCGGCTTATCTAAGTGTTTAAGTCAAAGTCAAATAATTTATTTCAAATAGGCACATAAAAGGCACTTTTGAACGTCAAAACAAAGAAATAGAACTGATTCTAATTGCCCCTCCAAAAGGTTAGTTTTCGTATGGAAAAATTTAATATTTATGCCCATGCCAAATTACAGCAAAAGTCTGACACGCCCTCCCGCTCCGCCCAGAGCGGGAGAAGTCATTTGATGATTTCCCAAGCTCAAAAAAAAAAAGGTATTATTGGTAAGATGTAAACGGACATATCGATATCAAATCATGATAACTGAACATACGATCTAATACAAGCCATAAACAGAGTTACAATTTGGAAAATTCTTACAATAATAAATGATGCCTTGACGGATAACTCTTAAAAGCGTTTATTTTGAAAGTTGGCAACGTCGCAAATAGATGTCAAATATTTCGCTGTTTCGATTAATTTGGCAATATTACTGTATGGAAATATGAAATATGGCTAATTAGCTGTTTAAATGTTGATTATGATGATGAAATGCATGAAATAATATCGTAACACCGAATATTTAGTTTTAGTTGTAAAAAAAAGATTTGGAAACTTTCCAAATGCCTTTTTTACACCTAAAACCGGTTACAACTTAAATTCAGTTTTATAATTGCAATTCATCCATACTAATATTATAAACTCTGTCTGTCGATCTGTCTGTCTGTCTGTATGTTACCTTTTCACGCCTAAACCACTGAACGGATTTAGATAAAATTTGGCAAGGAGATAGATGGCATCCCGGGGAAGGCATAGGCTACTTTTCATCGACATACCACGCGGGCGAAGCCGCGGGCGGAAGCTAGTTATTAATATTCTAGTAAGCGATATTTCTTAGTTCCATACAGTAATATTGCCAAAATAATCAAAACAGGTAAATATTTGACAGTTATTTGCAACGTTGCCAACTTTTAGAATCAATGCTCTTAAAATCTCTAACTGGTTTTGTAATTTTTTTTTTAATGTATGTTCCAGTAAGCGAACAATTATCCAACGCCACGTGAAGACGCACGCAATTAATGCACGACACGCGTGCCATCGATGTGGGAAACTATTCAACACTATCGAGTCGCTAAGAGTGCACACTACGTAAGTATAAATCTGTGGCGGCGTACTACGCATCAGAATTGGGAATATACATGTATTTTTTTATATTTTTATGCGGTAGTTTACATCGTAAAAAATTTAAAAAAAAATCTACGGCAAAAAAGCAATTTAAAGTACATATTTTTTTTTTTTTAAATATCCGTCCTACCCGGGCTATTCAAACGCCCTCCATTTGGCGCGCTTGGTGACATCACATTCTATGAAAACAAACAAGCAACTGTCAAGTCAATGTCAAACACTCCTTTTTGTAGGAGTGTTTGACATTGACTTGACACTTGTTGATTGACATTTTGATTGTTGTCCTAGATTGTTACGTCACATCCGCTCTTAGCTTCTCAAGTATTTGAATTACCCACAGGTTTTTGGCACTTACGAAAAAAAAAAATCTCGCTCAAATTGAAATTTTATTCAAAATATTGATGGAGGCATAATTCTGAAGTAATATAGTTTATAATTTTTATCGCACAAGCAGAGCTACCGCGCGACTAACATATCGATGGTCAAAGGTTGACAACATGTAACTGCAATGTGTCAAATTTTACAGGAGAGGGAAAAAACTGTTTAATTTCGACAATATTTTCAAAAAATAAAAAATAAAAGAGTAGTTGGTAGGTAATTGAATTATTTATTGATATAATTTAAAACAATAAAATGCCCACATAGGTTTTTCATTAAATAATCAATACACAAACAGTTACGAGTAAACAATATTGAAAAAACCTCACAACTAACGTGTTACGAGTAGTCAACGATTACTTACGAGTTTCCAATTACAAAAAACAAACACAAATTATAGGAGATTCTGCACCAGGTATGACTTCTACAATACTCTCGATAATATTTTCCGAGTTATAACGTGGGCTGGAAGGTGGCTGAGGCTGGTTTAAAAATGATGAAGTAGTACTTTCGTTTAATACAATAAGTGATGAAGCTTTCAAAGTATCTGTCCCGTCATTATCTTGCCAGCTCTGTTTGGCGCTAAGTACTTCCAGGGGAACATTCTCCTACGCGGGGGTCGTGCGGTCCATGGCCCTTTACGGAGCACCGGTTTTGGCGCGTTCCCTTAGGCTGCGGCCAGCCCGCCGGGTGAACGCGTCCCAAAGGGTCATGGCCATTCGGCTGGCCCGGGAATACCGCACGGTCTCCCGTGAGGCGGCGAGCCTCCTTGCCGGATTACCGCCATGGAATCTGGAGGCGAAAGTCCTCGCGCACATCTGGGACTGGCGCGAGGAGGTGAAGCGCCGGGGCGTAACTCCGCTGCCGAGAAATCGCGGCACAGCGGACGGAGCTCCGGCAGGTTCCATGGCGGCATGGAGAGTGCGATTGTCGCAAACCAGTGCTGGGCACGCCACAATTACGGTGATAAGTCCCCTCTTTGAGGAGTGGCTAGAGAGGCGCCACGGCGTCCTCACCTTCCGCCTGACGCAGGTCCTCACCGGACACGGTTGCTTCGGGAGGTTCCTGTTTCGGATAAGGCGGGAGGAAACGCCCGGGTGTCAGCACTGTGTGGATCGCCCGGAGAACACGGTGGAGCATACGGTGGAGGTATGCCCTGCTTGGGCGGAGCCCCGCCGTGTCCTCTTGGAGGCGATTGGCGGCGGTGACCTCTCGCGTCCGGCCCTGGTCCAGGCCATGGTACGGAGCGAGAGGGCATGGGAAGCAGTCACCTCCTTCTGCGAAGCAGTAATGCTCGCGAAGTAGGAGGCGGAACGCGTGAGGGAGAGGCAAAGTTTGCGCCCTCACGCCCCTAACCGCCGTCGCCGCCGCTGGAGACACCCTGGGCGTCGGGAATCCTAGGCGGATTCCCGGGATTCTAAAATATTATTGAATAACTCAATAGTTTTCATTTATTAGTAATTAGATTAAGGTGTGGATGATCGGATGATTTAAAATTTAAATAATGAGCTTTTATTGAGCGATTTACGTTAAAACTTACCAAAAATATAACTTACCAATAAACATTCAGGGACACTTTTCGGAAATAAATAAACGTAATGAAAGTTCAAATTACATTTAAAACTATTATTTAACAATTAAAACTCGAGCCGTAATGTTACTGTGTCAGCGAAATGCACCCTTTATAGTTACTTTACTCTTTGGAATTGCATTTGCGTTGACACCTCGTAACTCGCGCACTAGTGAGTTCAAGTTGATACCTGTTAATTGTGAGTTTTCAATTGTGGCATAAATTGTTCGAGTGACATTATTTGTGCATTACGAGTTATCAATGGGAAGATTCGGCGCATAATTTAAAGAAAATTGATGTACATAACTCATTTTGAGAAAAAATGTGGGTTACGAATTGTCAACGTATGACCATCGATATATGGTGTTAGTGTAAACGCCGTTGTCCTTGCAACCAGTGGTTTGGTTTCATTTATAGAACGTAAAATCTATGGAAAATTACAACATTTATTTTTATTTTTTTAATCTACATTTCACCACAAAACACGCAAGTTCGTTGCCCTATGCGCTAGGGTACTATGGGTAGTTTACTTAAATATAACAATAAATTACCGAGTAACAACAAAAAAGAAACGTTATTTTCATTAAAAGATTTTAAAAAGTTTCTCTGCGACACCGCGCTCGCTAGCGAAACAGTTGACTGACTGAGAGAGGGGTCGCGCTCACGGCCGGTCAGGTCACGTCTCACGCCCCACACCCGTGTTGAGACGCAAGTTCCACAAGGGTGAAATATACCAGTGGTAAAATGTAATTTTAAAAGTCGTAATTTTCCATTGATTTTACGTTATATAAATGACACCAAACCACTGGTTTCAAGGATAACGGTGTTTACCCTAACACCCTGTATAATTATCTTTCACAGGCGCCACGACAAATCGAAGCGCTTCCAGTGTTCCCTGTGTGACAAGCACTTCATCTACCCGTCGCTCCTGCACAAGCACGTGCTCGCCGTGCACGACAGGAAGGACTACTATTGTGTGGAGTGCGATGTTAAGTTCAAATCTGCGGTGAGTTCATTAGAATAGAATAGAATACTCTTTATTATGTACGCACGGCTAAACATCAAGCTATACATTTCCAGTTTATGGTGATCTCGCATTATATAGGATTTCCGTACAATGCGAGGTCAGCTTATACTGGAAATGTATAGCTTGATGTGTAGCCGTGTGTACACCATAAAAAATACAAATATAAATGTAGAAATTTAACATAGGGTGACACAATGGGCGGTCTTATCGCTAAAAGCGATCTTTTACAGACAACCTTTGGATGGATTAAAGCGCGAAGGAGAGACAATACTGCAGGTAGTCAGTGGTGTACCATTTACATATACAATAAATACATACATACATAAAGCATATACTTATCTATACCGGATGACATTTTTTACCGTCTCGAGCATAATCAGGTGTGTTGTGTAAGTGGAACAGAAGCCATACCCGAGAATATTTGCTTAGTACCATTGAGATTGTACAGGTTCGGAATTTCCTTCAAATATCATGAAAACTATCCATCCTACGGCCCGTGCGTAAAAACGAATAATAGCCAAAATAGGAGATAGTAAACGGCGTAGGCTGCGATGGCGCATGAATGATAGTTGTACGTGTGTGTGAGCGAAACGCACGCACATTTCTTTTGCGTAGAAACCTAGTAAGCTGCCGCTCCTCGCATGGTACAGTCGTGTTGAAAACGTTTCCAAAATCAACGCAATAACATTTATAGTCCACTTACTAATAAACTAAGACAATCCTGATCTACAAATAAAATGAACACAATACCCAAAAATTCTCAAACATACAATACAAATACCCAATTGACCAAATAAGCCTCACACCAAAAGAATAAGTAGTAAATAGGTAATAACTTAACACAAGTAAGAAAACCTACCTAAAATAATAAAACACAACAAATACTTACGTAAGTACAAATAAAAACCCCACCAATTTACCAATTAAAAAGATAAAATAATAAGTAAACCTATCCTTACAAATAAAACGAAAACAGTAACAGACTCGGAACGAACTTTTAAAACAATCTAAGTAATCTTTTTTAAATAATTCGAAACAATAAATACTTGAATAAGCAAGAATACTCGACTGTACTTCATTCAAAATGAAAAGGACGTGCATACATGCGGGAGCGAGAACATTGACAGAATGTTGTTCGGTCGACCCGTTGCTAAGTAACGTCGGCGCGCCTACGCACACACACGTACATAGAAACTTGATGTGTGCGTGAGAGTTCACTTACCGGGGTTCACGTACGAGAGCCGAGCAGCTGAGCGGTACTCGCGCGCGGGCGACACGACCGACAGACGCGCACGCGGATTGCGCGCATTTTACAAAAAATGAACTTAGGTCTGTACCTACCTTTTTAGCGATATCGCAGTAGGTAATTATTGTTCAAAATGTTTCGTTCTAAACATAAACTAGCACGTCTTTGCATATTGTTCGGTAAACTTCGAGGCGTGTCTCTATCACTTTTCAAAACATTAAAAGCGTTTTAAATTATTCGCTGTTTTAAATCACTAACGCTTTGAGCTTCTTCGGGATACACTAAACGTCAGACTAAACGTTTTAGGTCGGCCCACAAATAAAAGTCAAGGGGTGTTGTGTAGGTCTGGTGACCTCGGCCGCCAGTTCACAGGTGCACCGCGACCTATCCACTTATCACCAAATTGACCATCGAGATACGCGCGCACAGATCGTTTGTAGTGAGCTGGACATCCGTCATGCTGGAAGTACATGTCTTGCAGATAGGGATCAGGAACGTCTTGCAACATGGTGTCAATGACAGAACGGTTCTGCACCCAGTGACAAAACTCCATGCGGGGTCCGAGGGGGAATTTGAGGAGAACGGATACCGTTCCTTCGCAGCGACTGAAGATTTTCTTCTTCTGCGTACATTCGCCTTGCACTGGCTGTTTTCACCAAACAAGATACTCTACGTTAGAATATTCGTACATGTTTAGATACGACAAATATGACCGGGTGCACGATGCATACGCGGAAACAAACAGCGCGACGTCAATCCGCCGTGACTAATCAATCGCAGGTGACTGAAGCTCGGGACGCTCCGGCGCGGCGGCGGCGGCTCAAGCGCCTGGTGATATCAAAGAAGCCGACGGCAAGTGCGGCGAGTACCTATCGGCCGCAAAGGAACGTATCTAATTCATTGATAAATTCCGTGCATTTAGTAGGGTGCGTATGATTTGAATTTCGATATTTTTTCATGGATTTATTAAAAAAAATAATAATTTCTGTTTTTATTGTTTTTGTATTAAAAGTTTACTTCAAATGGGTAGTATTTTTAGATAAATCAATTTGTTTAAAGGATATAAAAAATTAAAAAAAATTAGTTGACTATGCCATTGGCTTCTACTCCGTTCACCTACTACACCCTATGTTTGTCGAGACGGTAAAAAAAATCATCCGGTATATACAGTATGCAAGGGTAAACACCGTTGTCACTCAAACCATGGTTAGTTGACTTAAATATAAAAATAAATGACCCAGTAACAACAAAAAAAAAAACCTTATTTTCATTAAAAGATTTTTTAAAGTAAATATCCGTCACTGTCCCGATACTCATGGATACGCGTTCGAAAGAGCTGCGAAACAGCTGACGGCCGGTCATGTAACGTACCGCGCGCGCCGCCCGCCCCCGCCAACCGCCGGCCGCGGCCGGTCGTTGCCCTTGCGTGTAGGGTGAAATATTCTTGTGGAAAAATGTAGAATTTCTTTAAAAAAATAAAGTTGTATTTTTCCATTGATTTTACGTTCTATAAATGAAACCAAACCACTGGTTTCAAGGATAACGGTGTTTACACTAACACCCTGTAGATTAACAATACAATAATAAACATGAAACAGGATGAAAGAGCTATATTAAACTCAAACTCAAACTCAAAGCATTTATTTCCTTGCCAGGGTTGCGGGAAAGTCCGGAAAGGATACCGGGACCTTGGCAAGGAAGGAAGGAATACGGGTGGGTTTTAGTCAGTAAAAGTCTGACGCGCCCTTCCGCTCCGCACAGAGCAGGAGAAGTCATTGGATGACATCCCACCCTCAAAAAAAATAAAAATAACGTTAAGTCTCGATCCCGAGGGAATATCGGGATAAAAAGTAACCTATGTGTTAATCCAGGTTATAAACTATCTGTTTGCCAAATTTCATCCGAATCCATTCAGTAGTTTTTACGTGAAAGGGTAACAAACATCCATCCATCCATCCATCCATACTTACAAACTTTCGCGTTTATAATATTAGTTAGATTTCTTTACTTTCTTTCAGGAAAGCTTAAGATTGCACTTCAAAAAGGCCAAGAGACACCGAGACTCGACATCTTACAAGTGAGTGAGTACGTTTTGTTAAATAACAAAAAAAAAAACCTATCGAAAACGATATAAAAATTGGCTAGAAAAAAACCGGTCAAGTGCGAGACGCACTCGCGCAAGAAGGGTTCCGTACCATTATCAATAAAAACGGCAAAAAAAAACAAGTTTGTTGTATGGGAAGCCCCCCTTAAATATTTGTTTTATTTTAATTTAATTATTTATTTTTGAAGTGAATATGTAACTAAATATTCTGTGAATATTTCAAGCGTCTACCTGTTGTCGTTTTCAATATCGAGCAAAAACGAGCAAAAAAATCACCTTTGTTGTATGGGAGCCCCCTTTAATATTTATTTTATTCTGGTTTTTTGTATTTTTTGTTATAGCATCAACAGATATACATCATCTGTGAAAATTTCAACTGTCTATCACGGTTCATGAGATACAGCCTGGTGACAGATGGACAGACAGACAGACAGACAGCAGAGCCTAAGTAATAGGGTCCCATTTTACCCTTTGCGTACGGAACCCTAAAAACCTATCAAAAACGCTATTAAAACTGGCTAGAAAAAAAAAAGCTTAGCTTGTCAAAATGTAGGGATAGCAGATTTTTATTTTGGGTTGTAGAGGTCAGATAGGCAGTCGCTCCATGTAAAATACTGGTATTCAGCTGCATCCGGTTAGACTGGAAGCCGACCCCAACATAGTTAGGGAAAAGGCAGGCAGATTGATTGAATTTTGTTTTTGTTTCTTCTAGATACGAGTGTCCCCAATGCCCCCAACGCTTCATAAGCACGTCAACTCTGTCCGTGCACATGACGTGCGCGCACGACGCGCCCAAACAACACGCGTGCGACATCTGTCACCGACAGTACAGCAACCGAGAGGCGCTCAGGGCGCATGCGTGGAGAGTGCATCATGCAGACGCAGGGGTTGCAGGGAACAGCTGAAACTGTGAGTTATACAGGGTGTTAGGGTAAACACCGTTATCCTTGAAACCAGTGGTTTGGTTTCATTTATAGAACGTAAAATCAATGGAAAATTACAACTATTTTTTTTTAAAGAAAATTTACATTTTACCACAAGAGTATTTGACTGGTAGAAAACATTTGTGTGCCTAAAGTTTTAAATAAATAAATAAATAATAATAACATTTCACCATACGCGCTAGGGCAACAAACGTACAGTTCAACACGGGCGCGGGACCGGGACGTGACCGGACCGGCCGCGAGCGCGACCCCTATTGTGTATTTATTCATGTGTTGTATAGGTAGGCAGGAGGGGCGGCGACCTCGGGCGCATGTCCATGAATTTGCGGACGATGTCGGATAGAAACTTTTTAAAATCTTTTAATGAAAATAATGTATTTTTTGTTATTGTTACTCGGTCATTTATTTTTATATTTAAGTCAACTACCCATGGTTTGTGGAATCGTCTCCTCAAGCCTTTTATTTTAATACCCCACATAGGTCATGGCACTTTTTTTCAGTTCCTTTTTACATCGTGAGAATCTCCATTTTGACTTAACAACAACAAAACCTAGCCTATAACCCAGCCACTTAGTTATTTAAACAAAAAGCGACTCTTGCTACGACACAATACAGTGCAATTCAGGTCGAATAGCGCATTCACGTAGAAGTTGCCTCTCTTTCTATCGCGTAACTCTTATATCTTCGGACTACGTTACGCTCACTGAATTGGCGCGACAAGACGAGCCCGCCGCGTACTTGTAGTGTCATACCTGAAAGCATACTCAGCCTATAATGTTCCCACTGCTGGGACACAGGCCTCCTCTCTGTGAGAGGGAGTGGGCCGTAATCCACCACGCGGGCCCAGTGCGGGTTGGTAGATGTCACATGTCTTCGAATTTTTGGTTCTAGGACATGCCGGTTTCCTCACGATGTTTTCCTTCACCGTTTTGAGAGCAGTGGTGATGAAATAATTTACACAAAGTAAAGCGCCTGTCGGGTTCGAACCTACGACCTATAACTCGTAAGTCGTGGCCGTTACCACTGGACTACCACTGTTCCACACCTACTATGCAACTTACCGATACCGATACCTAAAATGCGGCGTTCTAATAAAAATATTGATCACTAGCTGCGCCCCGCGGTTTCACCCGCGTAAGTCTCGATCCCGTGGGAATATCGGGATAAAAAGTATCCTATGTTTTATTCCAGGTCATGGCCTACACATGTGCCAAATATCATCTAAATATGTTCATTTATTAGTTAGGATTATTTTTTTACCCGACTACGGGGAAGAAAAAAGGAGGGTTATGATTTCGACCGGTATGTATGTATGTTCATCTGTTCCCTCCTATCTTCCAAACCACTTATCACAATTTGACAAATGAGGTATCGTTAGAAGCGTCGTGATTGTCCGCTGGTTATAGGCTATGTGAAGTCACATTAAATTAAAAATGGCGCCCTCTAGAGGACATAAAGTGAGGAACTTAAAAAAAAAAATGGTTTAATCGTACCATGTTGGATATCAAATGAAAGGGCTTAATGAGCACATTTCAAAAATATATATAAGGTGTATCTTTTCATACACGAAATATTTTAAGGGGTCATTGTACTCATCATTATGAACAACTTTTACTATGGGACCAACCCTGAAATCGCGAAAAAAAAATCAGCTGTTCCCTACTTAATGTTCGCATAGCTCGTCAAAATGTAGGGAACAGCTGATTTTTCTTTCGCGATTTCAGGGTTGGTCCCATAGTAAAAGTTGTTCATAATGATCAGTACAATGACCCCTTAAAATATTTCGTGTATGAAAAGATACACCTTATATATTATAAACCCAAAAGAATTTAAAAAAAAATCACGTAATAAAAACTAAAACCCAACTACGACTTAAAAGGTATAAACAAGACACCACAGACAGACAAATTAAAAATCCGGAGTCACACGTAATCTGTTCGATTTATGCCCTAACACGTGTGACTCCGGATTTTTAATTTGTCTGTCTGTGGTGTCTTGTTTATACCTTTTATACGGGTTTTTTGTTTATTTCAGAACAAAAGCTTTCTCAGTCTGCATGCGGTGGCTTGAAGACCTGACTACTGTTCAAGATCAGGTAAAAAAAAAAACAACTGGCTTCCAGAAAAATTCACAATGTCGATGACGGGTCGGATCGATCCAAAAGGTTAAGCCACGCTTGCCGGGGTTGGTCCGTGGATGGGTGACCATCTTTTAAATACCGAGACTCCTCCGAGTCTCGGAAAGCACGTTAAGCCGTCGGTCCCGGCTGTCATTCGTGGATCATTGACAGTCGTTACGAGTCGTCAGAAGCACGAAAGTCTGACAACCAGTCTTACCAAGGGGTATCGTATTACCTAGTTACTGGGTTGTAGAGGTCAAATAGGCAGTCGCTCCATGTAAAATACTGGTATTCAGCTGTATCCGGTTAGACTGGAAGCCGACCCCAACATAGGTGGGAAAAGGCTAATTAAAAAAAAAAAACAATAATTACGAAATAGTGTCTAAGGTCTTGACATCAACCAATGAACGAATGGCAGGGAGTCAATAATGTCAAACTTTTATTGGTTGAATACGAGGCTTTTGGCTACTTTTGTAACAGTCCTTACATACATAATCAGCCTATAATGTTCCCACTGCTGGGACACAGGCCTCCTCTCTATGAGAGGGAGTGGGCCGTAATCCACCACGCGGGCCCAGTGCGGGTTGGTAGATGTCACATGTCTTCGAATTTTTGGTTCTAAGACATGCCGGTTTCCTCACGATGTTTTCCTTCACCGTTTTGAGAGCAGTGGCGATGAAATAATTTACACAAAGTAAAGCGCCTGTCTGGGTTCGAACCTACGACATACAACTCGTAAGTCGCGGACGTTACCACTGGGCCACCACTGCTTCCTAGTCAGTTATTGATATAACAAAGTCGGTAACAGTCCTTATCTTGTCTATTTCTATTGTGTGTGCAGATTAAACAATTTTTATTTCTCTCTTTTTGAAAAGTGAAAAATAACTTCTAACGTTTTTTCTTCTCATATTTTTCACGTTCTAGTGTTTTTTTTTTGGACAAAGTTTTTATTTTTCACTTTTTAGCTGTCGTACTTACCCCACAAAAATTGGAATACCACTACCTGCTATGTAAATAACAGTGACGGAATATTGAAGCTAACTCAAAAACTATGCAAGCAAAGTTAATAAAATTTATATGGGACCACCTCTGAAGCATCATCATCTGCCTAGCCTTTTCCCAACTATGTTGGGGTCGGCTTCCAGTCTAACCGGATGCAGCTGAATACCAGTATTTTACATGGAGCGACTGCCTATCTGACCTCCACAACCCAGTAACTGAAGCATGACCTACGAAACAAAAAAATAATCATCAAAATCAATTAATAATTTGCGGATTAATCGCGTAACGAACACAAAAAAAGCATACAGTCGAGTTGAGAACCTCCTCCTTTTAAAAGTCGGTTAAAAAAAGAGGTAGTAGAATTGATATAACAAAATCAACCACCAGAGGGGGCCCAAACCGGCCACATTAGCAATTCCTCTAAAAGCAGTTCATTTCCTGAATCCCAGCTGTCATTAGCAATTCCTCTAATCCATACTAATATTATAAATTCGAAAGTATAACTCTGTCTGTCTGTATGTTACCTTTTCACACCTAAACCACTGAACGGATTTCGATAAAATTTGGCGAGGAGATAGATGGCATCCCGGGGAAGGAATAGGCTACTTTTTATCGACATACCACGCGGGCGAAGCCGTGGGCGGAAGCTAGTTTGACATAAAAGCAATTCATTAAGTGTGGACCATTCTATGTTCTATGTTACGGGTTTGGTTTCCGCACTTAGTCCTTAAGGTGGACCATTGTGCGTGGGCCATGGCGGCCGTTGGGGGTTATTCCATCCAGCCCACCTCCCTCCAGAAGTTCACTATGTCTCCTGGTTTGTTTAGAACCTCCGTGTAAGATCTGGGTGACCCGAGGGTTACAGTTCTAATCTGGGCGACGCCCGTGCATTCAAAGCGCACGTGCGCGACGGTTTCCTCAGCCTCCATGCACGCTCTGCACAGAGGACTGTCCGTTATGCCTATAGTGTGGAAGTGTTTGTTTAACGAGCAGTGTCCTGTGATGGTTCCCGCCACCAGACGCAGGCCGTTCCTGTCCAGGCGTAACAACCGCCTGGTTAGCCTGCCATCCAAGGATGGCATAGCTTCCTTGGACTGCCTGCAGCCCGGTGCCGAGGACCAGCAGTTCTCCGCTTGAGTATGGGTAAAATCCTGGAGCCACCTGCGTATTTGGTTGTAGGGGATGGGTACGATGGGCTCAGGCCCACAGACCGACGTGCTAGATGCTCTTCTGGCAAGCTCGTCTGCTGCGTCATTGCCCAGCGATCCACTGTGTCCTTTAATCCATTGTAGTCACTTTGTTGCATCCGGATACCGTTACTCGTTCTAGTGCATTGTGACATTCTAGTGTAAGCTTCGAGGTAATGTAATTTTTCTGTAGGGATTGGAGAACTGAGGCACTGTCGGAAAGTATGCGTATATGGGTGGCCGTAACACTCCTGGCTTCTATGGCATAGGCCGCCTGTATGATACCCACACACTCCGCCTGATATACGGTGTTGAACATTCCCAGCGGGCTGGATATGTTAATGTTGAGATCGTGTGAGAAGACTCCGACTCCTGTACCGGAGTGGGTCTTCGATCCGTCGGTGTATACTCTCATCTCTTTCGGTCCTGAGTAGTCATTCTGTTCTTCTGTGAGTACTATACTGTAGTGTCTTTGAAAGTGGTGTGTCTTCGGGGCTTTGTCACAGGGTGATGCCATCATTGGCTGTCGTTTGACCGCATCATCTTTTATGCGTGTGTGCTTAACTCTGGAGTCTTTGGTCAGGGTTCCTGATAAGTGAAGCCTAAAAGCTGCCAGGGCCGCTTCTTCTCGTACGATGAGGTGCAGAGGCGGCAGTCCGAGCATTGCTTGTAGGGCGGCAGTGGGTGCAGTTCTCATGCTGCTGGTGATTGCAACACATGCAGAACGCTGCAGTTTTTCGAGGTCTCTTTGGGCTGTGCTCAGGTCTGTCCTGGGCCACCAGACCAGTGAGCCATATGTGATGATCGGTCGGATGACCGTGGTGTATAGCCAGTAAGTGACCCTGGGGCTAATTCCCCAGTTCCTTCCAAGCAGTCGCTTGCACTGCCAGAGGGATACAGTGGCTTTAGTGACGATGTAGTTCATATGTTTCGCCCAGTTCAGCTGTTTGTCCAAGAAGATGCCCAGATACTTGGTTTCAGTTGATAGGCTTAGGGTTGTCCCAAAGAAGCGGGGTAGTTGTAGCATCGGTAGTTTCCTCTTTTTTGTGAATAGGATCATTTCAGTTTTTGTTGGGTTCACCGTAAGTTGGTGTTTATTGCACCATTCCTCTACTATTTTCAGAGCTTGGCGCATGAGGTTGCATATAGTGTTTTCATGTGTGCCATTGATTATTATGGTTATATCGTCCGCATAGCCTACGGTGAAGTAACCTTCGTCATTCAGTGCTTTGATGAGGCTGTCTACCACCAGGTTCCATAGAAGCGGCGAGAGGACTCCCCCTTGGGGTCAGCCCTTCGCCACGATGGCCCTAGTAGTGTCGTTCACGGTCACCTGTACAGCCCTCAGTTTGAGCATGTTGGTGATCCAGCCACTCAGGGTCGAGTCTACGCTGTGTCTGTTGAGGGCCATGGTGATGCTTTTGAAACTGGTTTTATCAAAGGCACCCTCAATGTCGATGAAGACGGCCAGTGCTGAGCATTTGTGGTCCACCGCACATTCGATCTTGGAGATCACGCTGTGCAGCGCGGATTCCGTTGATCGGCCAGTGGAGTACGCATGCTGTTGTTTGTGGAGTGGTTTTTCCCGGAGAGGTCCGTCCCGGATGTGTCTGTCACAGAGTCTCTCGAGGGTTTTAAGTAGGAAGGATGTGAGGCTTATGGGCCTATAAGCCTTGGGTAGTGTGTAATCTGTTTTTCCAGGTTTGGGTATGAAGATGACTTTCACTTCTCGCCATGCGAGAGGAATGTATCTCAGTGCTATGCAGGCTCGATATATCTCCACCAGGTATGGTGTCAGATGGTCTACCCCCCACTGCAGTAGGGCTGGGAAGATGCCATCTAAACCCGCAGACTTGTATGGCTGGAAGGAGTTGATGGCCCACCTTATTTTGTCTTCTGTTACTAAATTGCGGGCTCTAGACCAGTCTTGATCCGTTGGGGTCCATTCCAGATCCGCCTCCCACGTCCTATCCTCTAGGAGTTTGCATTCTGGGAAGTGAGTTTCAAGAAGGACCTTACTAGTTTCCTGATCGTTAAGCGTGTATGAGTTGTCAGGTTTTTTCAGCGCACCAAGAGTTCGGTCCTGATCTGTTGATAGGATTTTCCTCACCCTTGCGGCTTCGTTGTTTGTCTCGATAGATTCACAGAATTTCCGCCATGCGGTTCTCCTGGCGGTTCTGATTTGCTTCTTGTAAGTGTATTGGGTTTATTTGTATATCTCCCAGTCGTCCGGGAGTCTGGTGTTTTTGGCTCTGTTGAAATTCTTTCGTAGTAAGTCTCTGAGCTTACTGAGTTCCGCGTTCCACCAGGGGTTTTTTTCCCCCTTGGTTTTTGGCGCTCTTAGCTTACAGCATGCATGGTATGCTTCGGTGAGGTATTGTGATAGTTTTGTTACGGTGTATTCCAAATGTGCTTGGTCTTTCAGGGTTACTCTTGACAGGTGCCTCGCTAAAAGGGAGGCTAGGAGGCGTTTATACCCTGGGACATCAGTGCGCCTTGGGTTTCGTCTCGGTGCTGGTTTCATTGTGTTAGTAGTTAGTGTGAAACGAATTCTTCTGTGGTCTGAACAAGAAGGTTCGTCCGATACGTGCCAGTTTTTTATATAATTTGTCGCATTTTCAGTAGCCAGTGTTAGGTCAATAATCGTTTGTCCTCGGACTGTAACCCAAGTGGGTTCAGAGCCGTGGTTTATGATGTTTAAGTTAGTGGAAAATAAATAGGTGGATAGTACCTCTCCCCTGGAGTTTGGTGCCTCGCTGCCCCAGAGAGGGTGGTGGGCGTTCGAGTCGGTGCCGATGATCAGGTCTAGTTTGGCGCGCTCACAGTGTTGTACCAGGTCGGCCATTTCTTTTGGCGGACAGTCCACGTCCTCGCCTGGCATGTATACCGAGGCCAGTACAACATCTGGATCACTGCCTTCGGTTTGGAGCCTGACAGCTGTCAGGTCTCTGGAACAGAATTGAGTGAGTGGTGTGATGGGAATGTCTTTGGGTATGTAGACGCAGGTTCGTGGTTTGTCTGAGCCGTGTGTATCAAGGACAAGCTTACCTCCGATGTTACTGAGTCCACATATTCTGTTATTTCTGATCCACGGCTCTTGGATCAGTGCGATTGTTCGGGGCTTTACCTCCAGTGCCCTGCGCAAGCTGGCCGTGGCAGTCTGGCTGTGCTGGAGATTGGTCTGGATGATGTTGAGGGGCGGTGGCGGTGGAGAGGTGTTAGTCGGATATGGATCCATCAGACAGCCCCTCCACTACCTCCTCTCTGTACGTTCCCTCTTGTAGCTCACCCGGTGATGAAGCGAGTAAGCGTTCGCTCCAGCCAGGTGATTCGGGCGGTATTGTTCTGTCATTATCATCGGCCATTGCCGCTCGGGCCATATCCACCTCGAGCTGGTCGATGTCGGTGTCAGTCGTCTGTGCCGTGGTCGGTAGAGTAGTCTTACCGTCTGTGTCGTCAGTCTGGGTGTCAGAGGGTCGGGTCGTGGGCCAGAAGCGCACGTATATCGACCCTAACAGGTACGATATCCGCCGCTCCCTTCCCAGGACCCTTTCAGCTTCCTCCGGTGGCAACCCTAGCGTGAGGTAAGTCCCACTATTGTCGCCACCGACGGTAGTCGCCCTGTAAAGTGACCACCTGCTAATGTCGTACCAAGTATTCTGACGAGTCAGAATACTGTGGAGCCTGGCTACATCACCTCTGTAACGAGGGACGAAGAGCGAGGCTCGGACACGGGTGGGCACGTCAGTCTGCTTCATCACTGTTAGCTTCAGGTCAGTGTCTGGGAGTCTTATTTTAGGCACATTCTGGGTCAGCCAGGTCAGGGCAGAGTCATCTTCACACCACATCTGCACTGTGCCTTCCGCTACCCGAGGGTATCCGCGGAAGGCCGGGAGTGGTGTGGACGGGTCTGTGTCCAGCAGTAAGTTCTCCAGTTCAGTCTTTACGTGTTCGGCCTCTACCTTAGTCAGATCCCTACTGGGGTGGGGAAAACAGACTGCTACAGCAAGCCGCGCAGGAATGTCCTTCGTGGCCCGCGCGTAGGTCCTCTGTCCCCCCTCAGCAGAGTCGACCCTCACGCGCTTGGCGTCCCCCTGCGACGTGCTCGGCGAGGCCGTGTCGTTAGGGCGCTCCCTCTTCGCCGGCCCTGTACCGCTTGGTCCAGGCTGCGGCTCGGAGGTGCCTGGCTGGGTGTTTTTTGCCGGCAACGTCTGGCGTGAGGGTTTGTGGCGCTTGCCTCTGGAGTGTCTGGGTCGAGGCCGGTCTGTAGTCATGTCGGTGTCGGTGTCAGTGTGTCGGGGTCGGCCGGCGGCCCCGGCAGCCCCTGACGCGTGCGGAGGCGCTTCGCGCTGGGTTGCCCCTTCGCGTACCTGCCCCCGTCCGCTTGGGTCCGCGTCCGGCCGTTTTTCGCGCTGGGTTTCCCCTGCGCGGACTAGCGGTCGGTCACGTGGATCCGCGTCCGGCCGCTTTTCGCGCTGGGTTTCCCCTGCGCGGACTTGCGGCTGGTCGCGTACCATCTCTTCAGCGTCCGATCGCGCTTCGCGCTGGCAAGTGCCTACGCGGGTATTGCGCTTTCGGTCGCCTACTTTCCTCTCCCGGGCCAAGATTTTTCCGCGCTTTCTCAGCGGGCGTACTTCATCAACTTCAACCGGGAGAGTGGTGGAGCTGCCAGGTCTATCAACCTTCCCCGTCTCTGTCGGTCTGTGCTGGTCTTGGTCCTTGTCTGGGTAGTTGATGCTACTCCGCACGATGCTCTGTTGCCAGAGGCTCGTGGGAGGCATGCTTTGTGCGGTCGGTACTGGCGCGTGGGTCGCAGCCGGAGTCGTGTTTGAGGGCGCGTTATTCGCAGCCGAAGTAGGGGGTATGGGCGCGTTAGTCGCAGCCAGTGTGTTGGGCGCTTGGTCAGCTGCCGGCCGCGCTAAAAAGCGCGGCATTAGGTCGTTGAAGTTGCAGGTAGGGCCCCCTCCCATAATACGATGGGGGCTAACCGCCGTAGCGGTGTGGGATTCCCCGGCTTGGCCGGGACCCACCTGGGTAGTTATTTCACTATTCTGCTTATTCATTTTGTTGGGGGGGTGGGCTTTTTTGGAATCGAGGTTACCCATCCTCTAGGACCGACGGGATAAGGGAATAGGAGGGAAGGCGTTTGGTGGATGGAGGGTTTGGGTTGCGGGGGGACACCCTAGGTCTGGGAGTTGGCCTAGGGATTTTAGGATCGACTGGATGTGAATGGATATGGAGGGATGGTATGGTTAGTGGATGGAGGTACACACGGCTCCACACCAAACCACGCGCCCCCAGCACAAACCGACCCCGCATGGCACAGGGATTCCGTACCAGACGAGGTCAGCCCGAACCGGACGCGCATAGCGTGATGGGCAGCAGTGTGTAGGAGACTATGGGAAAGGGGTATAGGATACCCTAGGCCTGGGATTTGGCTTTCGGGAACTTCTCTTGTCCGGGATCTTTTAGAAGATGCTCCTGGTGCAGGACCGCCCACCAGCGGCTATTCTAACCGCCGGTGGTCGGTCCCACAGCCAGGAGTTGGGCTATCCGCAACCTGCCCTCCCGCTCGGTTGCATGAGAAGAAGTGCCTGACAGACCGGGTCGCCCCACCGCGAATGTACGTATACATTTGCGTTGGAGCGATCCAGACTCTCCCGAGAGTGTGGACCATTTTACAAATCTCTATAGAAAACTGTCAAACATATGAATTATTTCGTAATAGGAATTACACGCAGAGCATCATAATTATGAATTGTCAGTTTGTGACATTTTACGATGATTCATAATATTTTTAACCGACCTCTACAAAAAGGAGGAGGTTCGCTCGAGGGTAATTTTATTAATTTTGCTTGCGTAGTTTTTGACTGAGCTTCAATAATTACGTATTTTTCCCACTTTGCTATGTAGACGATATAATTATTTCACTCCGTCACTGTTATTTACATAGCAGATAACAGTATACGAATTTGTGTGAGGTAGGTACCACAACTAAAAAGTGAAATATAAAAAACTTTTTACACAAAAAAAAAACAACCGACTTCAAAAACCAAACACAAAAAAGTGAAAAATAACTTTAATTTCGGAAGTCGATGGCAAAAACGAAAATTGAAAAGCAGACACCGACTTCCGAAATTAAAGTTATTTTAACCAAACACAAAAAAGTGAAAAATAACTTTAATTTCGGAAGTCGATGGCAAAAAACGAAAATTGAAAAGCAGACACCGACTTCCGAAATTATAGTTATTTTTCACTTTTTTTGTGTTTGTTTTTTTAAAGTCTGTTGTTTTTTTTTTTTGTAAAAGTTTTTATCATATTATGATTCTGCCAAAGTGACCGTATTAAGCCCCCTGTTAAACCGTTTTTGAAAGCAACAAAAAATATTTTAACAGTAAATAAAATAGATTAGGTACTGTCGCGGCCTGCAACTGGGCTATTAATGGACGATCGTGAGTCCATCAATAGCTGGTTGCGGCCAAGGCTTGTATAGTACTTTTTTCTACTTAGTAACAAACTTAGTAAATTAATTATAATTTCCAGAATCAATGACGAACAACGATAATTTTTCACGCGCCAATAATGTTAATTTGTTTCTTCTTTATTTTAAACAGCTCTATTTGGAAGCCAAATCGAAATTCAAATAAAATCTTTGATGCGCTAGAGTAAAAAGTTCGTTCCATTTCTAAAAAACACAACAGATATTTTATGAGTTTTCATAGTAATTTATTTGCCGCTAAACACGCCAGATATGGATTTTCATACTTACTTTGCCGGCCGCATCGTCATTTGGTTTTGAACAGTACGGCAATTTCGATTTATCTCAAAGGAGGTTGTCAAAATAATGCTCGAATTTCCAAGCATGTTTGAGAAAAATATTTTATCATAGCTGACTTTTTTCCTTGTTGATCTACAAAATCACCTTTATTTACAGCTAGAAGACCAGATGGTACTGAAGTCATTCAAACAATGATGTCTGGCGTCCCATTAGGAATATCGCAGTAGCGGCCCGGAGTCTGGATTTGTGCCCGGTTGATGGCAATAGGCTTGCCCCCTATTACATGGGACTGAAACATAACTGGCGAAATGTGGGTGTACTAATAATACCTTCGGGAATACAGGCTTGATGTTAGTAAATATGAAAAGATTTTAGTACATAAATAAAAGAATTTCAAATAATTTATCAAGTTTTTTTATTAATAAAAAATATACTTTAACAAGATTCAAATATTTTCTTACATTATAATTATTATATGTGACAATAGATTTTAAACAACAAGTGCATTTTATGACATAATTTTATTTTATGCATCCTCACCGGAGTTACTTTTTTTAGAGGAGTAGTGGACAACATCGGATAACAAAAAGTTATCCAATGATCATGATCTGCACAAGTTACTTTATCATGTTGCTTTACTAAAAGTTACTTCAATATGGATGCACCTTTAGTTTTAGTTCACACCGAGACGCGGCGCGACGCGCACTTTTTTACGATCCGATACAATATCGAATTTATTTACTACACAATAAGGTACACGCGCTGCGCAGCACCGCGCTTCTCAACGTACTTTGACACGTGTCAACGCTCGAGTCGCGCGCAGCGTCGCGTCGCTTCACGTCGCGGTCCGAACTGACCCTTATTCTTATAACTACAGAAGATTTTTTTAAAGGCCTTCCCACGACTTAAAGTACATTCAGAAAGCATGAGGCATGTCTCGCCAATATCTCAATGTCGCATGTCGCCAACTCGTTCACACTATATTCGTATGCTAGCACCTTTATCAAAAAATTGTGATAAGCACCGCTAAAGACTCCCTATATTTTACACGAACTTGTATAACACTACAAGATTCTTATGGCGGGTGGCCAAAATCGGAACTAACGGCGCCATCTTGTTTTTTGAATACATTCCACAAAAGAAATGCACAAAATGTTTACCAACAGCGCCACCCTGTCAACGTCATTCGAGCGCCAAAACATCCTTGTAACAATATTCTCTTCATTACTGCTCAGTCCACTCGGTTGTCATTGCGTAAGTAAATAGGATCGGTTTATATTCAGTGGCACTGGCAGTTCATCTAACACTATACTCCATTTGAAATAAGATTAGACATTTAAACAAACCTTTTTACAGTCCATTCTACCGAATTTGACTTCTATACCGTAGGCATAATGATGGCATTAAAAGCAAAAAAGGTTACACAATACCAACTGTCTACTGCAGCTGCCATTTGTCATGCCAACAACGCAATAGAAGTCAAAATCGGTTGAACGGACTGTAAAAAAGGCTTATTTAAATGTCTAATCTTATTTCAAATGGAGTATAGAGTGCGTTGGCTCCACTGTTGTAGGACCAATATGAATACGCAACTCCGCCGCGGCGCTACATAAGAGGTCCGTTTTTTAAATTTAACAGTGGAGCCAACATTACGGCGGAGAACTATTTGATGAAACGCACTCTACAGTGCGTTCATTATAACGACGCGTGACGCGTAGCACTGAATTCAAATTTTCTTACGTTTTTTTGCAATTTGCAGGTCGGTATCAGGTTGTATGTTGATTAAAATATGATTCGCAATCGTAATAAATATAGCTTTACAGAATTATAAACATAAGAATCAGCAATACAACTCTCTAAGTTCATGTAAGCGTATTGAATGACTATTTCACGAAATCATGACATTTGGGAGTTATTCTAACTTAAAGATTTGAATTGCTGGATCGACCTGTGCGGCTATTATGTGCCCATTATGCGGAAAATAAATGTTCTCCCTCTATACAAGATATTTTTAAATGTTTTAGTAGACATAAATATAAATTAGCGACTTACTATTGGAATGTGATCGATTCAAACTTAAAATATCGCTTAATTTCAAGGATATTGTCTTCTGCATGTAAACCAGGGATGTTGCGGACATCCGGAACTGCGGAGCTTCCGCATGGATTTGGACATCCGCATCCGCAATAATTGATGTGGATGTTGATGCGGATGCGGATGTCGCACAGAGGCCTTAGTGCAAGTTTCTTTTAACTATCTTCACTTTATCGCACTAAGGCCTCTGGTCGCGACAATAAGAATAATGGGCGGGGCTTGAATGACGCGTGCTTTATGCGAACGAAATCTTCACTCCTATTGGTTAATGAGCACGCAGATTCTCATTGACCAATAGCACGCAATTTGTTCCTAGCGAACAATTGTTCAGTAGCGCGGGTTTATCTATGAACCACTGCGTAACAGACTTGACCCCGAAAAGGTGGCAATATAACTTTTTATTAAATATAATGCTCAAGTTTTTAACTTTACTTACTAAATATGTAATAAAAATATAAAAAAAACTATTTTTTATTTCTCCAACCACATTTAAAATTAAAAAAAAAAAACTTATAAAATATCTAAACATCCGCATCCGCATCCGCGGATGTGAAAACATCTGCATCCGCATCATCCCTGACGTAAACCAAGCATGTCTGTGAGCTTCACCCATACGTTTACTCATAGAAACTGACAGCCCGTTTAAATTCTAATAATCAATACCTTTCCGTACTATGTGTGGTCAGCTCAGAGTTAACAGCAAAATGCTTGAACAATTTAAATTGATAAATTAACAATGAACTAAATCGAAACTAAAATACAGTCGAAAATTGCTTGCCAGAGATCCCTGCAGGCGTAGCATGGCGCTTTCTATTTCTACGAAGAATAGGCATAGCTTTTTCTATACAAAGTGACAGTTCGTTTCTTCATTTTTGACATCCACCGTAGAAATCTTTCTACAATCTGTCATTTTGTCTTTTATTTCTAACGATCTTTGTCTACGTCTTTTTGTAGGTAGACTATTTCGGAAAAAAGTTTTCTATCCTTACTGTCAAAATCACACTGACAGCCGATAAATCCCATGACAAAACAAAGAATTCTGAGTCGAATTATGTAAAAGAGTGAATTTCGTAAAAAGTGCAATTGACTCTTTCGACTTTGCTGCCGTCGTACTGTCTGCAGGAAACGTCATTTTTGTTTACTCTTCCGTCGACAAAACGGTGCTCATGCTACGCCTGCTGCAGCTTGTGTTTATTTTCAACTGTATTCAACTTGTAATTAAGTTCATTATTAATTAATCAACTCACCCCCATGAAAACTTATGTCATTCCTTCCTCATACATTTTCTCCTCTCCAACACAATCAGGCTTTTTAAAGCACTGGCTATCGTGTACCTTAGTTCATGAAACTTTTCGTAGGACAACCTGTAAGTATGTGTTTGTCCGTTTGTTAGTTGCAGGATGAGGATAATGTGGGTGTCTCGGTGCATTATTTCTCTGGTCCGTTCTGGAGAAGGGTGCTCTGATGCTATAGACGATTGGCTGTGAAAACAGAACAGACATTTTATTTACAGGGTGTTAGGGTAAACACCGTTATCGTTTGGTTTCATTTATACAACGTAAAATCAATGAAAAATTACTTTTTTTTTAATCTACATTTTACCACAACGCGCTAGGGCAACGAACTTACGTCTCAACACGGGCGGGAGGCGTGGGACGTGACCTGACCGGCCGCGAGCGCGACCCCTATTGTGTATTTATTCATGTGTTGTGTAGGTAGGTAGGAGAGGCGGCGACCTCGGGCGCATATCCATGAATTTTTTATTTTAAAATCTTTTAAGGATTTTTTTTTTTGTGTCGTTCATTTATTTTTATATTTCTTTATTTAAGTCAACTACCCATGGTTTGAGTGACAACGGTGTTTACCCTTACATCCTGTATTAGGGTCACTAAGGGCGAATTTTACTAAACTTTTATATTGAGTTTAAGTCTTATCCTGCGAATAAATTTTGAATTATTGGTAGTTTTTCCATACAAAAACTGTCAGATGACAATTTTATTCCACGGTTAAAATATATCTGCACTCCATTTGAAATAAGATTTGGCATTTAAAAATACCTTTTTTACAGTCTATTCTACCGATTTTGACTTCTATGCGTATAAGGGTGGCATTAAAAGCAAAAAAGTGGTTACAATACCAACTGTTCACTGCAGCTGCCATTTTTCATGCAACCAACACAGTAGAAGTCAAAATCATTTGAACGGACTGTAAAAAAGTTTTATTCAAATGTTAATCTTAATTCAAATGGAGTATAACTTTGATAAAATCAATCCTTAATAAGTTACTGTCTCGTTGGTTTAGTGGTCGCAAGTGCTGCTGCAGAGCATGAGGTCCCGTGTTCGAAAATCTACCATTTTGGTAGTTAAAGCTGATCATTTTAAAATCTACTCTATTTGAAAGCATGTTTGAATGCAAATCTGGGTAATTGAATGAAAAGCAAATGACTGTCTTCCTATTACGGTATATGAGATACAGCCCAGTGACAGACAGACGGACATCACAGGCTTAGTAATAGGGTTCTATCTGGCACCCTTCAGGTACGGATCCCTAAAAAATATACAGGGTGTAAAATGACCCATCACATAGCCGTTCAACTACGCATTCTGTACATCAAATTAAGTAACATTGCACAAAAATAATTGCTGGGAAACGACTTTTATTTTTGGTGTGAAAAATCGCTGTTTACGGTAGTGCTCAACGTAACGCACGCAAAACATTGTATTTATGTGTGCATGCAACGGTTCAGGGTTCGTGGAGGTATTTAAAATTAAGTTAAAACATTTTAAACTTGCTTTCTTTAAAAAACGTCTGAAAAAGTTGTAACTTTGACTTTCAATATCTTCGTAACCAGAAGGTTCCCAGGTATGATTCAGAACAAATAAATGATCACAATGACGGGAATAACAAGTGACTTTCGGCTTCGTTAAGTGTCTTTTTAGACCCATCATCATCTGCCTAGCCTTTGCCCATGTTGGGGTCGGCTTCCAGTCTAACCGTATGCAGCTGAATACCAGTATTACTTGGAGCGACTGCCTATCCGACCTCAACTCACTTACTGGGTAACACAATACTCCTTGGTAAGACTGGTTGTCAGACGGGCTTTTGACAACCCGTAACAACTGTCAAAGATCCACAAAAGACAGCCGGGACCAACGGCTTAACGTGCTTTCCGAGGCACGGAGGAGTCTTGGTATGTAAAGATCGGGTCTTTTTAGACCCATTATAAACAAACTAACCTCAATGAGATATCTATCTTCCACTGCAGGCTCACCAAGCCAGGCTTCACTCGCAGGTGCATCGGTACATTCTCATACATCTTGTCTGTACATAGCAGTGATGTAAATTCTGACACACAGTCTGCGGAAAACCTGGAATTAGATGAAGAGAGTATATAGTTAAATCTTCGTGAGATATTACAGGAAAGGTATTCATTAGATATTAATCCTTACTAATATTATAAATGCGAAAGTAACTCTGTCTGTCTGTCCTTATCGCTTTCATGCCAAAACTAATGAACCGATTTAAATGAAATTTGGTACACAGATAGTCTAAAGCCTGAGAAAGGACATGCGGTAGCTAGTTTACAATATTTTATCTGGGGACTTTATTATGTGAACAAAGAAATGTATTCCTGAATAGACAGGCAGATTTATACAGAATGTAAAGCGGTATTATAAAACCAGCCAAGTTTGAGTAGGACATGCGCACTAATGTTGTTACATTAGTGCGCGACTCCTACTCGAACTTGAGCCTAGAGAGTTACTTTCGAATCCATACTAATATTATAAATTCGAAAGTAACTCTGTCTGTATGTTACCTTTTCACGCCTAAACCACTGAACGGATTTCGATAAAATTTGGCAAGGAGATAGATGGCATCCAGGGGAAGGACATAGGCTACTTTTTATCGACATACCACGCAGGCGAAGCTGCGGGCGGAAGCTAGTTTATAACATTAGTATGGATTTAAGACAGACATTTTTATATACCTTAATCCTTCTAAAAATGTTCTCACATCTTCTTGGCCCCACGGCTCCTTTGTAGCAGAGCGTAGTCTAGCAAAGTGTCTCACCACCTCTCTGACTGCAGAAAACTTATCTGTGTTCATCAGACTTGATGTTCGGCTGTCTGGATTGCCTTCTAGCTCTTTCAGTGCCACTGGGGAAGAGATATGTAAAATGGGAGGACTTAGAATTTAAACGTACGACTTTTATGGTCTATACAAAGCTACAATTATTAGCAAATAACGGAATATTTTATGTGGGCTACCTTAGAGTATTGGGGTTAATACTATTAAATCTAAATTTCAGTAAAAGTAAATAAAACTAGATAATTTAGTTGCCAAAATGTACTCACGAATTACAAACGGTTTAATCTCCTTCTTTTGTATTTCCGGTGTTAAGAACGATACAGTAGTCCATTGCAATGGACTCTCTGTTAGTAATTCTAATTGTTGAGACATTTTATTGCAGTTAGAATTTAAAAAAAACTTAACAGAAAAACCAAAACAACACGAAGTTTTCGTCTACAAGAGTGACATTTAGGCTGCTTTCCGAATTAGGAAATAATCGCTGACAGCGCTCACATCGATATCTTGCGTTCCGTTTTAGATATCACAATTATGACAGCTGACGGCTGTCATCAATTCGGAACACTCGTGAACGCGCTCACAGTCCTCGCTCAACTTCAAAACATAAACATAACCTCAAACAAGAAGGACTGATTGTATATTTTTTGAAAATGGAAGTTCTACTATTTGTTTGTTGGTTGACTCTATCGACTCTGGTCGCCATACTAACGACAGCATCAACGGGAGAGAAGAAGGGATGCGCAAGCGACAAACATTGGCCAATAGGACAGTGTAATTTTAATAAACTTCTTAATATTCAATAAATTATCTAATTAAGTAATGTATAATCTATTTTGTAGTTTTACTTAGAACATCCTTTATCATTTGAATAAGTTTTATATTTAGGTACATTAATGCAACTGATAGGTAAGTAAATGTGAAATTCATTCTTGGCAAGTAGATTTTCTTTTTTAAAAATACTTCTTATTCATGTACTTAAGTATTTAAAATATTTGAGAAGGGAACTTGTTACCATTGCGCCATGTATTGGGATGGGTATGTAAATAATGTTCAACAATAATAGTAATAAAACATTTTTATTAACAATCAATTAGAATCACGGTATAATCAGACTGAACCTCAGGTACCCTGGTCGCGCTCCAAGCCACAATCTTCTCCTTATTATTATTTATGCTAATATAAGAAAAATATCAAACAGTACAACAGTAACAAAATTCTTATGTACTTATATTATTAACTCCTTATCTATTTTAGTAAATATTATGTAAAAGCACAAACATACAGTGCAATTTAAACATTAATAAAATTCACAGATTTTACCAGGTATTTCTATTCAAACGGGTACTGTTCAAATCTTAAAACTAATAAAAAATCACAAGTAGAGCTATACTTAGTACGTATTAAAACAGGTAAGTACTTACTGATCAACAATCACAGTATACTACTAAGTCAACAGGTACTGATCAAATCTTAAAAACGAATAAAAAATCACAAGTAGGGCTACTAATAATAAAACAGGTGCTGACCATATCTATACTTACATGTAAAGATCTATAAAAAACTTCAATTTAATAGTTGTTGTTAGTCTTGTTACACAACAACTGCAAAATGAATCAGTTCCGTGTTAACAGCCAAAAAAAGCACAGTAAAGTCTTACATCAGAGTATCAGGCCATTGTTTCCAGATGTTGCATTGTGATCCACTATCTTTTTATAATGTTTTTTTTAAGCTGTTTATTTTTGACTGGCACTGCAACAAAATGCATGAATCGTTCCAAATGAATAGAGGTGGTGACTCTTGATCTACTGAAAAAAAAAAAAAAATATTAAGAAGGTACTTCCGTTCCTACTAACACTGCAATAATATTGTTTGCGATGATTTTTTTTACTGAATTCTTCAAAAATAGCTTAATAGATTTGAATGAAACTTGGCACATAGATTCATATCCTGGAATAAAACAGGATATTTTTAATATACTAAAGAAAATACTTTTATAAAATCTGAGAGCAAGTTCTTAAGAATTAACTGTCAACATACTAATAACACAAAACCATAGAACACTTTTATCTTGCTTTTGTTATAGATTAATTATTGGAGTATGCGTAACCACATAAACTGTTGTCAACATGATGTTATGCAAAAACAACAGGCACATTCAGCTAATAAGTATCTGCACATAACCAGATAATAATATAAAATACTTACCGTATTGTTTTTTGGTTCATTCAGCAGTGACTCTGTTTCTCGGGTAGGCATATTTGCATCAAAGTCATTCACCAATTGCTGTGACTCTGTTTCTTAGCTAGGCATATTTGCATCAGTCATTCACCAATTGCTGTACATATTCAGTATCTGTAAACAGCAAGAACCAGTTATGTAAACATTAGAAGACAATGGCTAAAGAGTGGTTGTATGCACTTTAAAAACTGTAAGATAGCTTTTGCAAACAGACAGCCAAGCAGTTGTGGGCTGTAAAACATTTCCATCATAATCGTTTAAGCAGTGGGCAGAACTGTAAGTGGGCTAAAATTCAGCACTTACCTCTCTGAGCCCTCTCGTGTTCCTCTGATGTTAGCATAACAGAAAACAGTCGCCCGTGATTCTCGTCGGCTATATTCATTTGAATTTTCGTGGTTATTACAATATATACATCAAATTTCTTCTTCTTCACAATTTTGGAACTATTGGTACGACTCAAAATAAAACAATACAACTGTCACGTCTGTCACTATGACACTATTTGACAGCCACATTGACAGCGCTCACAGTGATAATAATGTAGGGCATGGTCGGCGTTATCGCAAAATGGCGCATGTCATGACGTCATCTATGACGATTCAAGGGATATCGTTATCGCGATCAAACTAATACGGTACGGGTTTTATCGCGCCCAAATCGATTACAGCGTAATAAGGAACGCACCCTTAATGGCAATCATGTGTGACAGATGACAGTCAAGTGACAATGTCACTTTTGTTAGGATTCCGTAGCGAAATTGCAAAAAAACGGAACCCCTAAACGTCTGTCCGTACCGTCAATACGTCCGTCTGCTCGACCGTCCACGATGATACACAGCAATTTTACTCGGTGGCTATTTGCACTATATAATAAAATCGATGAAAATGGTGTATTCTGTGCACCGCCGCTAAACAATGGAACAAAAATAATTAGGGTCGTTCTATCCGTACTTATGTTCGTGTTGTTCTTGATACAAAGGGATGAATAAACCAGGTCAATGCACTTATGCGTGTGGGGTATAGTTAGTTGGATGCTATAGGGGGGATGCGCCAAGGTAGCCCGAGAAATTGATTTCTTTTACGTTTTTTGCATTTTGCAGGTCAATGTCAGGTTGTGATTCAAGTAATTTGAATTTCGCAGGCTACCCTGAAGCTTTCGCCTTAATAGATTTTGGTCAATGATATTTTAATTTAATATAATTGATTTTGGTGCTTTTAAATGACTTTATTCCGCTCAACTGTTGATTTTCAATTTTTAAGGCCGATAACAATGGGTGGGACGTGCCGCTCTGCAGTATTATACGGAATACCCTGATAAACACATCACCTAATATTGTTGAGCGTGCCCGTCTGCTGGCTGTGGGAGAATGGGAGTCGGGCTTATGGCTTCAGGCGCTCCCGTCATCCACCATAGGTACTATGATGGATGACTCATCGTTTCGGCTCGCTACATGTCTCCGCTTAGGCGCAGCTTGTGTTGCTCCGCATCGGTGTCACTGCGGCGAAGCTGTCGACAGTCTCGGGCACCATGGCCTGAGGCTATAGACAAAATCCCTTTTCTGTAAGCGTTAACGCCAAAGGAAAGATCAAATTGTATGGAGTTGACATTAGTTTTAGAGATGTCACGTGACTGCTGCTGTCAACTGCATACAATTTGATCTTTCCGTTGGCGTTAACGCTTACAGAAAAGGGATTTTGTCTAGGCCCCCTGTCCTGCTACAGGAGTGCAGGCCGCATAGCACGGCACGCCAGCATCAACGATATTATTCGTCGAGCCCTTGTCACCGCCGGCGTACCAGCGGTATTAGAACCAAACGGCTTGGTACGTGACGATGGGAAGAGACCAGATGGCATGACGTTGCTGCCTTGGAAGGTAGGTAGGCCTCTGGTGTGGGACGCAACGTGTGTCGACACCCTTGCGCCATCCCATGTTCCTAGCACGGCGGGCTGTGCTGGCGCCGCTGCTGCGGCTGCTGAGACCCTCAAGCGGCGCAAATACTGTAACCTTGTGGGCAACTACAGTTTTGAGCCGTTTGGGGTCGAAACGCTCGGGTCATGGGGCCCGAGTGCGCGTCTCCTTTTTAAGGAAATTTCTCACCGACTGGTCGATACTTCACGTGACCAGAGGGCTGGCTTGTTCTTTGGCCAAAGAATTAGCATTGCCATTCAACGTGGCAATGCTGCCAGTCTTCTGGGCACGTTTCCGGATGACAGCGATGCGGACGAATACTTCGACGCCTGACGCCCCTTTGTTTTTATATCTATTAGTAAGTCCTTTTAGTTTTAGTTTTTTTTTTTTTGATAACAATTAAAATTCTATTGTGTCTCGTTAATGACAGTTGGAGATATAAGTTTTTGAGAAATGGGATCTTTTCGGTCACAACCGCAGTAATAAATAGTTTTTTTTAAATAGTTTAGTCCAGAAACACTATGAATTAAGAACACTGATATTTGCTATCGGTAAAAACTAGTAACTAAACTAATTACGAATAACGGAACCCGTCCCTGTTTGTTTTTTAGAGTCGTAACCATATACGTACAGTTCCGTTTTTTAAACAGTTACTTTCTGTTTTAATAAATCGACTAAAATCGATAAAATTGTTGAAAATAACCGTAACCATGTGTACACGTCATTACGTCACTACAAATTGTAATGGCCGCCGCTTGTTTGGCGTTATCACGATAACTTCAGTTTTATTTGACGAAAACTAACCAAAATACCACTACACTTTGACTAAAGAGTACACATAAGTTTTATTTTAGTTTATTTAGACTGAAATGGCTGCAGTACAAGGCGCTCCTGGAAACAAAAATTGGCCGGCTAGACCCGGTATGCAGCACCAGAACAGCCAAGGGCCACCCTCCAGTATGACGCTAAATAGGACAATTAACCTGTATCCGCTCACTAATTACACGTTTGGGACCAAGGAGCCTTTATTTGAGAAGGATGCGTCAGTTCCCGCCAGGTTTCAGAGGATGCGCGAGGAGTTTTCAAAAATCGGCATGCGGAGGTTAGCTTTTGACAGAATCTATTACAAATTATTAGTGTTTATAGCTGTTGGTGCAAGTTGGCAGTGTATGTGAGAAGTTGGCATAGTGCTAGGTTCTATTCTTGATTGGGCTGAGTTCAATAACTCATCCCCTAGGATGACGCACTGAGTGATTTTTTTAATATGGACATAGTTGCGCTAGTAAAACCTGGTAATCGCCTCCAAAATTTAGATGTAGTAGTATGGGTGTATTCACAACGAAAATGAGACTCAGAATATTCAGCCCCAGGCATTTATTCACCAACCAAATGATCATTTTTGTAGAATTTTGCTATATTTCCGTATTATACAGTCAACATATTACTGCGGAACATACTATAACCAGAAGTTATTATAACAGATCAAGTTTTTTAAATATACACTCAAATGGGTCACAGAAACAACATTATATAAAGCTGAAGTTTTTCTCAAACTCGCATGTGCCATACAAACAATGTTACATTCATACATAATGTTTGCGTCTCTTACAGGTCAGTTGAAGGAGTATTACTTGTTCATGAGCATGGACTGCCACATGTATTACTGCTGCAGCTCGGGACTGCGTTCTTCAAGCTACCTGGCGGAGAGTTGAATCCGGGAGAGGTGAGGAATTTATTAATCTTTTAAACTGTTGAACAATCACCTATGTACTAGAAGCCATTTGCATGTAAGCGCTCAACAGTTTTCAATATTATATTCATTTAAAATATTATAAATTCGAAAGTAACTCTGTCTCTCTGTCTGTATGTTACCTTTTCACACCTAAACCACTGAACGCATTTCGATAAAATTTGGCAAGCAGATAGATGACATCCCAGGGAAGGACATAGACTACTTTTTACTGACATACCGTGCGGGCGAAGCCGCGGGTGGAAGCTAGTACTTAATACTTTCGAATTTATAACATAAGTATGTATTATGTATTGGTCCACAGGATGAGATTGAAGGTCTGAAGAGGTTACTGACTGAGACTCTCGGCAGACAAGATGGAGTCAAACAGGAGTGGCTCATAGAAGACACTATTGGTAAGTAAAGAAGATATTTTAATCATCATTTGCCTAGCACTTTCCTGCGAGTCTCGATATGTGTGATGGTCACCCATCCACGGATCAACCCCGGCATGCGTAGCTTAACCTGATCGAACGACCCGTGCGCCTGCTATTACTTGGCCACAACCTCCTCTATCCTCTTATCTAAATGACTTGAATAAATGACTTTTGATTTTGATACACACACACATTTTTATGTGGACTGTAGATTTGTGGAGCATTTTCTATCTACTTACTTGGTACTTGTTGAAAGGCCTACACTTTCCTCCCATCTACATCTACACTAATATTATAAAGAGGAAAGATTTGTATTTTTGTGGTATGTTTGTACTGAATAAACTCAAAAACTACTCTGCCGATTTCAAAAATTCTTTCACCATTTGAAAGCTACATTCACCCTGAGTAACATAGGCTATAATTTATAAAAATTACACGCGGGCGAAGCCGCTGGCGGCAGCTAGTACATAATAACACTGTAATTCGAAAATATTGTAAAAGCCAATTATTTTTAAAAGAATAACCGTGGGCCGTGGAGTTTCTTGCCGGCTCTTCTCCATAGGAAACAACCAATTGGAACAGTGCACCTAACTTCTGAAATTTTATAAGTGCCCAGTGCCCATGTAGGTTTATGTGTAATAAAATATTTTTGATTTTGAAACAATGTATTTTTCCTTGCAGGAAACTGGTGGCGTCCCAACTTCGAGCCGCCTCAGTACCCATACATTCCACCTCACATTACGAAACCTAAAGAGCATAAGCGCCTGTTCTTAGTACAACTGCAAGACCGAGCGCTATTCGCAGTTCCAAAGAACTATAAGTTAGTGGCTGCACCGCTGTTTGAGTTGTATGATAATGCTCAAGGTTATGGACCCATCATCTCATCGCTGTCACAGAGTTTGTGCCGGTTCAATTTTGTATATATGTGAGGATTGACACAACGCCTGGCAGTAGTAGTGTAAAATATTTTAAGGGGTAGCACTCATTAAGGGGGATGCGCTAAGGTAGCTCGCGAAATTCAAATTTACTTACGTTTTTTGCAATTTGCAGGTCAGTGTCAGGTTGTATACATGTTGATCAAAGTATGATTCGCGGCCGTAACAAATATGGCTATACAGAATTATATTAGAATCACCAATACAACTCGATAGTTGTACAGTTCGCGTCATATAACTTCTGAAGTAGGCTACAAATGACTGCGCAGTAGTCAATCTTACTTATACAACAGTAGTGCGCATGCGCATCCTAGCTTCAGAGCGGCAAATTTATTTGACGCGAATTGTATTTGTGATTTGAATGAGTATCATTCTGTAAATATACATTTTGTTACAGTGCGAATCATATTTTAATCAACATACAACCTGACACGGACAAAATTATCCTATTGAATGACTATGTTCAGCTCAATTAGCAAATCGGGAAAAACGTAAGAAAATGTTGAATTTCTAGCTACACTGTCGCTTGCGCCTTAATTTGAATAACTTTTGTAATGAAACAGCAGATTTTTTTATAGTTATATCATAGTAAAAAGTTGTCATGTTCATATTTATGAGTACTGTCAACTATTAAAATATTTTACATTATTATTGTTTAGACTTTATTAAATATGTATGGTGTGTGTTTAAATAGTGTTAAGATACGATATTTGGTTGACATTGAGTAATTAGTGGATGGAATGTTCAGAAGGCCAATCCTCGTACTTAAAAAACGTTCACATTCAAGTCGCAATATGTCAAACTTGTCAAAAATTTTGGTGAAATGATTGTATTTTTGACATAATGCGAACGAATGTTCTTAAAAGTTACGGGAATTTGCCCTGTGATATGCTCCTGACATAATTTTAGTCACAGCGTCCAATCTCGAAAGATATTAGCCCAGTACACAGGAGACATAGTACACAAACACAGTGGCCAGGTGCAATCTCTCTTCCCTCACTCTCATAGTCCGAATAGACGACAATCCGATATTACCGGAGAGAGACCAGGCGCAGGAACTTTGATGCGTTTTAATGTCGCGCGAACCATCATCTGTCTAGCCTTTTCCCAACTATGTTGGGGTCGGGCTCCAGTCTAACCTACTAATTGCGTACCCAATACACAATCAATCAAAATCTGAATCGATTTGAAACAAATTGCTAACCCATGCTTCATAAGTCTGAAAAATACAGGCTGTAAGGGTAAACACTCTTGTCATTCAAACCATGGGTTGTTGACTTAAATATAAAAATAAATGACCGAACACAACAAAAAAAAAACGTTATTTTCATTAAAAGATTTTAAAAAGTTTCTATCCGACACCGTGCTCTCTAGCGAAACAGCTGACTGACTGAGGGAGAGGTCGCGCTCGCGGCCGGTCAGGTCACATCCCGCACCCCCCGCCCGTGATGAGACGCAAGTTCGTTGCCCTAGCGCATAGGTCAACGAACTTGCGTCTCTTGTGGTAAAATGTAGATTTTTAAAAAAGAAAAAAAAAGTTGTAATTTTCCATTGATTTTACGTTCTATAAATGTAATCAAACCACTGGTTGCAAGGATAACGGTGTTCACCCTAACACCCTGTATAACTGCCTAACAACGTAAATAACGCAATGAAACATTCATTGCGTTATTTACGTTGTTAGGTCAAAATGGAATGGGTGGTTGAACTGTCAAAATGGAACAAATTAGTCTTAATCGGTTACGAAAATAAGTTACGCAATTAGATAGCTGATGCAGCCCCACTATGTCTAATCAACAGCTGCAATGATATATATATATATATATATATATTTTTGAGATTGGGAAATCGTCAAATAACTTCTCCCGCTCCGCCCAGAGCGGGAGGGCGTGTCAGACTTTTACTGACTAAAACCCACCCCTGTTCCTTCAGTTGCCTGTTGCCAAGGGTCCCGGTATCCCTTTCGGACTTTCCCGCAACCCTGGCTGGAATGATACCCTGACATTCCATTTCTAAATCATTATTCTGTGGTCACCTAATTCTTTACACTCCTACCAACTTATCTGTGAAATGGCAAAAATTGTAACTACGGCCGTCATGTTGAAAGTCATTCGATTATCAGTGTCACATTCAGTGCACAATAAAATTATTATCATTATTAGAATGTAGATGAATTCATTCATTCTGATGTTAGAATTAATTTGTATAATCAACAAAAAACAACACTGAATCGACGGTCGCGTCCTCTTTCAGTTCACAGATACGTTGGTAGGACTGTAATAATATTTTGCACTATTTAAACAAACATCAAGCTTGTATGTGAGATAGTGTGTGTGTGTGTGTCTGTAATAGTTTATACTGACAGTACATTACAAAATATTCACTGGTCTTATACTGGAAATTCCTTGGCCAATTTGTCCAAATATTTGGGTTATTCCAAAAATCCACCCTAAGGTAGATACTAGAAAATGTATGTCCGAGAATCCACCCTAAGCCTATAAATTCCGTTTATCAAACTAGGCCTAGGGTGGATTCTTGGAGATACGTTTCCGAGTATCCACCTTAGGGTGGATAATCGGAAACGTATCGGTTTTTTGGGGTGGATCCACGGAATAACCCAAATATTTGCGTTATTTGGACCATACAAAAATGTACCATATTTCTTTTGGAATATAGTTTATTTTGTATTGTCCAATACCGCAATTTTTTGTACAAATACGCCGCGCCGTGACAATTTAATATTATCATCTGAAAGACTTCCAATTTCATTTTTCTAATATTCTAAGATCCAAAGAAGTTATGATTTTTGTTTTTCTTTTAAAACAGTTTAAATGTTCAAAAAGTTCTCCCGTATGTCTGTTCATCAGCTTTCAAATAAGGACTTTATTGTAATGTTAGTTTTTAAGTGAAATTTACAAAAAAATGACATAAACCTCTATTTCAGATGCGTTTTATTTCTTTGTACCTCAAGAAAGAAGATTGTTTAGTTTTAAGTTTAATTTTAGATAATAATAGCAATACTGGTGCCGATTCTCTTGTCACAAAATTCTCTAAACTAAACATCACTCAAATTTAGTTTAGTCCTGTCAAACGACCAAACTCATTTTGAAATACTATATTGACACAACTTAACTATAAATTAGTTTGACAGCACTAAGATGGCACTGAGATATTAGTTTAGTGAAAATGGTATTCTGAATTTGACGATTTAACATAAAATTTTGTCCTATAACTAAAATCCTCTAGCTAAATCTTGACTATTTATAATCGCGATTAAAAATGTGTGGAAAAAAATTAGATGTCATGAACTAAAATTCAATGCAACACCTCGACTTCAGTTGCAAAACAGTACTGTATCTGTTTTGTTTTATTTTCTTTTGCTTGTATAAAAAATAATGAAGATTTCGACCCCCTATAGGATACCCATAAACCCCTGAGGCTGAACATGTTGGTATTTTTTTTTTTTTTTACATATTTCCCTTACAAAATGTGGTAAATTCCATTAAAAAAAACACGTCAAAGCTGAAGTACCTGCGCGTCTCCGGCTCTAAAAAAATCACGGGTTAGGGTAAACAAGTACCAAGTGGAGGCGCGATTGTCAAATTCGATTTTAGTTGTGTCAAAATAATTTTTAAATTTACAGATGTTTTTGTCAGAATAGCGTTAAGATTCTCATAGCCAAAAGTAAGGAATTTTAGTGATAGTTTAGTTTGGTGTACCTACAAGAGAATCGGCACAATTATCAAATTTTTATAACTAAACTCTTTAAACTTCCTTTTTTTTTAATGATGTTAACTTATATTTATTTCTGAACGAAGAAAGAAAGAAAATACGTTTATTTGCGGCAAACATGACGCTAAGAAAGGATAAATACATAAAAGATAATATTTTTTTTAAATTGGGGGAAAATATGCATCACGTTCACGCAAAACGGCACAACATTTCTGTTAACATTAGTTACTTAGATTGATTTAAAAAAACAGGATCCCGTTTCGCATAATATTTTTTTACTAATATTTCTTGAGCATAACTATTTTGGTATTTTTTCTTAATAATTATTTTTCCATAATTGTTTTTGGTTATACAGTTTATGTTGACATAATTATCTTGTTTTTTTACATATATATATATATATAATCATATGTTTTTATATACAATCTAACACTAAAATTATATACAAAGCGAAATAAAAATTATTATAGAAAGTAGGGCTCATAGGGCGTCAAAAAATTATCTTGTTGGGTAATTTGTTTTGGTATACCGAACTAGTTAGATTAGGTTTTTAAGGGTATGAGGAACAGGGTGTACAGTTCAATCATCCACCATAGAAAAGGGAGGATCCTCCGACCAGACGGGTGTTGTCTGGCGGGCTACTGCCCAACGATTGAAATTGGGTTCTTGTATATATGTCCATTGCACGGTAAACAATTGCGCGATGCAGGATTTTTGTGACGTCAGGGTTTTCGAGTGACGTCAGGTCTTCGATGCGTAGTTCGCATATGGCGATGAAGATACCGCCACAGGTTAAATAGTTTTACTCGCAAAAAAAGGTTAGGTTAGAAATGTGACCCTTAAGACGCCGCCAAAAACGACTAGAATATATAGAAAAAAAAATACTTTCGTTATTACATAGTTAGTAGGGGTTCAGAATAATGGAAGGGTTCCCATAAACGCCGCGCCACCGTTATACATTATTATGATTAGAGAAATTAAATTATGGGGAAGCTGTTATGCGTAAATGTAAATATAGTTTGGATAAACAAAAGTATGCCATGTTCTAAAATTTTATGCACAAAAATATATAATAATAAATATACAATGGCCGGCCGTATCGCTTCTCGCGATCATCCAGGCTAAGTTGGAATGAACAGTGATTTGTCTGAACATAAAATGAGAAGTTCTCACAATAAGTATACAATAATAATATATTAAAATAGATACACGATATAATAATGTGTGTTTACTGTGATATTATTTATAAATTAATCTTAGTATTTGTATATTTACACTAGTCGACTTTATAATTTTAATTATTCAGAATATGAACGAGAAAATTGACGATTATATGAACGAGAAAATGGTGAAATGTGGATGTACTATTAGGTGCATCCCTGCTTAACTTTTCAGGGAAAATGAGGGTAATGTTATGTTTTGTATACAGGGTGTTAGGGTAAACACCGTTATCCTTGAAACCAGTGGTTTGGTTTCATTTATAGAATAGAAAATTACAACTATTCTTTATAGAAAATCTTCATTTTTCCACAAGAGTATTTCACCATACGTGCTTGGGCAACGAACTTACGTCTCAACATGAGTGGGGGGCGCGGGACGGGACCTGACCGGTCGCGAGCGCCACCCCTATTCTGTATTTATTCATGTATTGTGTCGGTTGTTAGGAGGGCCGGCGACCGCGAGCGCTTATCCATGAATTTGCGGACGGTGTCGGATAGAAACTTTTTAAAATGTTGTAATGAAAATAATGTTTTTTTTTTTGTTGTGACTCGGTCATTTATTTTTATATTTAAGTCAACTACCCAAGATTTGAGTGACAACGGTGTTTACCCGTACACCCTTACAAAAAACGATGTCTGTTCTGCCTACCACTTCAAGGAATACAATATATTATGTTAACTATATTTAAATATGAATTTTGATATCTGATATATTGTGTAATGTGTATCAAATCCTTGGTACAATACGTTGTGTGATCTCAAACCAATATCAACTAATGTGTAAATTAAGTCGATTTCAAAATGGAACTAATGAAAAGGCCCTGAAAATATTAAAATTGTATAGCGGAAACTATACCTTATGTGTAGGTGTTAAAGTTACTTTTCTTTAATCACCTAAATGTAAATACACAGGTGAGCTCGGCTTTGAGTTGTATTTTTAACCCCCGACCGAAAAAGAGGGGTGTTATAAGTTTAATGTGTGTATCTGTGTGTCTGTCTGCACAGCTCCGTATCGAAACGTCCTAAAAGCAAATGGTCCTATTAGCAAAACAACCTATTATCAATACGACACCTTAGCAAAATGACCTATTCGCACATCGTCCTATGAGCAAATCGTCCTATAAACAAAAGAACGGAAATGGTACAGTCATACCTCACATAAATATGAGATTGTAGGAATAATCGTATGTGTCATCTGCTTGAGACAACAAACTTTAAAAACTAAAACTTACTTTAATAAAAACCGGCCAAGTGCGTGTTGGAGGACGCACCATGTAGGGTTTGCTAGTTGGAAGTTGTAACAATAAACTCATTTTATAAATCAAACAGAGATAGTAGATCGAATGCAAAAATGCTCAAACAGAGATAGTGGAATTAGAATATTATAACAAAAACACTAACGAAATAGAATTGTTCCGATCCGAAAACATACCAATAAACGCTTCAATCCCACAGGGTAGTGTAATAGGCTGCTTCTTATTCTTAGTTTACATTAACGACCTCCCGAAGCATATCAGTGAACCTTGTGTTTTGTTTGCGGATGATGTATCCATTCTTGCCTCATGCGAAACTAATCTCAACCTTAATGATAAATTGAATTCAATATTTGGCGCTATAACTCATTGGATGACGGAAAATAACCTAGAAATTAACTTTAATAAAACGAAAATAATGACATTTTACCCACGACAAAAAAAACCTATAGACATAAACTTCAGTTTTAAAAATCACAAGTTACCAAATAGTAAATAAATTCACCCTATTAGGCCTAGACATAGACACACACATAAATTGGAAGTTGCATATCCAAAAATTAAAAGCAAAATTATCAAAATTTTCATACGCCCTTCGGGAAATCAAAAAAATTACTGACCTAAACACTGCCTTGGCAACATATTATGCATACGCGTATGCATGGCTTAAATACGGTGTCATTTTATGGGGTAATAGTACAGACTCACCCACACTATTCACCCTACAAAAAAAACTTATTAGGATTCTAGTCAATATTGAACCAACGGACAGCTGTAAGCCTCACTTCCAGGAACAAAAAATTTTAACACTACCGTGCCTCTACATCTTTGAAATCTGTAAATTTGTACGTACTAACCCGAAATTCTACACGAAAAGAGAAGACATACAAGCAAAAATTACTTTAAGACATAAAAATAGACTCAACATACCTACATCCCGATTAAAAATGCACTCCACTAGTACTTATGTCATGTCGATAAAAATATATAATAAGTTACCGGAAGAAATAAGAAATATAAATAAATACACCACCTTTACTAATAAATTAAAATTATTTCTAATACACAAAAGCTATTATAATGTGAACGAATACTTGCATGAAAACCTATAACTATAATTAATAACTTTTATATTATCTTTTATATTGTAATGTAATTCTAGTTAACAATGTATAATCTAATTTAATTTTAATTGATTTTTAATTTTAAGTAATAGAATGAATGTAACAATAAATTTTGCTGTGCCCTGACAGGGTCTACAACGGCTCCTAGCTCTAAGTTAACATCTTGTTTTACCTTGTGGAACGCAAATAAATGAATATGAATATGAATATGAATGCCAGAAAGTGCTTGAAAAATTGATGACAAAAGGAGTAACCGGAAACACATACGAACAGAGCAAGCTAATATAAAGCTTGTAAAAAAGATGGAAACAAGATGACCTGTTTCTATCTCCAATACCACTTAATACTATAAACAATTTCATATATTCGGAGGCATCTTCATAAATTTAACAATTAAGGACTGTTGATGTTACAAGTAGGACGTTTTGCTAATAGGTTCTGCTGAATTTGCTCATAGGACGATTTGCGAATAGGACGTTTTGCTAAAGTGTCGTTTTGCTAGTGTCTTATCGATAATAGGTCGTTCAGCTAACAGGACCATTTGCTTTTAGGACGTTTCGATACGGAGGGGTCTGCACCATCTGCCAAACGGCTGAACCGTTTTTTTTTTTTGTTTTGTTTGAAAGGTGACTTGATCGAGAGTGTTCTTAGCTATTAAAAAAAAATCTTTGGTTAGATGCATTGTTTTTGTCGGGGGTTTTTTAAATTTTAAATTGAATTAACTTGTCATATGATTATAGTGATATTTTTACTAGGATAGGGAAACTAATGCTTAAGCTTGGTGAAAAGTATCTGTGATATATAACTTACGTATTCATCATCCATCAACATCAACATTTCAGCCGAAAGACGTCCGCTGCTGGACATAGGCCTCCCCCAAGCACCGCCACTTCGACCAGTTCTGTGCTTCTCGATTTCCTTCCGTTTTACATGGAGCGACTGCCTATCTGACCTCCACAACCCAGTAGCTGGATAACACTTGGTAAGACTGGTCGTCAGACTTTCGGGCTTCTGACGACCCGTAACGACTGTCAAAGACTTTCCGAGGCACGCAGGAGTCTCTATATGTAAAGATGGTCACCCATCCACGGATCAACCCTGGCAAGCGTAGCGTAGCCTGCGTCCTGATGGATCGACCCGTGCGGCTATTATTACGTAGCCACGAGCTCCTCCTAAGTGGATGCACCTGAATGCCATATATATGGCATGTATTTTACACGGAACTCTCATTCTGACCTCCACAACGCAGTAACTGGGTAACACCATACCCGTTGGTAAGACCAGTACACTCAGTGTTTGGCAAGACTGGCAGTACGGCGCGGGTGCAGGAACGCGTGTGATCTGCCTGCCCGCAGTCGAGCGAAAATAATGTTAATTTCGGAAGTCGGTGGCAAAAAACGACAGTTGAAAAGCAAAGACACCGACTTCCGAAACTAAGGTTATTTTTCATTTTAGTGATTTTTTTGTAATCATACAAAGCGAAGCTAAGTACACGTGCGTACTGGTAGCTAATGTGAACCGGCAACTTTACTAACATCTTGACCTACCCTGCAAACGGTATGGCTCAGAGCTGCCAAACAAGTGTAAGAGCCTGGGGACCTAAAACGGCTACATTAGCTATTCTTCTAAAAGCAATTCATTTCCTGAATTTGCAACTGTCATTTGGAATTGCTCTAATTTGACACAAAAGCCATTTATAATGTGTGGACCATTTTACGAATCTCCATAGAAAACTGTTAAACAGATGAATTATTTGGTAATATGAATCGCAAGCAGATCTTATTATGAATTGTCAGTTTGTGACATTTTACAATGATTCATAATTATTTCCCTATGATTCTGCCATAGTGCCTGTTTTATGCCCCCTGTTCACACGATGCGTTGGGACGCCGCACCGCAAAGAGATTGCCGCACTGGTGGTCACACGATGAGACTGAGCGGTGCCGCCCCGGCGCGGCGTCGCAACGCGTACTTACTAACCTCCCCGCCTCGTCTCGCGGATTCCAAGTCCCGGTGATGGGACAGTAAACAAATGGCGAGTGGCGCGGGCTTCGCGGCGCTTCTTTCGTATTTCATACAAAATGTATATGAGCAACGAGGCGTGGACCATACACAACCGGCGTGCCACGGGCCCGGCCCTGGCTAAATATGAAAGGAGCGGGGCAACGCCCACGCCCCGCACCGGTCGTCGCCTCGCCCGCGCCTTGCCTCTTGTGTACCTATATCCTGCGCCTTGTGCATCGGGCCATAATACTTACCATGTCATTCCCAATAAAGACCTGCAATAATCTATGCATACAACAAAAAGTAATGTTCTAAAGTTCCTATTATGTTTACGTAGGTAGTCTAGGTAGCTTTTTTGTTGGTCTGAGGTAGGTAGTTTAATTTTAAATTAAAAATTTCAATACCCACACAACAGCTATAAAAATAAATCGTTAAAAGCAGTGACGGAAATCGATAACGTTTGAAAAATAAACAGTTTATTTAAAACAAGAAAAATGCTTTTCTTTTTTTGCGCTATTTTTCTTTTTATTGAATACGGAGAAAGTAAATGGAGCAAGGGCATCATTCATTATGCTGTCAATAAAAAAGATTATGGTAAGTTTTTTAAGTTATAAAAAAGATAAGTTTTCTAAGATTTATGAAAGATAGCTAATGCTTCGGCTTCGGCCGTGTAGATGTCGGTTATTATATACTAAAAACTTCCTCGAGAACCACTATCTCACACTGGAAAAATGGTGGCATTAATACTGCACCTGTTATAATTATTAGGTCCCCACTGACCTATGAAATCGTCGTTTTGTATGGGGAATTTTAAAGAAGTTGCATTTTTCATAGTCAAAAGTCTTAATTTATATAACAACCATGAACACAAATGTTTTAAAACTTTTATGCACTAATGTTTAAAAACTAAGATAACGTGTGCCACTTATATTAAGCGACAAAAATAAGCTTTGGCTAAGTTAAAAAAAAAATAGTGGTCATTTCTGCTAACAAAATGAGGAGGAGAGGAGAGGAGTAATAAGGTTTGTTTTACTATTGGTAGTTGTCTATGATGGTCATTATTCGATATAATACCAAGCAATTGATGAATATGTTAAATCATAGAAGTGGCGAGGTTCCCTATTTGTGAGAAAAAAACGCCAAATTTCATAGGTGGGGACCCAATACTTCCCCAGACGAGCCCCTAAGATGACCCACTGACCGAGTTCCTTATGTTTGACTCGACTAGATCCACACTCCCAAGACGTCATAACATCGACATTTCAGCAGCTAGAGAATGAGATTTGTCTGAAATTCTTCAATACGCCGCTTAACCATACCCTGGCCGACAATGAGAGGATCCTATATATCTCCAACCCCGATAAAACGAAGAACTGCCCACCGAAAATGTTTAATTTTAATAAATCAGTCGTGGTAAGTGAAACTATATTTTTAAGTTAACTATTAAGTAAGTGATGACCGATGATTTTTAACCGACTTCTTCAAAAAGGAGGAGGTTCTCAATTCGTCTGTATGTTTTTTTTTTTTTTTTTTGTGTGTATGTTACCCGATTACTCCGCCAATTATGAATCGATTTTGATGATTCTTTTTTTGTTTGGTAGGTCATGCTTCAGAGGTGGTCCCATATAAATTTTATTAATTTTGCTTGCGTAGTTTTTGAGTTAGCTTCAATAATTACGTAGTTTTCCCACTTTGCGATGTTGATGACATGTTAATTGACTCCATCACATAGCAGACAACGGTATACGAATTTGTGTGGGGTAGTTACCACAACTAAAAAGTGAAAAATAAATCTTTTTATAAAAAAAAAAACAACCGACTTCCAAAAAAAAAGTGAAAAAATAACTTTAATTTCGGAAGTCGGTGGCAAAAAACGAAAATTGAAAAGCAAAGACACCGACTTCCGAAATTAAAGTTATTTTTCACTTTTTTTTTGGAAGCCGGTTGTTTTTTTTTTATAAAAAGTTTTTATTATGATTATATCTACACCCATGCTAGTTTCTGAAACAGCTTACTGCCAACATTAAAACAACCAGTGTTATCCAAACGCACGGGTGTGATAATGTTGTACTGAATTTCATAATGCAACTTATTTAAAAAAAAGAACGCTGTCATGCAGGCGAGTTTCACTAACAAGCCACAGTCATTTAAAAAAAAAAACTTGTGGGTAGTTTATCTATTCGAATTCTAAAAATTCGAATTCACGTGGGTCGTATCCCGTCATTTTTTGTTCGATATTAGTATTGCAAAGAACCTTTTATAGAGGACTCATAACATGGATGTAGATAAATGATTGTATGGGTCAGCTCAGCGCAAACGCAAGCGACGAGACGCTGCACACACTTTTTAATAATTAAAGAACTTATTTTCTTCACGAAAAGGTGTAATTTTCAGTGCGAGGGTTGACACGTGTCAAAGTACGCTGAGATGGCAGCGCGTGTACACACGGCTACACATCAAGCTATACATTTCCATTTTATGCTGATCTTGCATTGTATAGAATTTCCGTACAATACAAGGTCAGCTTATACTGGAAATGTATAGCTTGATGTGTAGCCGTGTGTACCTCATTGTGTAGTAAATACATCCTATATAGTATCGGATCATAAAAAAGTACGCGTCGCTTCGCGTCTCGGTGTGAACTGACTCTATTTCAATAAATAATAGGTCTTTACCTATGAAATTGCCGTTCTGCAGTACTGGCCATTTCAAATCAAAATAATTTTTGTTTGGCTAAAAATTCTAATTTCAAATTAATTTTATTTTAAAAACATGGAATTCTTTTTTCAAAAGAAGTCATTTTCATCGCATTTCAATCTTTTTCGTCATCATGGATACGTTAAAAATTCGAGTAATTATGGAATATGAGTACCGTCGTGGCAGCAACGCGGCACAAGCGGCACGCAACATCAACGACGTTTACGGAGCTAACACTACAAACCAACGCACCACCTGTTATTGGTTTGCTCGCTTCCGTTCTGGAAATTTCGACCTGAAAAATGAACCTCGCGGTCGTCCGAAGACTTTGGTCGACAATGACGAATTAAAGGCGATTGTGGAAGCTGATGATACACAATCTACGGCTGAATTAGCAGCAGCTTTCGACGTTAGCGTCAAAACAATATTGGTCCATTTGCGTCAAATTGGCAAGGTAAAAAAGCTTAACAAATGGGTGCCCCACGAACTCAATGATCGCCAGCGCGAAGTACGCGTCGAGGCGTGGCTTGCCATGCACTGCTCAACAGACACACAAATGAAGGAATTTTGAACCGCATTGTTACCTGCGATGAAAAATGGGTTCTGTTTGATAACCGCAAGCGCTCAGCAAGTTGGTTGGATCCTGGTTCAGTACCTAAACGATGCTCTAAACAAAAACTTACCCCTAGAAAAGTGATGGTCACTGTTTGGTGGTCTAGCGACGGTGTGATTCATCACATATTCTTACCAAACGGGGTGAGCATTACTGCAGATGTGTACTGTGAAGAACTGAACACAATGATGGAGAAGCTGGCACATCTCCAACCAGCATTGGTCAATCGCTCGTGGCCGCTGCTCCTGCACGACAACGCGCGACCTCATACTGCACAGCAGACGGTCTCCAAGTTGCAAGAACTGGGGTTGGAAGCTCTCCGTCATCCGCCCTACTCACCAGACCTTGCGCCGACAGACTACTACTTTTTCCAGAATTTGGATAACTTCTTGGCGGGAAAAAAATTCAATACCCGAGAGGCAGTACAAAATGCCTTTGAAGAATTTGTTGCCTCCCGTCCAGCTGATTTCTTCAAGAAGGGCATCAATAAACTGCCACTGCGTTGGCAAAGATGCATTGATTGCATGGGTGATTACTTCGATTAATACAAATAAAAAATACATGAAAAGAATTCGTTTAAATTTTTTCATACAAAACGGCAATTTCATAAGTAAAGTAATAAGTACATCTATACTAGTATTATAAACCTGAAGAGTTTGTTTGTTTGGTTGTTTGAACGCGCTATTCTCGGGAACTACTGGTTGGAATTGAAAAATGTTTGTGTTGGATAGTCCATTTATCGAGGAAGGCTATAGGCTATATAACATCACGATACGACCTTAAGGAGCGAAGCATAAATGAAATATGTTGCTAAAACGGGAAAAAATATTCCTTTTTGAGAGCTTTCGTTGCGTGCGCTGCGTAAACGGTTTATGTTACGTAAATATCATGTATGATGGAATTGTTCCTCTTTAAAGGTTCTAAAAAAAAGTCCGCGACAGCATATGTCTATCTTTTAAGATTGACTTACTATAACCTTTTTTTATGGTAATCAAATTTGTTCGAAATTAATGCATTATTTGCGAAGGACATAATATTAATTCTTATTAAAATAAATAGTTTTAACATCAAGGGTATTTATTAAGCAGTAAAATACCTTTTAATTCATTCGAATCGGACATTTAATTTCGAAGTTATCACGAGTACCTATTACGCGAACGGTTCGACGCTGGCGCCGCGACGTTCCCTATTCTCAAAGAGTATTAAACCACTAGGCTATATAGTCATTGCCTATTCTAGAGAGGAGAGAATGGGCACACGGGTAGACCATGACCTGGAATAGGACATAGGATACGTTTTATCCCTAGCCGTTGCCCGCAACTTCGTCTGCGATCCAGGATAAAAAGTATCCTATGTCCTTCTCCAGGTCAAGGTCTACCAATGTGCTAAATTTCATCTACATCCGTTCAGCCGTTTTGGCGTGAAAGCGTAAGAAACAAACAAACTCACTTTCGCATTTATAATACTAGCTTCCGCCCGCGGCTTCGCCCGCGTGGTATGTCGATAAAAAGTAGCCTATGTCCTTCCCCGGGATGCCATCTAACTCCTTGTCAAATTTTATCGAAAAAAATAATTAAAAATTTGGCAAGGAGATAGGCATCCTGGGGCAGGACCTAGGGTACTTTTTATCGACATACCATGCGAGCGAAGCCGCGGGCGGAAGCTAGTATTTGATATGACCGCGAATCATATTTATACAACCTGATACTGACATGCAAATTGCAAAAAACGTAAGAAAATTTTCTATTTTTTTCGCGGGCTTCCTGTAGGGATGCAGGAAGTGTAAAAAAGTATCGATATATATCGTATCGATATTAAAAAAAAATATCAATATCGATTTCGATATATCGAAAAAAAAATATCGATATATCGGTGAAATTTTCTAAAAAAAATTTTACTTTATGTACCTACCTCAAGTTTTATAATCATTTTAATACCAACTAGGAAAAAAAGTACTAATAATTTTTACGGCTCTGAATTCCAGCGGTTTTAGTCAGCAGCGACAACTGTGTTGCTATTGAAAATATATCGTTTTTGATACATTTTCGATACTTGATATTTTATATCAATACATCGATATATCGAAATAATAAATATCGCCTGAAAATATCGATATATCAGACAAAACATATAGATATTTCGATATATCGATATTTTTTCTGCAAGCCTAGCTTCCTGGGGCCCATGTCTACAAATTTACAAACGTGTCAGTGGTCTCACAATGATCAGTTTTTGACAGATATGCCATACAAAATCTGTCAAAAACTGATCATTGTGAGACCACTCACACGTTTTATTAGTAGACTTGGCCCTCAGGTAGGTACAGGGTACACTACGGTAAATGCGATAGTGGGGCGCGTCATTCAGCGCTTCGTACTGAATCTCTACTATTCTAATGGCGGCCATACACTCTATGGTCTACCAGAGTGTCTAGATAGAACGAGCATTTAGGTACAGTCACGGACTTTAATTGACGAGCCACCTTCAAACTTTTAAATTTTGCAGTTTCATACATTCACGAGATTACACGATTAAACACGAACTCAAATAGCACGCTCGTTAACAAGATGACAAATAAATTACTTTTAATCGGAAATAGTCTTATCCATAGAGGTTGACTAATAAGTTCTCAATGATAAAAATAAATACAATGTTGCATTAAGTTTATCCAATCTATTTGATACCGACCTCCTTTGAATCATAGCTCATTAACTCGATAATTATTTTGAAAACTAACTGAAGACAGTGACAGTTGAAATATCGATGTCAGAGACGTTACTTTCGAACTTGTCGAAATGACTTTAATATTTCTCCGTACGCTAACGTTACTGTTGCTAGACCTGCAATTGGTTGACTTTGGGTAGTCACTCTGCTGTCAAGTTTGTAGTTCTGGCTCTCAGGTAACCGGTAAAGATATGAAATATAATTTTCTTCTTCTAATACGAAGACATATGACTGCGTGTCGGGAACCGAATAAACCCGATTTGCATTACACGGCTAAAATACGAACAGTGCCAGGTGGCTCATCAATTAAAGTCCGTGACTGTACCTAGGTATTGGAATAGGCATGAACCACATAAACTTACTTTTTAGTACTTTTTTTTTTCAATTTCACAGGAGATGCCGATCGGCTACAAATGTCTGAACAGGGTGGAGATATCCAGGATAGTCGTTGACATGATAAAAGCCAGCATCGGAATACCAATTAGTTAGTATTTTTTATCAGTTTATACACACACGCACACACACGAACTCATACGCATGGCAGCACCTTTGTAAACTAATTTATATTGTAACCTTTTATTTTTCTTTTATTAAATTCGATAGGACATAAGAATATTGTCACCATAGTGGAAGACACTAACACCTGCAACACAGTCTTGACTAGCGCAGGTGTTAGAGAATCTTGTTATATTGTAAATGTACTTATTTCAATAAAGTTTATTATTTATCTATTTATTTATAGTTTCTTATAAGTTGTATTGTATGATTATGAGTTTATGTATGACACGTCCTACACCATTTTTTTTTTTTTTGGTTTGGGGAAATCATCCAATGACTTCTCCTGCTCTGGGCGGAGCGGAAGGACGTGTCAGACTTTTACTGACTAAAACCCACCCGTGTTCCTTCAGTTGCCTGTTGCCAAGGTCCTGGTATCCCTTTCGGACTAACCCGCAAAGTGCACCATAATTGCGCAATAATGTAGGTATTCGATCAATCAGAATTGGAATCGATTTGAAACAAATGTCTAATTCATTGCATCGTATGTTCGAAAAAAAATCATATCGATTAAGTTAGATTATACATTACCCATATCACCCATATCGATTAAATTACCCATAGATAGATAGACGCATTTATCGCATTGGGTTATACGTATACTGGCGAAACATTCAAGACAAAACATGTTGAAATCTCTATTTTCTGTCAATGTTCCATACAATTTTTGACAGGAACTAGAGATTTTAACATGTTTTTAACCGAGTTCTTCAAAAAGGAGGAGGTTCTCAATTCGTCAGTATGTTTTTTTTTTTTTTTTTTTTTGTATGTAACGCGATTACTCCGCCAATTATGAATCGATTTTGATGATTATTTTTTTGTTTGGTAAGTCATGCTTTAGAGGTGGTCCCTTATAATTTTTTTAAATTTTACTTGCGTAGTTTTTGAGTTAGCTTCAATAATTACGTATTTTTCCCACTTTGCGTATGTAGACGATATAATTATTTCACTCTTTCACTGTTATTTACATAGCAGGTAGTGGTATTCGAATTTGTGTGGGGTAGGTACCACAACTAAAAAGTGAAAAATAAAAACTTTTTACAAAAAAAAAAAAAACAACTTCAAAAAAATAACACTAGAAAAGTGAAAAATAAGTTTAATTTCGGAAGTCGGTGTCTTTGCTTTTCAATTTTCGTTTTTTGCCACCGACTTTCGAAATTAAAGTTTTTATGTTTTTATGTCTTGAATGTTTCGCCAGTGCAAACGCACGGTAAGAAAATGGTTGCTGTAAGAACATAAATAAACTGTGTTGTTTAATTTTTTTACAGGCAAACCAAACAGTAACGATTTGTTAAGGACGTTCCAAAAAAACCAGGTAATCTATGAGTTGACTTGAATATTAGTATTGTTAGGCATCTTTTTACACCCGTTCTTATCTTTATCATCCTCCGGCCCCTATCCTAGTTTTGGATATTGAACTCTCTGACCGCGTCATATAAAGCGATCATCGCGCGAATACCTACACGATCGGTTTTCCTTAGAAAACCGGAAAGCGCCCTCTGTCGCGCTGACAGTTTCACCAAACAAAATGTTCGATCGATCATGTGCCTATTCGCGCGACGATCGCTGGGGTCTGACTGAATATGTTACCCCCTGGGGATCACGTATAACTCGTCGCTCGTGGTTAAGTTAAACAGCCGCACGGGTCGATCCAACAGGTTAAGCTACGCTTGCTGGACTTGGTCCGTGGATGGGTGACCATCTTTAAATACCGAGACTCCTCCGTGCCTCGGAAAGCACGTTGAGCCGTTTGTCCCGGCTGTCATTTGTGGATCTTTAACAGTCATTAAGGGTCGTCAGAAGCCTGAAAGTCTAACAACCAGTCTCACCAAGGGGTATCTGTATCCAGTTCTGGTTTGTTCAGGAGACATATAGCAGTCGCTCCATGTAAAATACTGGTATTCAGATGCATCCGGTTATTCGGGAATCCGACCCCAACTTAGTTGGGAAAAGGCTAGGCAGATTGATTGTGGGGCCTGTATACAGATTAGGGAAAACATATGTAGTGGTATGTAACCCACACATGCAGACGAACTTGTGAACTCAACTACCTATGACGTCACACGACTCACACGTCCCTTAGTTGGAACTTAGGGATCAACAGTCGGTCACACAGACTACTTAGAGAACTAACGAGTCAGCAGTCACGTGACATCTCTAATGCTAATGTCAACTCCATACAATTTGGTCTTTCCGTTGGCGTTAAAGCTTACAGAAAAGGGATTTTGTCTAGGCCCCCAGGTCGGTCATTAGCCACCAATACAGTATGTCACTAACCACCAATCACTTATGCGTCAAATTATAATCATCATAATCATATTTATTCTTTGTAAACCGTGTTTAGTTATAGTAACTTTATTAAACTCATTGTGAAATATCCAATGAACATTTAATTTAATTACACTATAGAACCTGTAATCACATCCCAACGAAAGTTCTACATCACTTCTCATTACATATTAGAAAAAAGACGACGAAACCCTCCTCTCAACAGAAGAACGTAACTTCATCAACGCTTATTATCTCGAGGAGTGCCAGCGTGACTTGGTTCAGAAGCCGATCAACGCCAGGCGGTCACAGGGAGGGGGGACTATGGAGCTGACTTCTGACAATGAACGGTTTTATAAGGATAAACTGTGGCCGCTGGGCATGGTTATGTACGGAGTTGATAGGAAGATAAGTGAGTATCTACCTATTACATATTATTTTCATTTATGTTTGCAAAGCTCGTCAAAATGTAGGGAACAGCAGATTATTTTTTTCGCGATTTCAGTGTTGGTCCCAGTGAAAATTGTTCATAATGATGAGTACCTACAATGACCCTTTACGAGGATTAAGAGCGTTAACGCTGAATATTGGCAACGTCGCAAATAACTGTCAAATAAGTATTTACCTGTACCTACCAATATATTACTTTGCATTGAATGACGATTTCATGAAATTTTCATTCCATGCACTTAAATGAACTTAGAGAGTTGTATTACTGATTCTAATGTATATAATTCTGTAAATCCATATTTGTTACGAGCGCTAATAATATTTAGATCAACATACAACCTGATACTGACCTGCAAATTGCAAAAAACGTAACAAAATTTGAATTTCGCGGGTTACCCTAGCTTATCCCCCTTAACATGGCACCTGCCTCGGGACTCAATACTCCCCCCGCTACCCACGCCGCGCCCCGCCATCGCCGCGCGGTGTAGCAGGGGGAGTTACAAACGTCATTGAGCCAGGGGCCCAAGTCTACTAATTTACAAACGTGTCAGTGGTCTCACAATGATCAGTTTTTGACAGATATGCCATACAAAATCTGTCAAAAACAGATCATTGTGAGACCACTGACACGTTTGTAAATTATTAGACTTGGCCCCCTGGTGCCAAGTTAATGCGCACGGGTTGTACAATCAAAATGAGAATGTAATGAAAGAAATGAATGAAGAAGAAGAAATGAATGAAATGAAAGAATGAATGAAAATTAGATGCGAATGCGAACGTTCTTAAAAATTAGGGGAATTGGCCTCTGGAATATGGTTGATGCGCTAGGGTGGCCCGCGAAATTCAAATTTTCTTACGTTTTTTGCAATTTGCAGGTCAGTATCAGGTTGTATGTTGATCGTATTGTCAGTGTATTGAATGACTATTTCATGAAATCATGACATTTGGCACTTTCATGAACTTAGAGAGTTGTATTGCTGATTCTAATGTTTATAATTCTATAAATCCATATTTGTTACGAGCGCTAATAATATTTAGATCAACATACAACCTGATACTGACCTGCAAATTGCAAAAAAGGTAAGAAAATTTGAATTTCGCGGGCTACAATAGCGCATCAACCTTAAATCATCTTTTTTTTTTAAATATTTTTGACCGTGACATTTTTATAGTGACCTCAGACGTATTCCCACTTCTGCAACACGCTATGACGATCATAGAGCTGGCGAGCTGCGTCGTGTTCCAACACATAACTGAAGTTGACCCACTACAACCTAAAAACTTGCTGTGGTTCGGTCTCGAAGGCGAGGAGGTACCGCACCTCGGGTTTATGGAGGGAAACCAGGTAGGAACAGAAATTACATACAGGGTGTAAGGGACAGCCCTCCGCAAATTAACAGTGGGCATTCAGCTCCTTATTTGAAATAATATTCCACCGGAAATTTTCCCAGGAAAGTTTTCATTTTTTATCGTTTTTTCAGTTACTTTTACTTTATTTCAATGTAAAATTACATTCTCTGTACGCAACACTCCACTTATGTAAATAAAACAGCTAAAATAAAAAAACCAGCAATGGATGTTAAAATACTCGAACCCCGCGACACGGGGAGTGCAAAACCCACGTACCCGCGGGTTTTGCCACAGTAACGATGCATTGAGCACATTGATGCACATTCTCTGAGCCGACTAGAATAACTGCCACTAGTGCTACCTGTATTGACAATATTTTTACGAACTTAAGACCTTCTAGCCATTTAATTATAAATGAGTTGGACTCTGATCACTGTGGCCAGTTAGTCACTTTCCCTCAGAAAATAGTCAGAGTTCAAAGGAAACTTGTGAGTTTTGTTCCTGTAAACAAGAATCGCTTAGGACAATTTAGAAATAATTTAATGGAAAAACTACCGGGTTTGCCTTATCACGACGACCCGGATCAAGCTTATACATTACTATTTAACCTAATCAGTTGTGAGTTTAGAAAAGTTTTCACCTCAAAAACATTGCCTGTTTGTGACCGCGTTTTATTTAGTGATTGGGCTACGACGGGTATTTACAAGAGTAGGCAACGGTTATTTGAATTATATCATGAAACATATAACCATGATGAAGCTTTTAAAGAATTTGTTAAAAAATATTCCAATACTTTTAAACGAGCCTGTTCCTTAGCAAAAACCATACACATTAAAAATAAAATAAAATCTTCTGGAAATAAAATTAAAACCACTTGGAATATTATTAATTCAGAAACGGGAAGAACGACAGTACGGAATCGTGACTTCCATCTAAAAATCAATGATGTAGATATTAAGGCAGACGTGGAGGTGGCGACTGAGTTTGAAAATTTCTTTACAAATATTCCCATTTTAACAACCAAAACTCTATCATCATCGTCCTCCACGTCTGCTTATTCAATACTAAAAGAATGTGTACCAGAATGTGACAAGCTTTTTGCATTTACAATTATTACTGCCGAAGACATTTTAGAATCTTTTAAAAATCTTGATGTAAAAAAAACTGCTGACCTTTGGGGGTTGTCAGTACATACCATGTCTTCAATAATTGATGTTATTTCACCCTTTTTAGCAATTGTTTTTAACTCTTGTATTGCATCTGGTGTATTTCCTGATCTGATGAAATTTAGTAAAGTGATTCCATTGTTCAAATCTGGCAGCACAACTGATCCTACGAATTTTCGGCCTATTTCGATATTACCTACTTTGAGCAAAATCTTTGAAAAATTAATTTTAAAACAAATGTTAGGACATTTCAATGCACATAATTTACTACATCTGAAACAGTTTGGTTTTACAAAAGGTCGTTCTACTACAGACGCGGGCGTGGAATTACTAAAGAGCATATTCGAGGCCTGGGAGGAGTCGCAAGATGCTCTTGGCATTTTCTGCGACTTGTCCAAGGCCTTCGATTGCGTACATCATGATACACTCATCAGGAAACTGTACCACTATGGTTTGAGGGACAAGGCTCTCGAACTTCTGACTTCTTATTTAAATAACAGAATTCAGAGGGTCGATGTTAATGGCAAGAGATCTGCAGGATCTGCGGTCACTATGGGCGTTCCACAGGGTTCAATTCTAGGTCCATTCTTATTTCTAATTTATATAAATGACTTACCTTATCATATAAGGGATAATAACAAGATCGTATTATTCGCAGATGACACTTCGCTCATTTTTAAAATCAAACGTCAGTTAGTCAACTTTGAACAAGTCAACGATGCACTCTCTAAAGTTGTGCATTGGTTTAATGTAAATAATCTACTCCTGAATGAGAAAAAGACTAAACTGATTAAATTTTCAACGCCAAATGTCAGGCAGCTAACTACCAACGTTCAAGTCAATGGAATAGAGTTGGACCCTGTTGAGTCAACGGTTTTTCTTGGAATAACTATTGACGGCAAATTACAATGGGGCCCACACATAGAAAAATTGTCAGGAAAGCTTAGTTCGGCCGCCTATGCTGTTAAAAAAATTAGACAGATAACCGACGTAGATACAGCCAGAATTGTTTATTTTAGCTATTTTCATAGTCTTATGTCCTATGGGATTCTTCTCTGGGGAACCTGTGCGGACATCAATAATATCTTTGTTTTACAAAAAAAGGCTGTTCGAGCCATTTACAACCTAGGTCCAAGAGATTCCCTTAGAGAATAATTCAAAAAAATAGATATTCTGACTGTAGCCTCACAATATATATTTGAAAACCTGTTGTATGTACACAAGGATATATCAAATTTTAAGAAAATGTCCGATATTCATAGTATAAATACTAGGAATAAACACAATCTTGCTGTACATCGCACTCGTCTCCACAGAGTAGGCAACTCGTTCATGGGTCAATGTATACGCTTTTACAACAAACTTCCCATTGATATTAGAAACTTACCCATAAAACGATTTAAAAGCAGTATTAAAACCAAACTATGTAAAAAAGGGTACTATAAAATTTCGGATTATTTAGAAGACAGAAATGCATGGGATTGAGCTGCTCGCTCTGCTAAGCCTTGAAAAAACCCTAGAACTTGACATTTTAACTGTAATTAGTATCTAAAATCATTAAATTATACCAGTTTTATATACCTACAAATTGACATTGTTGATTATTCTTTATACAACATGACATTATTACTTTGTAAAGTATTATTTTGTTTTGATTATTGTGAATGTGAGGACTATGTGGATCATTTTTTATTTTTTGCTCCTCTTTCCCTGTTTTAATGATGGTCTGGCAGTTTTGAGTACTTTCTGCGGCCTACCCAAATGTCCTTTTTTTGGTATTGTTCGTCGAGTCGTTGAGCTCCTTCAGCTCTGAGTTGAGCTCCTCGGTTACTGACAAATGCTTGCACTGACTGGACAGGTCCACTCAAATCTGTGTGGTTCTTTCCTCAAAAGACCATTTCAGACATTAATCTACATGGTCCTCATATGGCTTGACCAAGATTATGTCTGGACCTTAAAAGAGACTGCGACCTCTGAGTTTGTTTCGGCCTTTCTTCTCAGAGTAGTCAGATAGGAAACGCCGACCTCATCTAGCTTATTTTATTTTTTTAATAATATGACGTGTAAAAGTGATTGCGATATCCTATTTACAGAATAAACAATTTCATTTCATTTCATTTCATTTCATTGCGCGTGAGGTAATAATACAAATCAGGTTTATTGGATTCCCATAATGTTCCTGAAATAATTTCATGTAACAGTCGTCTTAATATAATATGCTGAATTCATCCCATCAGTTTGCAGAGCTGTCCCTTACAACCTTTTTCGTCTTTCCTGTTTGTAATCACTATAACCAGGCACATGGGCGACATGGGAAGCCAAGCTGAAGTAACAGAGGCCTTAGTGCGAGTTTCTTTTAACTATCTTTCAACACTTCTTACTATCTTTCAACACTTCTACTTTTAACTATCTTTTAACTTTTTTTCATCACTTTACGCATCGACCGCGTTCGGCGCTCCGATTGGCCCTTCACGTAAAGTGAAGATAGCTAAAAGAAACTCGCACTAAGGCCTCTGTGGGTCGGCCATGGTTAAGCATCGTATCCACGCTAGGCAACAATTGACGCGCAACACGTGATGACGTGATGATCAACATGTTCGGCAACGTTGCACATCAGTGCTCAAATAAATTAAACTGTACAAAAACTATGCTAGCTATTCTTTTTGATGTATTTGTCCATTAAATTATAACTACATGCAGCCGTTGAAATCAATACTTATTCCTCTGGCGACATGTTGTCGACGACTGATCATGCGTAGATAGACAACGTTGCTAAACAAAAGTTCCGCGCTAATTTTCAACATGTTGTGCAACATGTCGCGCGCCAAATGTTGCCTGGTGGATAGAAGGCTTTATAGTTTGACCGACACCGCTGTACCACGCGTAAGGAAGGCGTGGCGAGGCGGAGGCAGTGTTGACGAATGAGCGACGGGACTCCGTGAGCGTTGACAAATGAGTGGCCTGCACTGACCCGTTTCGCCGCGACGCACCTAAGGCGCGGTACAGTGGCAGTGGTCTCAGTCGAACTATTAATAAATCACAATTTTATTTAGGATTTTTATCTGTTTTGAATTTATAATAGTTTGTAATTTAAATGTATGAGTTGTAACTATGGACTAGAAAGTTGTCTGAAATAAATAAATATATCGAAGGACAGACTGCCGTTGGAATTTACGAGTCCTGTAACGGAAACCGCGTATCGGTAAGCGTACCTAGTGTTAAACGCTATCCGCCTTACTAATAAACGTTGTATAGCGCTTGTATACTTACACAACGTTTTGTCTTCTTCTTTCAAAAGTAATTTGACCTTTGAAAGAAGAAGACAAAGCGTTGTGTACAGGCACTATACAACGTTTATTAGTAAGGCGGTTAATGGATAGAATGCGTAATAGTTCATACTGAATGCGAAATTTAGAGATGCGTGCGGGTTTTGTGGTGCATCTTGGGAAAAGTACATGTCCAGCAGTGGACGACGAAAGACCCGCATTGTAACCTCATTCGCAATCTGTCAAAAATACCTACAATCGATTTACCAACATTTTTGACAAGTTTGACTTGAATGTGAACGTTTTTTAAGTATGAGAATTGGCTTTTAGGTGGACTCGTCGGCCTGTTTAGTATTCAAATAACATAGAAATAACTTCTCACAGAGTATCCTCATTTCTACAATGCTAAACGGGGCTCCGGGACACAATGCACACACGCTGAACCTTCTGATGAGGATCCTGGGTATACCGATGATGTCAAACCGCTATGACAGGAGCAACTATGTGCATATTAAGTGGGAAAATGTTGCCAAGAGTGAGTTTTTCTGTTGCACTATTTTTCGCCCGAGACTTCATTCGCATCATTCATTCATTCATTCTTCATTCTTCTTCATGCAGTTTCTTTTTCACATGTTTTGTTGTGAATGTTTCGCCAGTGCAAACGCGCGGTAATGCAATGAATGTTGTTGAACTTTCTACTTTCAGAGTTTTGATCGCATGTCTAATTAAGACGAGATGACAATACAACTTCTAATAACAGGGTGTAAGGGTAAGCACCGTTGTCACTCAAACCATGGGTAGTTGACTTAAATTTAAAAAGTAATGACCGAGTAACAGCAAAAAAAAACATTATTTTCATTAAAAGATTTAAAAAAGTTTCTATCCTACACCGTGCTCGCTAGCGAAACAGCTGATTGACTGAGGCAGGGGTCGCGCTCACGGCCGCTCAAGTCACGTCCCGCGCCCCCCACCGTGTTGAGACGCAAGTTCGTTGCTCTAACACGTAGTTGAAAGGGTGAAATACTCTAGTGGTGAAATGTAATAAAAAAATAAAAATATTCCATTGATTTTACGTTTTATAAATGACACCAAACCACTTGTTTCAAGGATAAAGGTGTTTACCTTAACACCCTGTATAGCAAAACTTTTGTACACTTTAAAGGCACTTTTGAACGTCAAATACATAGAAATAGAACTGATTCTTGTTGCCCCTTCCAAAAGGTAGTTTTCATATAGAGAAGAATGGGCAAGAAACTCCACCGTTATTCGTTAAAAAAAAAAAAATGTTTTACAATATTTGGTATACATCAATCATATAATTACATGTGAAGACGATGCACCGAGAATACCATTACTGTACCACAAAAGGTAAAAAAAAAAAAAAAAAAATGGAGGTAAGGAACAGCAGATTTTTTTTTCACGATTTCAAGGTTGGTCCCATAGAAAAAGTTGTTCAAAATGATGAGTACAATGACCCCTTTTTGGGTTTAGCATAAACAAAAAATAATGTTGTATATGTTCTCCCGACGTACTTACAGCCAAGGAGCACTATCTCGAACGCGCTCCAAAGGACGCCTGGCTCATGAACACGGAGGGCGAAGGCGCCGCGTATGACTTTGACAGCGTCACACATGCTCCGGTGAACTACATGTGTGCAGACTGTTCGCTTGGCGAGCAGACTGTAGAGGCTTTACAGGTAGGAATGAAGGTCATTTATGGACGTCTGTAAAAACTTTTTACAATAAAAAAAACAACTGACTTCCAAAATAGACAAAAAAGGAAATAATAACTTTATTTCGGTTGTTTTTTTTTTACTTGTCGTGGTAGATTCTACCCCACTTATATTCGAATACTAGATACTTACCTGCTAAGTAAATAACAGTGAGGGGAACTTAAAACATCATACATACAGGTTGTCAGGGTAAACACCGTTGTCACTCAAACCATGGGTAGTTGACTTAAATATAAAAACAAATGACCGAGTAACAACAAAAAAAAAACGTTCTACTATAAATGACACCAAACGACTGGTTTCAAGGATAACGGTGTTTACCCTAACACCCTGTATAATGCAAAAAATAAAAAAATGGAAAAATGGTGGGAAAAATGGATCTACCTTTTAAGGCAGTCATAATATTATTTTGCATAACAACGGATAGCATAAACTTAATTTCGCAGAAAATCGTTTGGCAGACACTCATATAGCATAGCATGAAAATAAATTCATAATTGGCGGGCCATTTTGCGCCTCAAACAAAAAAAAAAAACAGTCGAATTGAGAACCTCCTCCTTTTAGAAGTCGGTTAAAAATCGGTAAAACCTATAGGTACTCCATTTGAAATAAGATTAGACATTTTTACAGTCTGGGCAACCGATTCCGTAGAGCCCGCGCCAAAATATTCCGATATCCTATTTACACAATAAATAATTTCATTTCTGTGCCGACCCTCATTGTATGATGCCATCATAAATGGTGCCGATTCTGTTGTTCACAAACTGAATTTAAGTTCGGTGCATCTTTTTCTTTCTATTTCATTAAGAAAAGGACAGAAGATAAATTTTAGTTTAGTCCTGTCAAATTAATCAGCGCCTGACGCAATTTTAATATGCAAGTTTTTAATCACGTCTAAACATAGATGGAGTAGTGACAGGCGCTGATTAATTTGACAGGACTAAACTAAAATTTATATTCTGTCCTTTTCTTAATGAAATAGAAAGAAAAAGATGCACTGAACTTAAATTTAGTTTAGTTTGTGAACAAGGGAATCAGCTCCAGTATTTACTTTATATTCTAGGATGACCTCTGGCAGAGGACGCTCTCAATGGGTCACAGGACAGACCTGAGCCCCGCAGACGTCGAGATGGTGAACTTGCTATACAGCAGACAGTGCCAGCTTCGGTTCATGAGCAACACGAAGAAATAGCGCTTTTATTACTGAAATAAACATAATTTAACATAATCCTTGTATGTTATTACTGAAATAAACATAATTTAACATCATCCTTGTGGGTAGCGATATTTGCTTTGTGGCAGTTATATTTAAGTTATATAATCCTTACTCATATTATAAATGCGAAAGTAACTCTGTCTGTCTGTCGCGCTTCATGCCAAAACTACTGAACCGATATAAATGAAATTTGGTACATAGTCTAGAGCCTGAGAAAGGAAATAGGCTACTTTTTATCGACATACCACGCGGGCGGAAGCTAGTTAATTATAATTCTATACTTATTTATTTATTTAAACTTTTTGCTCTAAAAAAAAGGTATAAAGGCTGACTTAATGCTTTAGGCATTTAGCAGCAGGCAGGGTGTCGTGTTGTCCTAACATTTAATGTGACGTCACACAGCCTATAACCAGCGGACGATCAAGTCGTGTTATCGATACCTCATTTGTCAAAATATTATGAGTAGTTTAGAAGTTATGAGGGAACAGATGAACATACTTACACACATACACTAGCACTGCCCGCGTGGATGTCGGTTATTATACAATACTAAAACCTTCCTCGAGAACCACTCTATCCATTGGTGAAACCAGCATGAAAATTGGTGCAGTAGTTTTTGAGTTTATCGCTGACAGACAGACGCGGCGGAGGGTCAAAATCATAACCCTCCTTTTTGCTTCAACGTAGTTGGGTAAAAAAAAGTAATATTATTTTTTATATTTTTACGTGTTTATTAGCTCGGGCTACATGATACAGAGTTCTTATCACAAACAATTTGAAATAACTATCTTACATTACATACGTCAGCCTTAGAGAAATGTAAATATACAGGGTGACGATTTAGGGCCGAGTCACACCGGAATGGCAGGGACCGGCAGCGGCCAGCAGTGGCTCCCGGCGTGACCGCTGGCGCCTCGCGCGGCCTCCAGACCCCACGCGGCTAGTCTCTTGACTAGTTTAGTTTCTACATTCCGCAAACGGCCGCCCGCGGTTCCGCTCGCGACCTTTTCAAGCGATACTAGTCTTTTAAGTATGTAGCTAGAGTTTTAAATTATTTAAGTGCTCGCCGCGTCGCTTCTGGCCGCTGCCATTCCGGTGCAGGCGCGGTCGCAACCCAAGATTTTGGGGGGGGATCACCATTGGTGCCGAGGAATATTTTTAGGGAAATTGTTAATTGATAAGTACGTAAATCGTTCATTCTCTCGACAGCTTGTATGATTTTGGGGGGGGGGGGGGGGGGGGGGGTCATGATCCCCAGGACCCCCTCTCCCCCTCGAACCGTGTTTCGGTGTGACTCGGCCCTTAGTTACCTGCATCCGTCAAGGGGGTGATTCTTCCTGTCATACTACACAACTTTCGCTAGGAAACTCTTATCATCAACATTATTTCAGCCGAAAGATGTACACTGCTGGACATATGCTACATGGATCTTTCTTTTTATTATTTATTTTTCCTTAGTTTTGATTAATCATGGTCTGGCAGTTTGAGTAATTTATGCGGCCTAACCAAATGTCCTTTCTTTGGTATTGTTCGTCAAATGCTGCGAGCTGCACGATTACTGACAAATGCGTGCACTGACTGGACAGGTCCACTCAATCTGTGTGGTTCTTTCCTCAAAAGACCATTTCAGACACCAATCTACACGGTCTTCACAAAATCTGACCAAGATTATGTCTGGACTTTTATGATTATGTCTGGAAAGAGACTGCGACCTCTGAGTTTGTTTCGGCCTTTCTTCTCGGAGTAGTTAGATAGGAAACGCCGACCTCATCAATGTGATTGACGTGTTAAAGTGTTTGTACAAACCTACTTACAGAAATAAAATCATTTCATGCCATCAGGCTGATAGGCACTCCCCAAGCATCGCCACTTCGACCGGTTCTGTGTTTCTCGCATCCAATGGATTCCTGCAGTCTTCCGAGTCCACTACCATTAAATTTTGGCAATTCTTCTGGCTATGTCGTTACGTACCTTGGTTCCCCTGATGATCTCTTCATTACCTACCTCAAATCTCATAAACGATTCATGAAATAAAAATCCTATCCAACAGTACCAAGACAATACTTTTCGATGCAAGTATATTTGTTTTTATTCACTCGTATAAGTTTCATAGCGAAAGTTGTTTAGTATGACGTTTAAAGGCCTACGCAGACCAGGACGGCATGGCAAGGGATTTAATTTTTTACCAATGGACATTCAAACGTATCGATATAGAAATACGACATAAATTGCTATGCTTTAAAATGATGCCATGGCATCGAAAGGGATTTCATTGCACGCAATGAAGGACGCGCCACGGGCTCCCGCGGCGGGATGCCGTGGCGTACTGCGGTAGGTAACGGCATGCCGAGGACGCCGCTGGTTGTGACATACCGCGGGGCGCGCGCGCCGTGGCAAGGCGCTGGAATGCCGCGGTATCTAAGCGGCTAGTGTGCGCTGACTGACGGCAAAATCCTTTGCCATCCCGTCCCGGTATGCGATGGCCTTAAATCACCCCCTTGAAGGATGCAGGTAACTAAATCACCACCCTTTATTCATAGTGGAGAAAAAAGGTCAGTGAAGGGCAAGCACCTTAAAAAAATGGATGAAAGAAAAGGCACGTTTCCTTGCAGTGAAACACTTTTATTATTATGACTGCTTATGTCCTCTTTAGCCGGGAATCAACCCGACACAAATGCATAAAAATAATATGCTTTGGGTTCTAGGCCCAGCTGTGCCAACATTACGTACCTTTAAGCTGAATATGTAAGTACAAAAACATGCAATGACATGATGAAAGGATTTCATGTTATATCATAATCCTATACAATTAAATGAGCAATATTTGTCTACAAATATATCTTTGTAATCACGTTCTCGAAAACGGCTCTAACGATTTCGATGTAAGTTGATTTAAAGCGGTAAACGGAGGCAAAAAGCCGATCTAGCCAGGATCTGGGTAAATCTGAGAAAACGAAAATACAAGACCAGTTGCATTATAGCTGTTTAGCTGTTTACGGAGGCGTAAAATCGTTCTAGCCAAGATCTGGGAATATCTGAGGAAACGAAAATACTACAAAACGAAAGACACAGACTTCCGAAATTTAAGTTATTTTTCACTTTGTAGTGTTGTTTTTAGAAGTCGATTGTTTTTTTTTATTGTAATTTTTTTTATTTTTCACGTTTTAGTTGTGGTACCTACGCTACCCCACACATATTCGAATACTACGACCTGATATGTAAATAACAATAACAGGAATTAATTGTAACTTCATCCACTTAATACTGTGGGACAAATACGTAGTCTCAAGGAAAAAGCTATGCAAATATTATTTTTAAAGTATTTTAACATTTCTAAGTCTGATTCAGCACATAATTATGACTCCAAGATATCCTAGCAACATCTTTACAAGAAGAGACATGTTTCCTATAAACCTCTTTCGTATCCGCAAGGAAATTGCACAAGCCACAAGGCAAGATTGGCGCCATTTCACACTTTTCACAAGAAAAATCTGTCGTTCCATTTTCGGTTTTTTCAATACAGTAATCGCAATTCTTTAGTCGATTTTTGTCGTCTTCCAAAACGATTTTAGTGTCGCCATTTTCTTTTTCGTTCCCTGTGCGCTCTTTGACATCTGTCACAGGAATGGCGGGAGAAGGCTTTTCGGTCTTTTTCAAACGCATTGTACTTTTGCATTGTTTGAAGAAATCGTTGAGTTTTCCTCGTACAGTATCTAATTTAGTCATTTTAATGTTTTCAGCCGGAGTTGTTTCATTATCTGGATTATTTTCGATTTTAAATTTCTCTGGTGTTATTTTGTACACAGTTATGAATTCACTAAGATCCTTTGTTTTTTTATTGTTCACAGTGTATGAAATATTCGCATCGCCAACGTATGAAATTTTTTTTGTTGAAATTTCGTTTTTTCCCATATCGATGTTAAATCTATTACCTACATCTATTAAAGAACTTGAATTATCATTATTACCTAAACTAGAATTTGTACAACTATCTACAATAACAATATCATCGGGTTTTTTATCCAAATTGGAATTAATTTCTTCTAAACTAACATCACTTTTTAATTCAGAACTTGTATTAGGATTTACTGTCTGACTTATACTGTCTTTATCAAAAACCGGACTTTTTATCGAGAATTCTTCTTTAATTTCCGATTTTATTTCTATTGCTAAAATTTCCCTATCAACATTATCGTTTTTTGGCGCTACTATATCATTTTCATGTATATCAAGAGCTTCTTCTTTTATTTTAATGTCATCTATTTCACTTTTAATATTTAATAATGGGTCATTCGGTTCTGTTATAGATTGTTCTATTGGAATCTCCATATTCTCAAGGTTTTTTAAAATTTCTTCCTCATTAAAACTCAAATCTGAAAAATCTCCTTCACTTTCAGAATGTTTTCTATTTGTTTCGTTATCATTTGTCACTTCATGTTTAGGTCGAATAGTTTTATTCTTAATATTACCCAGTATGTGTTCTAATTTCTGTTTTTTCTGAACAAATCGTTCGTCTATTTTGTTCTCCATTACTTTTTGTTGCTCAGCTTCGAGTTCTGATGTAGTTATATTGTAATTGTTCGATTTATTTGATTTTTTATTTTCTGTGACTCTTCTCTTTTTTGTTTCTTTATTAATCTTTTCAGGAGGAGGCTCTGGTGATTTTGTATGTATTGAATCTGGAAATAATAATATTGTCGTCAAATTAATGATGTCTTAGTTAACATTAAGTTTATTTTAATTATACTAACAGTGATACATGACATGTGGAGCTCGTGGCTAAGTAATAACAGCCGCAGGGGTCGATCCATCAGGTTAAGCTACGCTTGCCGAGGATGTTCCGTGGATAGGTGACCATCTTTACATACAGAGACTCCTACGTGCCTCGGAAAGCACGTTAAGCCATTGCTGGTCCCGGGTCATCAGAAGCTCGAAAGTCTGACAACCAGTCTTACCAAGAGGTATCGTATTACCCAGTTACTAGGTTGTGGAGGTCAGATAGGCAGTCGCTCCATGTAAAATACTGGTATTCAGCTGCATCCGGTTAGCCAGGCTAACCGGATGCAGCTGAATACCAGTATTTTAGTAAGCCGACCCCAACATAGTTGGGAAAAGGCTAGGCAGGTGATGATGGTTGTTATATGTATAAATTAAGAATGTTAGTATGAAAATGTTAATATCCCCATATAAAACGCTGATTTCATAGGTGGGGACCTAATATTAAAAAAGTTAGGATTAGGATAACTACCTTCATCAAATCCTCCATCAGGCGGATCCTCCCACCACACAGGACTGGGGCAGGTGAGGATCTCCATGAAATCCTCATCGCTAAGACTTCTGGTCTCCTCCATCATCCTCACCAAGTCTGGCATGCTTAGTTCAGGACTACTGGAAGGTCCAGAGGCGATCTTGGACCTTTTTAGTGATTTGGATCCGATTCGCGGCGAACTGTGTATGGAGATCGGTGACTCAATGCCTGTAAGATAGTTATAAAGGGCATAAAAAGACCCATCACATAGCCGTCAGCTACGCAATCTGTACATCAAATTAAGTAACATTGGACAAAAATGCTGGGAAACGACTTTTATTTTTGGTGTGAAAAATCGCTGTTTACTGTAGTGCGCAACGTAACGCACGCAAAACATTGTGTTTATGGATGGTTTCAGGGTTTGTGGGGGGTATTTAAAATGAAGTACCTACATTTAAAACTTGCTTTCTTTATAAAACGTCTGAAAAAGTTGGAACTTTGACGTTCAATATCTCAGTAACCAGAAGTTTCCCAGGTATGGTCCAGAACAAAAAAATGATCACAATGACGGGAATAACAAGTCTTTATACAACCGTTGTATGCTGTTTACAAGTTATTTGTATAGGTTTTTTAGGGTAGCACGCGAAATTCAAATTTTCAATTTTTGTATGTTGATCTAAATATTATTAGCGCTCGTAACAAATATGGATTAACAGAATTATAAACATTAGAATCAGCAATACAACTCTCTAAGTTCATGAAAGTGCCAGGCACTTACATGACCTGCCAGGATTGCGGGTTAGTCCGAAAGGGATACCGGGACATTGGCAACAGGCAACTGAAGGAACACGGGTGGGTTTTAGTCAGTAAAAGTCTGACACGCCCTTCCGCTCCACCCAGAGCGGGAAAAGTCATTGGATGATTTCCCAAACTCAAAAAAAAAAAAAAAAGGCACTACATGAGCTCTCTAAGTTCATGTAGGTAAGTGAAATGAATGACTATTTCATGAAATCATGACATTTGGCACTTTCATGAACTTAGTGAGTTGTATTGCTGATTTTAATGTTTATAATTCAGTAAATCCATATTTGTTACGAGCGCTAATAATATTTAGATCAACATACAACCTGACACTGACCTGCGAATTGCAGAAAACCTAAGAAAATTTGAATTTCGCGGGCTACCCTAGCGCATCAACCTTAAACAATAATTTTCTTTTCAACATTCAATGTGTTGCAATTAATTCTGACTACAATTACCTTTCTGTGGTGTTGCCAGCTTCCTTTTATTCGTAGCTGCGATAACAGTGAAATTGTGTTTGGGTGCCAACATAATTTTCTTAGTGGTAACATCACGTTTTAACGTGTTGGGATAATACTCTACTTGTTCTTTGTCTACATCAGATTCGGACTTTTTTACGGAAAGTTTAAGTAGAGACACTTGCAGGCGTTTTACGGTTTTGTTAACTTTAGTCGATTTTATTTCTGGTTTAGTAAGTTCCGGTTTTTCGGTTTTCTGATCTTCTTTGTTTTTTAGTTGTCGTGATTTGGTTCGCGTTATTATTGGCTCGGGAGCTTTGGGTCTTGGATTCTTAGCTTTTCTTGAGGTTTTCGTTTTAGATGACATTTCTTTCTGAAAAATAAAGTTGGAGAAATTAGTTAGTTCATTTTTATAAATTCGACCTTCGGGGCAATCCCCATAATTTGATGAACGTTCACATTCGCAATCTGTTAAAAATATAATCAATTTACCAAACCAACATGTTTGACATCCGCAATATTTTGCGGAACATACAATGTATTGTTTCGGTAGGTATTGACCCAAGCTATCACCCCTGCACTATGTCGTACTATTTACTGGACACCCTGTATATAGTTATATCAATAAACTCCCATTTTTGCGTGGTTTGTACCTACATAGTTTTCGAATGTAAGGCAATTTTTTGTAGGTACTGTTTGTTAACAAGAATATAACATCAATTTCAATAAATTATACTTCAAATTTTAAACACTTCAATTTTGTTTAAGTATTGTCTACTAGCTGCGCCCCGCGGCTTCACCCGCGTAAGTCTCGATCCCGTGGGAATATCGAGATAAAAGGTATCCTGTGTGCTTTTCCAGATCATGGTCTACTCCTGTGCCAAATTTCATCCAAATCCGTCCAGCCGTATTAGCGTAAAAGGGTAACAAACAAACAAACTCACTTTCGCATTTATACAATGACTAGCTTCCGCCCGCTGCTTCACCCGCGTGGTATGTCGATAAAAAGTAGCCTATGTCCTTTCTTAGGCTCTAGACTATCTGTGTACCAAATTTCATTTAAATCGGTTCAGTAGTTTTGGCGTAGTGTGACATAGTGACTTTCGCATATTTCGAATATTATTAAGTAAGAATTTTAAGATAAGAGAGATGTCTATCAGCTAATAATGAATATTCAAACCAGGCAAGAAAACAGGGAGAATTAGAATTAACTCTGAATAAAGGCTATTTATAAATAACTAATGAATATTCTATTACACTTAAATGGAAGGATGCAGTCTACCGCTGTCCCTAAAGAAGAAATATTTACTTACAGGAAAAAATACTGCTCGAACAAACAGAAAAAAAAAAAATCCTTTCCATTTCAACATTTATTATTTTATCCATAAACTGGAATATTATTCATCATCAATATAACCAATCGAAAGAACAATTTCTTCATCTAGTTATAAAATTTAGTAGTAAATCATCATCTGCCTGCCTTTTCCCAACCAAGTTGGGGTCGGCTTCCAGTCACACCGGATGCAGCTGAATACCAGTATTTTACATGGAGCGACTGCCTATCTCAACTCCACAACCCGGTAACTGGGTAATACGATACCCCTTGGCAAGAGTGGTTTTCAGACTTTCGGGCTTCTAACGACCCGTAACGACTGTCAAAGATCCACAAATGACAGCCGGTTAATTAGTAGTAAATATATTTAAAAAGTCTTAGATAGAAACCGTTGTACTTTCTATTCTTGCACTAACATAACAACTTGACAATGTTGCTGATGTTATTAACAAAGGGAATTATTCCCAGTCTGTATAAATGTTGCATGTTTGTATTGTTATTAAAGTTGTGTTACTAAATAGTAAAAAAAAACATACCTATTCAAAACCTATTCTATTATGTTGGTGGTTTTTATAAAAATATTTAAATTAAAAAATGTAAGTGTTTAATAGGAATGAAAATAAATGAAATCAAAAAAATCAATCTGCCTAGCCTTTTCCCAACTATGTTGGGGTCGGCTTCCAGTCTAACCGGATGCAGCTGAATACCAGTATTTTACATGGAGCGACTGCCTAGCTGACCTCCACAACCCAGTAACTGGGTAATACGATACCCCTTGGTTAGACTGGTTCTGACCTTCGTGCTTCTGACGACTCGTAACGACTGTCAAAGATCCACAAATGACAGCCGGGACCATCGGCTTAACGTGCTTTCCGAGGCACGGAGGAGTCTCGATATGTGAAAATGGTCACCCATCCACGGACCAACCCCGGGAAGCGTAGCTTAACCTGATGGATAAACCCGAGCGAAAATAAATGAAATCAAAGTCATAATTTTATTATGAAACTAACACACTTTTAAATGTTTTTAAAACATATTTTATTCTATTTAGGATGATGACACGTGCTTTTATAATTCTGTGAGGTACGCTAAAGTCAAAGTAGGTTCTTTGTCAGTCATGGTGTAAGTATAAGTAAATATTGCTAAAAATGTATGATAACACAATAAGTAACTACAGCGGCAGAAATGCCAAAATTTCTTCAATTCATTTGTTACTAAAAAGTCTTATTATTTTGTTCAAGTTATAAAACAGCATTATCATATCACTGATCATTAAAATAAATTTATACTTACTTACTTTTTTTATTTAGGTAAGTATCATAAAATTACTTTAGAGGTGACCTGTCTAAAGAACTTATTAGTTAAAACCTCTAAGTAGGTATATGCAGGTCATAGGTGCTATTTTATTTAAATAACTTATTATGAACCAATATAATTGAGAGAAGTGCCATAAAATATGAAAACAAACCAAGTTAACAGAACTTTCATTCTAAAATTAGATAAGAAAGATGTAAATAGCTAAGTACTCCATAATATTCAAATCAATAATGTAATACAACAACTGTGAATAAAACACTACTGACAAACACAGCATCAGCATACTGGTATTTTTAGGTAGGTACATGTAAGTATGTATGTGATCACAACATGTTGTCCCCTATAAAAAAATGTACTAAACATGTCCCCACTGAGGTACACAGATTAGCTACAATAAATTAAAACAATAGCCACAGATTTTAACACTTTTATCTAGGCAAAGGTAAGACTTTCTCCCTAATTCAGGCATAGAACATAATAGACCTTGGAATTATACAGCCTACCTAGGTATATTCTAAACCTTCATGGTTTATGCTTCTACATTTTGCATACAGATGGCGACACTTGTATCAACTAGATTACCTCGATATACGGGTATTTCCAGATAAAATTGTTGTTGTTATCAAGAAAACCTAGCACATAACTCAATTGGAGGAAGTAATTAACGCCCAAGTCAACAGAATATGACCCACGTGCGTGGGATAGCGAATAATATCAGCTATCCTTGTCGTTAGTCGTAAGTTGGATGAAGAGAGAAGTAGCAGCTTCTACGGGATGTTAAAACGGACAGAATTACACCTCATGGTACCTAGATTCATAATAGACCCTAGATTATCTCATTATCATACACTATATACAATAATCACTCGAAAGTCTTTCAAAAGGAGACGGAACCTTGTGTATAAATTACGCAAAAGATATCAGAAACATTTTTACCTGCAGAATTGGACCCAGGTGGGAAGCTGTCCTTAAAATCTAATATCTATCTTGTTTAAATGCTGCTAGAACTGATTGTATCACAAAATTAAAGCAATTCATAAAGTCTATTTAAGTAATTCGCTATATTTTAATTCATTACATTCGACACGGACTACAAACGACGAGTCGGGGATTCGAAGAATAGTGCTGCGAAATGTCCGCAACGTAATTTAGTCAGAATATCGACTAAAATATGATTGATGTGATAAGGTTGTCTCGTTATTTAGTAATTTCGTCCTGATAAAAATAAATTGTTTGTTATGCAGTTTTACACAAATGCTCAAGTGTTCCTACTGACGTTGGCGTGACTTTCGCACGCGCAGGTATACCGACGTAGTAGACGGTACCAGTGCAACTTTGCGAGTTCTTCAGTTTCTGAGACATTTATTTGGCCTCCATTGAAACCAACAGTTTGGAAATAAAATAAAAATAACCTTTATTTCCTCTGACCTCAATATATAACAAGTAATTGTAACATTTGGTCATTAATACTGGTAAAATTTTGTCATAGGGTTGCCACATTATCAAGTATCAGCACCACCAGGCCAGGCTGTCTTGCGACATAGGCCTCCTCTATTTCCCTCCACTTGCTCCTGTCCCAAGTTGTTCTTCGCCAACCTTTTGGCAAATCATCCTCCCACCTTTTCACCTGTCTTCCTCTACGTCTTTTTCCGTTCATCGGGTACCATTCTGTTTGGAAATAACAATGACAAAATATTAGGTACAACTGTATTACCCAAAAGGGGTGTGCAGAGGTGTTGGCATAAAGAACAACAATAGGATGAAGGTATAGTACGGCAAAACGGCATAATTTAACCACTTTCTTATGAAATAAGGCCAAAATAGTACTTAATTTAAAAAAAGTAAGTAAGCCAAGGTGATCAAATTTTTGTTTCGTGGCAGAGACATTTGAATAGTACCTATAAGTATTCCCGCTCACTCGTGCTGAAAACCGATTCTAACGTTTCATACGGGATTTGTGAGCTCACTGTTTTAAGTGTGGGCACTTTATCACACGACGCAATCTTTCCTTGTATCCAGTAGCAGACAGTATCCAGTCCGCTACTGAGAAATACACACAGGTCTCTAGCCTCGCTAACAAGCACTAGACTAACGATATTTTATAGTTTTTCGTCATGTTTGTATAATCGACTAAAGTTTATTCGATTGCACTTGACTATCGACTAAATGAAAACTAGTAAAGTACCGACCTATTCAATGCTAAATGTATCAAATTATATTTACCTATAATAATATAATAGATTGATATTTGCAGATAAAGGTAACTTTGACTAGGCAGATAACATATCCTAGGTAGGAAGCGGCCAAACGCTACCCTAATATTTGAGGAATTTTGTATGACAGAATTAAAAAAAACTGGCCAAGTGCAAGTCTGACTCGCGCACGAAGGGGTCCGTACCATTATCTACAAAAACGCAAAAAAAAAATCACCTTTGTTGTATGAGAGCCCCCTTAAATATTTATTTTATTCTGTTTTTAGGGTTCCGTAGTAAACAAGGAACCCTTATAGTTTCGCCATGTCCGTCTGACTGTCTGTCCGCGGCCTAGCTCAGAGACTGTTGGTACTAGAAAGCTGTAATTTGGTATGGGTATACATATAAATTACGCCGACAAAGTCGTAAAAGAAAATCGTAAAAAATATTTTTTTTAGGGTAGCTCCTATACCTACACGTAAAGTTGGGATGGTTTTTTTTTTCTCGTCAATCCCATGGTGTGGGGTATCGTTGGAAAGGTCCTATGGTGTGGGGTATCGTTGAAAAATAATGCGAATTTGTGCAAACCATTTTTGGATTTAGGGATCCGTTTGCGAAATATTAAGCTTTAAAGTGCTAATTTTTGTTAGAGTCAAGTGTCCCCTCCCCCTGCCAACTAAATGTTTGGTTTTGGGTATGTGAAAAAATTCACGGCAGTAGTATATATAACGAAATAAAAAAGAAAACTATCACCGCTACGTAGGCTCCACAAGTTACCGAGTAATAATCGACAACTTAAATTTGCAGTTGAAAAAACACGTTCTGCCATACATTTTGTATAGGAGAACAAGTTTTTCAACTACAATGTTAAGTTTGTTGGAAAAATTCATCCCAACTACGGAACCCTTCATTGTGCGTGGTTTGACATGCACTTGGCCGGTTTTTCCCACTTAGTTTATCTAGACGATATTTTAATTTACTCCTTCACTGTTATTTACATAGCAGGTAGTGGTATTCGAATTTGTGTGAGGTAGGTAGGTACCTACCACAACTAAAAACTGAAAAATATAACGTTTTTCCAAAAAAACACTAAAAAAAATTGAAAAATAACTTTAATTTCGGAAGTTGATTTTCAATTTTCGTTTTTTGCCACCGCCTTCCGAAATTAAAGTTATTTTTCATTTTTTTTCATGTTTTTATGGAAGTTGGTATTTTTTTCATGTTAACTCTATTGCATTACGCGGCGCACGAACATAAATTACGTAGACACCTTTTATTTATTTTTTTGAGGATTGGAAATCATCCTATGACTTCTCCCGCTCTGGGTGGAGCGGAAGGGCAGGTGCCAGACTTTTACTGACTAAAACCCACCCGTGTTCTTTCAGTTGCCTGTTGCCAAGGTCCCGGTATCCCTTTCGGACTAACCCGCACCCATGAACCACTCCGACCTTTGTTGAACACCAAAGAGTTGGTAAGTGCATAATAATAGGTGAGGTGAACACCATATGAAAATCCGTTCGGTAGTTTTTGAGTTTATCACGTTCAGACCGACAGACAGACGCGGTGGGACTTTGTTTTAGATTAGAATATGCAGTGTTATGCATGGATGCCCACTGCATCCATACCTATAGTGATTAATTTGTCGAATAAATATTAATTCTTGCTGTACTCGAAGACGCATCTGCGACACGTGGTGCGCCCACTCTGATAAAGTCGAACTTAGCTTGCTACTCGTACATATTAGTAATCTGTGGACGAAGTAAGACAACGATAATAAAGACTTGATGAAACGAACAGTAGGTAGGTAGGGTAGCGTCGCATATCATCTTGTTTCCAACCATGACTTCAAATCACAATAAAAGTCAACCACCATGATAATTCAATTATACGGGACAAAACCACATTAGGATAATTCAAAATGGCGTTGGCGGCATATTATTTTCCGTACTTAGTAATAATAATTGTGTTAAACATAAAAGAGACTAAAACAAATATGCCTAGTGAAAATAAAAATGTTGATATGCGGGCTCATTTAAAATTTGAAAGCGTTTCAAACTATTGTGCTCATAGAGACGATGCCTGCAGGTCCACTAACACAAACGTCTGTGCAGTAAAAATGGTGAAACAAAAAAGAATATACAAGGATTTTGTAAACGGATGTTATTTGTTTTTGAGTAACATGTGTGATCATCCCGGGGATGGTAAGCTGTAGTTCAGTTCTTTCTTAATTTCCTAGCTTTGAAATTGATTCTCTTTTTCTTTTTAGGGTTCCGTACCCAAAGGGTAAAACGGGACCCTATTACTAAGGCTCCGCTGTCATCTCATGAACCGTGATAGCTAGACAGTTTAAATTTTCACAGATGATGTATATCTGTTGCCGCTATAACAACAAATACTAAAAACCAGAATAAAATAAATATTTAAGGGGGCTCCCATACAACTAACGTGATTTTTTTGCCGTTTTTATAGATAATGGTACTGGGAACTCTTCGTGCGCGAGTCCGACTCGCACTTGGCCGGTTTTATTTCGTTTATTTTTATTTTAATGATGGTCTGGCAGTTTGAGTACTAGATGAGTCCTACTACCCAAATGTCCTTTCTTTGGTATGTTCGTGGAGTCGTTGAGCTCTTTATGTTCTGAGTAGAGCTACATGATTTCTGACAAGTCAGAATATTGGGCCACAAAAGGGATGAATGAAAGGCAATTCGATGCAGCTGAAATGAGAATGCTAACTTTTGACAGGAACTATTTTTTTTATAGTTCCTGTCAAAAATTGTATGGAACATTGACAGAAGATAGGGATTTCAACATGTTTTGTCTTAAATGTTTCGCCAGTGCAAACGCACGGTAAGAGGGATGTGTGGTGTTAAACAAATGGATAGAATATGAAATGACTTTATAATAGGTCTTTATCTATGAAATTGCCGTTCTGCAGTACTGGCCATTTCAAATCAAAATAATTTTTGTTTGGCTAAGAATTCTAATTTCAAATTAATTTTATTTTAAAAACATGGAATTCTTTTTTCAAAAGAAGTCATTTGTTTAATGATTAGTGTTATCTACATTTTCATAGCATTTCAATCTTTTTCTTAATCATGGATACGTTAAAAATTCGAGTAATTATGGAATATGAGTACCGTCGTGGCAGCAACGCGGCACAAGTGGCACGCAACATCAACGACGTTTACGGAGCTAACACTACAAATCAACGCACCACCTGTTATTGGTTTGCTCGCTTCCGTTCTGGAAATTTCGACCTGAAAAATGAACCTCGCGGTCGTCCGAAGACTTTGATCGACAATGACGAATTAAAGGCGATTGTGGAAGCTGATGATACACAATCTACGGCTGAATTAGCAGCAGCTTTCGACGTTAGCGTCAAAACAATATTGGTCCATTTGCGTCAAATTGGCAAGGTAAAAAAGCTTGACAAATGGGTGCCCCACGAACTCAATGATCGCCAGCGCGAAGTACGCGTCGAGGCGTGCCTTGCACTGCTCAACAGACACACAAATGAAGGAATTTTGAACCGCATTGTTACCTGCGATGAGAAATGGATTTTGTTTGATAACCGCAAGCGCTCAGCAAGTTGGTTGAATCCTGGTTCAGTACCTAAACAATGCTCTAAACTAAAACTTACCCCTAGAAAAGTGATGGTCACTGTTTGGTGGTCTAGCGCCGGTATGATTCATCACAGCTTCTTACCAAACGGGGTGAGCATTACTGCAGATGTGTACTGTGAAGAACTGAACACAATGATGGAGAAGCTGGCACATCTCCAACCAGCATTGGTCAATCGCTCGTCTCCGCTGCTCCTGCATGACAACGCGCGACTTCATACTGCACAGCAGACGGTCTCCAAGTTGCAAGAACTGGGGTTGGAAGCTCTCCGTCACCGGCCCTACTCACCAGACCTTGCGCCTACAGACTACTACTTTTTCCAAAATTTGGATAACTTCTTGGCGGGAAAAAAATTCAATACCCGAGAGGCAGTACAAAATGCCTTTGAAGAATTTGTTGCCTCCCGTCCAGCTGATTTCTTTAAGAAGGGCATCAATAAACTGCCACTGCGTTGGCAAAGATGCATTGATTGCATGGGTGATTACTTCGATTAATACAAATAAAAAATACATGAAAAAAATTCGTTTAAATTTTTTCATACAAAACGGCAATTTCATAGGTAAAGACCTAATATGAGGAAGTCTGAAAGTGGCACCGGTGACTGAAAAGATGTACGGAAATCGGTTGTCATGGCATGGGCACGTGATGCGAAGGAATGAGGAAAATGGGTATGAATTTCGATGGCTATAAGAGTAGGGGAAGACCAAAGAAACGATGGATGGACTGTGTGAAAGATATTATGGCTAGAAAGGACTACCGAGATGACGGCTAATAGAGAAAATCGAAGAAAGGGACATGTTACGCCAACCACCAATAATTTGGGAATTTACTCGATCGAGTTTTTCTTTTTCCAATGTGATGTTTAAAGTGGGTGCTACTGGTGCTAGACGTGCCTACTTAAAGTACGCGGTCTTTAAAAGTTCGCGACCTTACTCGGCTTGCCGTCTGTGACACACGTGAAGCTTGCTCAAAATTTCAATGTCAAATTGGCGGACGGGCCAAGACCGTCTGTCATCGCCGCGAGCCGCGAGCCGAGAGCCGCGATCTCGGTTCGCGGCGATAACAGACGGGCGAGTAAGCTCGCCAAGCCATAAGTATGCGTACTTGCTCGCACGTCTATCACCCCTTTAAAAGTGGAATTTACAGACTAAAAACGCGTTTTTAGAGTACTACATAGCAGCTTCTGGAAGTTGCGAACTGTATTTGACGACAAGACGAGAAACAGAACCAGAAGATGTACCAACTGCTTCAGCTGATGATGAAGCAGGAAACAAAACGAACTCTTCTGAGAATTTCAGTGATAATGATAACGTTACTGGTAGGTGATTTTTTTTTTTTACCCGACTACGGCGAAGAAAAAGGAGGGTTATGATTTTGACCGACTGATATGAACATATGTATGTATGAACATACATACATACGTATGTTCATCAGTATCCTCCTATCTTCTAAACCACTCATCAGAATTTCACAAATGAGGTATCTTTGGAAGCGTCTTCGTCACATTAAATTAAAAATGGCGACCTCTAGAGGACAAAGTCAGGAACTAAAAAAAAATATTGTTTAATCGTACCATGTTGGGTATCAAATTAAATGAGCACATTTCAAAAATATATATATTATATCCCCAAAACAATTAAAGTAAATACCACTTTCATGGCAACTGAAGTACGCGGCGCGTCTCGGATACAGGTGCGGTCCTAGGGGGGGGAGCCTGGGGGTCTTGAACCCCCAAAATCATTCAAGCTGTCGAGACACTGAATGATTTACGTGCTTTACTAACTAAAAACTGTAGGTACTTGAGCCAGTTGAGCCACAGTGACAAAAAAAAGTTTTTAGAGTACCTACTTATCAATTAGGTAACCATTTCCCTAAAAATATTCCTCGGTACCAATGGTGACCCCCCAAAATCTTGGGCTGCGACCGCGCCTGCTCGGATACGCGGCGCAGTGCTGCCGCTCAAATATTCGTCGGTATAGACGAAATAAAAGCGCGCGCGGCACAAATGTGTCCTAATGTTACATCATATGCAATTATTTTTTGTTCTAGTTACCGACGCCGGCGCTCTCCGGGAGAAATCAGCTCCAGGTGCTAAATCATTCGTAACAAAGTATTTAACGCTAACAGCGTTTGATGATCACATCTGCCCCCTCTCATGCCCGAGTACATACGACCCAGTGTGTATCAACGTCAACAGAGGGTTCGGGAAGCACCTCAAATTTCTCACTTTCGTGAACCATTGCACGGGCGATATTTATTATTGCAGGAACTTTGAAGGTGATGATTACTTTTTTAACCGAATTCTTCAGAAAGGAGGAGGTTCTCCATTCGTCTGGCTTATTCCACTTTTCCCCCCTAAGAGAATCCCCATCAGGGAGGAAAACTAGAGCCTAATGTAAAAAGAATCCAGAAAGTCCCCTTTTCATATTGAGTTATTCCACTTTTCCCCCCTGAGAGAATCTGCCTCAAGGGGGAAAACTGGACCCTAATGTAAAAAAAAAACAGAAATTCCTCTTATCATTTTGGATTATTCCACCTTTCCCTCATATTTTTAGTTTTGATTTCTACGCCCTTAAAGTAAACAAAAAAAACTAGACAAGTGCATGTCGAATCACGCACAATGAAGGGTTCCGTAGTTGTGATGAATTTATAAAACAAACTTAACATAGTAGTTGAAAAACTTGTTCTCCTATACAGAATGTACATATGGGAGAACAAGTTTCAAATTTTTATTGTCAAATTGGGTCGCGGCTCGCGGCGGTGACAGACGGGCGAGTAAGCTCGCCGGGCCATAAGTACGCATACTTGCTCGCACTTCTATCACCCGTTTACCTCTCTCTAAAGTGGCGGAGTAATCGCGTAATAAACACACAATATAGACGGATTGAGAACCTCCCCCTTTTTTGAAGAAGTCTGTTAAAAATTAAAAGCAATGCGATCAATAACCATTTTATGTGTTACACAATTACTCCGCAGCCAGGCCAGTTGAGTGAGAAATATAAGCCTTATTACCACAAAACCGTGTTTATCAGTTTGTTTAGCATATACACCTTTTTAACATGACATTTCTGTATGGAGTTTGACATAAAACTGACATTAGACACGCGTTGAACAAGTGTCTAAGTTTTTGTGGTAAGGCCCTTATAGTTTTCCTTTGTTACAGAGTTTGTCCCCCCACCTGGTGAGGAATACGAGATGGTTCAAGATTCAGGTTTAGGTTGGTCATTCTGTGCAGCTAACAGGTAATGCCCAATTTTTCTACTGCCTGCTTTTGCCTCATATAAGGTTGTATTCATTTTTCTTCTGCCTGCATTTGCCTCATTTTAGGTTGTATTAATTTTTCTACTGCCCTGCATTTGCCTCATGTTAGGTTGTATTAATTTTTCTACTGCTTGCATTTGCCTCCGAAAACCGCAGGTCAGCGCAGGCAGTTTTCATACTTTTTGCCAAATCAGCGCGAACCGGCGCCAACCAATCAGATAGGAATTTGTCGGCGCTTATCGGCGACGGTTCGCGCTATTTTGCCAAAAAGTATGAATCAACAACATTTGTGAAATGTTTTTCTATTCCATTCTCCTTTGTCAGCTGTCACGTTATAATTTACTCCATTTTCATTCATGCATAATAAAATCTAGCTTTTACTAGCGGCTTCGCCCGCGTGAAGGTCAGATAATCCCACGGGAACGTACTACAACCTCGAAGTGGGTGATAGACGTGCTTAAAGGTAAAAAAAAATATGTGATAAACAAAACAAGTATAAACAAGACTCCACAGACAGACAAATTAAAAATCCGGAGTCACACGTAATCTGTTCGATTTATGCCCTAGCACGTGTGACTCCGGATTTTTAATTTGTCTGTCTGTGGTGTCTTGTTTATACCTTTTTAGTCGTACCTACTTGTGTTTTAGTTTTTATTACTTACTTTAATTTTTTTTTCTACTACTTTTTTTTTTAAACAATAAATCATACTTCTAAGGGTTAAGGAAAAAAATTATGTGTTGTATTCTCCTTCCTCAGTTATATCCAATTCGCGCGTTTCTCAGAGGCTGCGTCATCTATGGGTCATTACGGCTGGCTAGCCGGCGACCACAAGTATTCCCATATAATGGAGCCCCATCAACGAATACCCGGTTTTGGGTAGGTGCCAGGAAGGACAGTAATCGTCATAGTGTTTTCGAATTTTATCATACCAATGTCTGCTAAACTATAACTACGAGGGGTGTTCAATAAATAGTGAGAATGCGATAAATTCTCCTTGGAAAGAAAAAAAATAATACTGGCAGGCATAGCCCAGACATTAGCTATGATGATAATAAAAAAAACAATTAATTCTCTTTTGTTTAAAAAAAATAGAAGTCATTTGTTTGCGTCGTTTCGAAACGTGTTCTGTTGTTTGTTTCACCAAGATAACGCCTCCGCGTACAAATACAGAGTTGCGATGGCTGCCATTCAAGAAGCTGGCTTCGAATTGATGGCACATCCTCCATAATCACCGGACCTTGCTCCAGTGATGTTTACCGATTTTTGCGGTTAAACAAATATCTCAGGGGTCAGAAATTTGAAAATGATGACGCAGTAGTCGCCGCCGTACACGATTTTTTAAGGGATTTTTAGTTTTAGAAAAAAGTTATACAAGGTGACCCTGAAAGGTGACTACGTCGCAAAATAAAATAACATTTAATAACAGATAATTGCGTCATACTCATTCTTACTATTTATTGAACACCCCTCGTATAACACAGATGAGTCTGAAGCAATGTGTTTATTTCATAGAGATGGGCGTTGATAGATGCGACACAGTTTTAAACTTTAGCAGCTATCATCGTTACCAATGTAATTAATCGTGGCAAATTGTTTTTGTTCAAATAAAAAAAACTTTTTTTTTACTTTTTTACTTTTTAGTAAAACCGACAGACGACAATTTCATAAGTTTTCTGCTTTACTCTATTTTATTTCACAGACGACATAAACCGGTAAAATTAAAAAACCCGGCTGTCACAGCTGATGAAGGGATTATGTGACCTTTTTTTTTCACGATTTCAAGGTTGGTCCCATGACCCCTTTTCGGGTTTGACATAAACCAAAAATAATGTTGTATACTTAGTATTTACAACGTCTTTGAAGATGATTGATTGCCATTTTTTTTTTTTCAAAAATATATAATATTATCATTACTTTTTTTTTAATTCTTATTATATGGCGTTATCGCATCCTCCTAATGGTGGAAGTTTTTTTGTCAATTTGCAGGTCAGTATCAGGTTGTATGAAAATTTAATGAAATCGTCATTCAATGCGCTTACATGAAATTAATAAAGAGTTGTATTGCTGATTCTAATGTTTCTAATTCTGCAAAACCATATTTGTTACGGCCGCAAATCATATTTAGATCAACATACAACCTGATACTGACCTGCAAATTGCAGAAAACGTAAGAAAATTTGAATTTCGCGGGCTACCCTAGCGCATCCCCCTTAATCTATAGCGCCATTTGGCTCCGCCATGATCCCCAACTCTCTCAAAATCAACGTATCCACTACACTCTCATCAACTTCTTGTTCCGGGTGGTGTATCAAATGCAACAGTATCCTGGGCTTGCTGTTTCCCTCCCATTTGCAAATCGCGCAGGTGAATAAAAACTTCTTTGTGGATTGTTTTCTTTCTTTTTTCTTCACACCGTGTACTTCCAAACGATGTTGTGAGTAGAGGCGTGCACAGAACATTTTTTTGCATTCTGGACATCTGAAAATGAAGTAAGCGTTTAGGGGTAAGTACCTATTAGGTCCCCACCTATGAAATCAGCGTTTTGTATGGGGAATTTTAAAGAAGTTGCATTTTTCATACTAACATTTTCTTAATTTATATAACAACCATGAACACTACTGTTTTAAAACTTATGCACATATGTTTAAAAACTAAGATAACTTATGCCACTTAGATTAAGTGACAAAAATAAGGTTTGTATTCGATGATGGTCGTTATTCGTTAATACCAAGCAATTGATGAATATTTTAAATCATAGAAGTGACGAGGTTCTCCATTTGTGAGAATTAAACGCCAATTTCATAGGTGGGGACCCAGTATATAAAACACTACAAAATGCAAAATGATAAAAAAACAATAAGAAAAAGTTCTAAGGAGTTCTTACATACTCCTTTGAACTTTTTTGTTCGACAGTTTCTGCCTAGCCCGATGGGAAAAGCTGAGTTTAAACATGAGCATTTGTTAATAAACACTTTATAAACAATGGTGCCGATTCTCTTGTACACCGAACTAAACTATCACTAAAATTCCTTACTTTTTACTATGAGAATCTTAGAGATATTCTGCCAAAAAAAATCTCTAAATTTAAAAAATATTTTGACACAACTAAAATCGAATTTGACAATCGCGACTCCACTTGGTACCTACTTGTTTGCCTACCACGCGATTTTTTTTGAGCCGGAGATGCCCGCAATGTTACCGTCTCGACGTATTTTTCTATGGATTTTTTCACTTTTTGGAAGAAAAAAAAAATACCATCATGTTCAGTATTGCGGGTTTGTGGGTTGCAGAGGGGGTCAACATTTTCATTATATTTGCGATAGGACACACCATTTTCGAGATATAAGCAAAAGAAAATAAAAAAAAGATACAGTACCGTTTTGCAATTGAATTCGAGGTGCTGGTTTGTATTTTAGTTCATGACATCTTATTTTATTTCACACATTTTTAATCGTGATTAAAAATACTCAGAGTTAGTTCGAGGATTTTAGATATTGAACAAAAATTTTGGTTAAAGCGTCAAATTCAGAATAGCATTTTCACTAAATTAAAATCTTAGTGCTGTTAAGTCAAGTTTCAAGTCTTATTTATTGTCTTAGTCCTTGTATCGTTCGTCCACTCTTAATCTTGAAACGGTCGTCGTCTGCGCGTTTAAAATACGCCGTATGCTAGGGTCCTTAGAGGTCTATTAAGACCCAAGCAGTCAATTAAGGCCCAAGCAGTCAATTAAGGCCTAACAGATATTAGTGTTTTTACTAGAAATATTAATTTCCATGGCACGATACATACCTCTTCTTACTTTTCCGATGAGTAGTATAACTTTTCACACTACAGAATGTTTCTTTACAAACAGCACATTCCTTCACCACTTCTTTCCCGTGACTTAATTCATGGTGTTTCAAAGCCTTCGCATGTCTGGCTATAAAGCCACATTGATCGCACTTGTGTGGGTTGTCGGGCCGGTGAATCAGTTCATGTTTTTTTGTATTTTTCTTTGAGACACTGCGGTATGAACAGTGTGAGCATTTGTAGGGTTTTATACCTGTTAAGAAGATTTCAAGGTTAACTCAATAATAATTATACCAGTTTAAGGCCCGGACTCCACCAAAGCGGAGACGAGTAGAGATGTTTTTCAGCTGGGGTGTATCCACCGAAGCTGTGTGGAGATGCGTACTGGCTAGACTGGAGTGAAGATGTGTGCTGGCTAGATTAGAGATGTGTGCTGGCCAGAGAGGAGATGTGTGCTGGCTAGAGAGGAGATGTGTGCTGGCTAAGGTGGAGATGTGTGCTGGCTAGAGAGGAGATGTGTGCTGGCTAGAGAGATGTGTGCTGGCTAGAGAGGAGATGTGTGCTGGCTAGAGAGATGTGTGCTGGCTAGAGAGGAGATGTGTGCTGGCTAGAGTGGAGATGTGTGCTGGCTAGAGAGGAGATGTGTGCTGGCTAGAGAGGAGATGTGTGCTGGCTAGAGAGGATATGTGTGCTGGCTAGAGCAGTGACGGATATAAATGTCGAGACCGCCCTAGGCAAACAACTCAACGACGAAACTAGCGGCCCAAATAAAAATAAAAAAATGTTGTTCTCTATCTCTCTACCTACACAAGTTTCATCACAATCGTTTCAGTAGTTAATTGCATGAAGAAGTAAGATATATCTATACACACAGACACACTTTCGCCTTTATAATATTAGTAGGGATAATTAGGTAGGCTAGGGAATAGTTGTGAAGAAAGTGAAGTCACATCTCTTCTAGTCCCCACTGCGCGCCGTCACCAGCTTGCGAGGCAAAGCTCACATCTCTCCTCCGATTGCGCCATACAATTATGATATATCTCCGCTCAGTGGTCTCTACTGAAGCTAAGTGAAGACTAGATGTGTGAATAACGAAATTGTATTCGTTGTTTAAAACACATCTCTTCTCCTCTCGTCTCGACTCTACTTTGGTGGCGTCCGGGCCAAAAGCAAGCGCATATATATTACAGCCGCATCAGGCCGGAGCGAAATGCATTCATTGTTAATTATTCAGATTTGTTACAGTTGTAATGGCAATCATGTCATTTGGTTTAAATAGGTTTCTATTTGTAGTATCTTATTTATCATAAATAGATTCTTTTCTACCTTGTGAATGTGAGAACGTTGTAGGCTTAGTGGACTGTAGGCTTTTTTTTTTAACCACCTACATGAACCTTTTTGAAAGGCCTACACTGTACTCCCATAACTATTAACACTGTGATTCGAAAATATTGTAAAAGCCAATTATCTTTTAAAAGAGTAACCATGGAGTTTCTTGCCGGCTCTTCTCCATAGGAAACGACCAATTGGAACCGTGCACCTAGCTTCTGAAGTTTTATAAGTGCCCATGTAGGTTTATGTGAAATAAAATATTTTGATTTGATTTGATTCGAAGAAGAAAAGGCCCGTCGGTAGTGTGCGATGATTTAAAAATATAATTACGTAAGTGATGCAAGAGGACAGGGGGCCAAGTCTACTAATTTACAAACGTGTCAGTGGTCTCGCAATTATGAGTTTTTGACAGATTTTGTATGGCATATCTGTCAAAAACTGATCATTGTGAGACCACTGACACGTTTGTAAATTAGTAGACTTGGCCCCCTGTTGCGGTGCTGTCTTAGTTTGCGCAAGGCTTTCATGAGAAAAGTGAACAAAAGAAATTTCAAGTTACTTCTTTGCTACTGCGTAGATTGGCATGAGCTAGGATTTATTATGTCTTGAATTCAGGCCCGAGTGTGCCTATTGTGACCCAACGCTGTATGTTGTGGCCCAATGAGTCTATTATGGCCCAAAAATGTGATAACTATAGCTTGAATCCCGGCCTGAGTGTGCCTATTATGAACCTTTTTTTTTTTTGGGCGTGGGAAATCAGCAAGTGACTTCTCCCGCTCTGGGCGGAGCGGGAGGGCGTGTCAGACTTTTACTGACTAAGACCCACCCGTGTTCCTTCAGTCACTTGTTGCCAAGGGTTCCGGTATCCCTTTCGGACTTTCCCGCATGCCTATTGTGACCCAACGCTGTAAGTTGTGGCCCAATGAGAGTCTATTATGGCCCAAAAATGTGATAACTATGGCTTGAAATCCGGCCTGAGTGTGCCTATTGTGACCCAACCCAACACTGTATGTGTGTCCGAGACCAACGTAAATTACATAATAATAAATATTTATTATTATGTACTTTATTTCTTTAAGTATACGAGGGCTGCACTAAAAGTATCGGGAATGGAATAATTCCACTGTTCCTGTCATATTAAAATCTTTTTACTTGAAAACTCATTGGTTTTAAAAATCGAATACCATTTATTTCTTTAAAAAAAGATTCTCGGTCTTGTCACAAGGTTTTGTCAAACTTGTTTAGTCGTTGCGAAAATGGAATTGACTCGAGAAAATTCAAGAGCGATGATTTATTATGACTTTCGAAGTGGTTTAACACAAAAACAGTGTGTTGACCGGATGATTTCTGCATTTGGTGATGAAGCCCCATCCAAAACCACAATTTATCGCTGGTTTGCTGAATTTCAACGTGGACGTGTCAAGCTCAGTGATGATCCCCGTCAAGGTCGTCCAAAAACTGCAGTCACCCAAGAAAACGTTGATGCTGTGCGTAAGCTGATTGAGGAAGATCGACATGTGACATACCGCGAAATTCAGGCAACTTTAGACATTGGCATGAGTCAAATACAAATAATCTTGCATGAACAATTAGGTGTAAAAAAGTTGTTTTCCCGATGGATACCGCATTCGCTCTGTGAAGAGCAAAAAGCGGCTCGCGTTACTTGGTGCGTCAGAACTCTCGAAAGATTCCACGCAGGATCCTCAAATGCTGTATACAACATTGTATCAGGTGACGAATCCTGGATATACGCGTACGAACCCGAAACAAAAAACCAGTCACGAGTTTGGGTGTTCGAAAATGAGTTAAAGCCAACAAAAATTGTTCGTTCACGGAGTGTTGCAAAAAAAAATGGTGGCCAAGTTTGTCTCCAAAACCGGCCATGTTACGACTATTCCTCTTGAGGGACAAAGAACGGTTAATGCAGAATGGTATGCTAGCATTTGTTTGCCACAGGTCGTTTCTGAACTCCGTAAAGAGAACTGCAACCGCCGCATCATCCTCCATCACGACAATGCGAGTTCTCACACCGCGCACAGAGCAAGAAAACATAGAATTATTAGACCATCCGCCGTACAGCCCCGACCTAAGCCCTAATGATTTCTATACTTTCCCTAAAATAAAGAATAAATTGCGTGGACAGAGATTTTCATCACCTGAAGAAGCTGTGGACGCCTACAAAACGGCCATTTTGGAGACCCCAACTTCCGAATGGAATGGTTACTTCAATGATTGGTTCCATCGTATGGAAAAATGTGTCAAATTTCGCGGAGAATACTTCGAAAAGCAATAAATACATTTTTAAATAGTAATGTTGTGTCACTTCCTTGATTCCCGAAATTTTCAGTGCCGCCCTCGTATACTTATCAATAACATTTTTAAATATTAGAATATTAAAAAAAAAAAAACATTTGAATTATTTGCTGCGTCTCATGGTTTCACCCGCATAATGCTCGATCCCGTGGGGCATATCGGGTTAAAACGTATTCCCAAAGCTAAATTTTATCCAAATCCGTACAGCCGTTTTGACGTGAAGGCGTAAACAACAAACAAACTCACTTTTGCATTTATAATATTAGTTAGAATCAACAGGCCAAACAGTATAGTGTAGTCCGAAAAATTAAAACCATGAACTCACCTTGATGAATCCGCACATGCTCTTCAAACAAGACTTTGTTATATGTAGAGTAGTCGCACATAAAGCATTGGAAAGGATTCTCCCCTCTATGCATCTTACGGATATGACGTAACATCTTTTCTTCCGTTTCTGCTGTGTAACGCTTGCATTCTGGACAGCGAATGCGACGCGGTTGTGTCGCGAGGTATGCTTCTAGAGGCGATGTTGATCGGCTGAAAAAGGATTTGTGTATGAGGTTAGATGGGCTTATGGTGTTGCTAGATTTACATTTCACAGTCACTTATATGACCCTATTACTAAGGCTCCGCTGTCTGTCCGTCACCAGGATGTATCTCATGAACCGTGATAGCCAGTTGAAATTTTCACAGATGATGTATATCTGTTGCCGCTATAACAACAAATACTAAAAAACAGAATAAACTAAATATTTAAGGGGGCTCCCATACAACAAACGTGATTTTTTTGCCATTTGTATAGATAATGGTACGGAACCCTTCGTGCGCGAGCCCGACTCGCACTTGGCCTGATATTGTGGTGATAGATCGAAGAGAGCGCCGTGCAATGATTGTTGATATCTCTGTCCCTCATGACGAGAAACTCGTGAAAGCTGAGAAAGATAAAAAAAATCAAGTATCTTGACTTAGCACACGAGGTTGTCGACATGTGGGACGTGGACTCTGCAATCATTGTACCGATAATCTTTACGGTCAAAGGCCTAATAGCAGAGAGCTTTGAAAGTTCGAACAACATCTCAGGAGTCGTCGTGTCGGGGGACGGCTAATGAAAACGCCAACACACACTAGGAATAATGAATGTATGCTGTTGTAGAAAGGGTAGCTGCTTTTAACTTCCTATTTTCATTAGTTGTGCCCCGACGCGACGACGCACGTGACGCTTGGATCCAAATATTACCTACAAGTTTTATATTAAACTTAAAGGGCCAATACCTAAATATTATTTTATTTACTTTTAAGATGCTTTGATTTTGTCGGGGGTTTTTAACCGACTTCTTCAAAAAGAAGGAGGTTCTTAATTCGTCTGTATGTTCTTTTTTTTTTTAATTTTTAATGAACAACTTAACTCTAAACAGAATGTACGGATGCTGGTTTATAAGACACTAGCCGAAGTCCGCGGCTTCCCCCGCGTGGATGTCTGATGTTGGTTATTATATACTAAAACCTTCCTCGAGAACCACTCGATCCATTGGTGAAAACAGCATGAAAATTGGTGCAGTAGTTTTTGAGTTTATCGCGAACAGACAGACGCGGCGGAGGACTGTGTTTTATAATATGTAGTGATAATTAAACTAAAGGTGGATACAGACTTTGCGATGCATGCGCCACGAACGGCGCACAACGAATGCCTCTGCTTGAGGCGTGCGTGTTGAAAAATTATACCAACATAAATGCTCAGGACGAGCCATCGCGTGCGAAGCAACTGCCTCGTTTGTCTGTCTTCATGTTATTATTATTTTGTTATGTTATTATTTGTTGACACCTCGAACGTGCGTGCGCGACTACTTCCACAACTAATGTAATGCTCGCACTGAGGCACTTTGATCTTGAAGCATTTGCCGACATACGTTGGCTCGCCCTCGCGAGTGCGTAGCACATCCTCGCCACGAATATAAAGGTACACACCTTGCGAGGCATTCGCTGTGCGCCGTTCGCGGCGCATGCCTCGCAAAGTCTGTATACGGCTTTAGGTGCCGGAAACCAGTACATACTTATTTTGTTCCTCTTTGACTGGCTCAGTAGTCTCAACTATTGGGTACTGAGAGCTGGAAGCCACATCTATAAATACTGTGTTTGATAGCTCGCTGGATTCTACCTCAGCCATGGTTTATCTGAAAGAATAATAATATCTCAACCTGAGAAGCATAAGGTCGGATTTGTATTGTATTTTAAATTCCATATCAGACCTAATGCGTATCAGTGCCCTGTTTATCAAAACGTACAAGCCTTGTATTACCAAATGTCATTATTTAGTTCACAAGTATTTACATTTGGACACTTTTATTCGTGATTTTGTTTAGCAAAAAAATATTTGTAAGTTACAATTTGTAGAAAATCATAACAAATCCTGAGAGTGTCCGGCGACTCTCTGTTCCGTCTTACAAGCTTACCAAGTACCACAATAAATATTTAAATTCGATTTTCTTTTTTAAAATGTGGTCAAAAGAGAGAGATGACCTGATGCCCGTGTCCCAGCAGTGGGAACATTAAGGCTGATTATGAATATGGAGATGAGGTATGAATTTAACGAAAATGAACATTCTAGGTAACTTGTGAATGTTTAGACTTGTAACTTTTGATAAACAGGGCCTAGTTCGAGATTCTGGTTTTGTTGAAACACCATTTTTCTGGTATTTTACATAAATTCATGCCTACATCCCAAGAGGGAACTACAGAACACCACCTGCTATGATTCTTACATATTCCTTTTGCCTTGTTTATGTCCATACATCTGATCATACACCGCCGGATGCGATTCATGCACCTGACCTCTGACCTGGCTCCTGAGGTGTGTTTGTGCGTGTGTGCTCAGTCAAACTATAGCCATTAGCTATTCTCCCATTCGCGGTGAAGTTTCTTGCCCATTCTTCTCAAAAAAAAGAAAAATACAACATATTATTTTGTTTAACATAAACCTACATGGGCACTTATGAAACGTCAGAAGTTAGGTGCACGGTTCCAATTGGTTGTTTCCTATGGAGAAGAGCCGGCAAGAAACTCCACGATTACTCTTTTAAAAATAATTTGCTGTTACAATATTTTCGAATTACAGTGTTAATAGGTATGGGAGGACAGTGTAAGCCTGTCAACAACAAAATAGAAAATGGTCTACAAATCTACAGTCTGTTATGCCTAAAACGTTCTCACATTCACAAACTATAAATTAGGTATGGGAGGACAGTGTAGGCCTTTCAACATATGAAAATTACTTTTATCGGTATGTAAAGATGGTCATCCATCTACGGACCAACCGCGGCAATCGTAAGTATCGTAACTAAACACCCGCCGTGTTATTACTTAGCCACAAGTACGGGTGGAAAATTATAGGTACATCAATGGGCCACGGCCAAACAATAGAATTTTTACTTACCAAATTGAAAGAGTGTACCAAAAATACGTTAAGAAATTGAAAATATTTTATTGTCCAGTTAAACAGTATGCGGGTTCACAGGTGACATCAAGTAAATACGAAAAATATTGCCTACAGCAACGATATCATGATAGTTTCTTGAACTAGCTATAAAAACACAATACAAATAATCAAAACAAGTCCACACAGAGTACTGTAATGGGTGACAGTGACATTTGAAATTTGACAGATCTCTATTGTTTATTATTTGTGGTCCTTGCTTTTAGAGGAGTGAGTTACTACGACACTTTTAGTCGAGTTGTAAGCGATTTTCTACATATTTTTTGTGACCAGTGTGAGTTTGAATAAAAATTACCTATAAATTATCTACTTTTATTTAATAATACTTAGGGCCGATTCACACCGGAAACGCAAAAGCCAGCGACGGCAGTACCGCTGACAAAACGCGCGTGGCATCGCGGCCGCTCGCCGCGCAGCACCGCGGGCGGCCGCGCGACTTTTTCAAGCGATACTGATCTTTAAATGATGTAGATAAAGTTTAAAATTATTTCACACTGAAAGTCCTCGCAGCGCCGCTGCCGACCGCTACTTTCCCAGTGTGAATTGACCCTTAAAACTAAAGACGTAGTTCCATTGCTACGTGTACATTTTCCTGTCTGGATACGTGTGTCTACCTTTCTGGACTTGCTGTATGTATGTACACGGCAACTGACAGCGCTGACCCCGTGAAGCAATGAAAGTGCGCCAAAAAATGGAAATAATGAAACAAAAATGGATCTGCTGCTGGCTTCCATGATCTAGTCAATAGGTAATTTAAAAAGCAACATATCAACTAATTTATTATTCATCAAATTACAAATTCATTTTAAAAAATCTGCAGGATTTTCAGGGTGTTGTTTTTGCCATTTAGCCAACTTTTCATGATAATCCTCGTACTCAGGAGCTCTAACATACGTATAAAGTTTGTGACCCTCACGCCTTATCACTGGCTTGAGCTTACTAGAGTTTGGGTCTACACCCGATTGTTCTTTCGAGCTTTGGTCTTCTGAAGACTGTAGTTTAGACCTCTCGTCTTCTGGAGACTGTTTTTTAGACCTGTCATCACCACTGTCATCTGAAGCCCTAGTTCTGTAAACGCCTAAGTATGGTTTGTAATCAGAAGTCACTTTATTGTCCTCGATGCTGTCTTCGCGTGCTCTAAACTGTGGAATAACATTTTCGCTTTCATTGATCTCCTCCGTGCCACTTTTTTCATGTTCTCCTTCAGTTTTTTCGGCTTCCTCGATATTGTTTTCTTCGGAACGTGTGACATTTTTCCGATTCTCTTCATCCAAACTTGATGGTTTATCTTCTGTTGTTCCATTGTTCACCTGACTCGCCTCTTGTTCTACAATACCCTTACCTTCTGGTCCTGAATTTTGAGCGTCGTGGAAAATTGTCAGTTCATTTTCCGGTTCTTCCAGCGAATTATCAGTTTGATTCTTATAACTGCTGTCATTTGTTTCGCCATCCGTACCGCTATGACAACTTTCATTTAATTCACTATTTCTATTAGGATCTTCCTCCCGATCGTCATCTTTCATATCGTCTCGAGAACGTTTGTTTTCGTCGATCGATTCCTTTGTGGTATCGTTTTGGTTTTTCTCAATAGCATTTTGATTTGAAATGGACTCTTCTGTTTTGTTATTATGATCTTTAATATCTGTGAGTTCTGTTGTCTTATTATGTTTGGATGGATCTTCTTTTGTATCGTTTTTGGGAAGTAGATTTTGATTGCTTTTCACTCTTTTCTCAAGCGAGTTTTTCTTAAAGTATTTGTATTTGAGCTGAAGGTTTTCTGACAGTGAAATCGTTGCATTTATGACCGCTTGGGGATTGATTTTGCCTGAGAACTCTTTTCTTATTTTCTCATTATTCATTTGGTTCTTTTCGATTTTGTTTACGTGGTCCCTGTTTGACTGTTTCTGATTAATTTCTTGTGTACTCTCTGTTTTATTTTTATCATTATCATCGGTGGCCCTTTGGATAAGAGCAGGGGCTGCATCTTTAAGCATTATCCTGTTAGCAGCTTTTTCAGCCAATTTTTCAGCCAGGACATCAAACTTCCTTGATGCAAGTAGTTGACTTATAAAGCCATCTATGTCATAGTGTCCTTTTGATTTGTGCCATAACGAGACAGCAGATATTTTTATGTTACAAATATGCACCATAACTGGAAAATTAAAAATATATAATCGGTATGATGTTATAGGTACTTATGTGCGCTTTTATTCTTAAGAGTTTTCAACGAACGTTTCTTATGTTAATTCTGGCCATAGTGTACAGTCGCCAGCATATCAAGCTACTACAACCTGTCAAATTTCTTTAGTAAATTTTAAACCTTATCACTAAAGCATTAGGTTCAAGGTTAATTGGGAAAGTTTGACAGTTTCGGGTAGCTTGATGTGCTGGCGTCTGTACCTAGGTACCGAGCTTCGTTTAAATCCGTTCAGCTGTTGAAGTGTAACAAACATCAAATTCACAGTCACATTATTTACTGAATTCTAAAGTAGGATATTACCTAATATGTGTAAAGGAGTTCGTTCCAAGAAAAATCACAGACAGTGGAAGATATTTTACTTACAAAAATAATGTAGAATCATATATTTCATTTTAGTTAACTACAATAATACAGGTCGGTAGAAACTTTAACATTTTCTTTAACGACTATGAGGGCATAAAAATAACAAAAGCCGTAAAATAACACTTATTTTTTAGTGATAAGGCTTGACTGACGTATGGGCGAGTAATACGCTAGAACGTGTTTAGAAAAAGTTTTCTTGATACTGTGTTATTCTAAATGCCAGACTCCACGGGTGGAGGCAAGATGAAAATCTTCAACGAAATGAGTCCAGGCAAAGGCCAAGATAATAGTCAATTCGGTCCCCGGAGCCCGCTAGAATAGGTACCTACAGCCATAGCATAGCACAAGCATTTTAGCTTACTTGGGTTATCAACAAGGGTAGATAATTCCTTGAATTACTATAAGAAACATGTCACCCTCAGTGCTCTATTTATTTTTTAACTTTACTTCACTGTGAACTAATTGAATTTCTCTTACGCTGATGTCGGTCGCGTATGGTCGGTCGAGTACGCGTAGCAACGTCGTCCGCGCCACCGACGTCAGCGTCGCAGTATGGCGTTAATAGAACACAATGTATATACGCATGCGCGACTGACGTAAGTACGCGACCGACATCGGCGTAAAGTGGATGACGTGCGTACAGTGCGTACTTAAAGTACGCGGTCTTAAATTCGCGACCCTACTCGGCTCAAATGTTAAAATTTATGATCTTCCTTTTTTTTGTGACACTATGTTATTTAGCAAAAAATAATCCTTATGATGAAGCCTTTCGATCGGTATGATAAAGCTACAGGGTAATTATTTTTCTTATGTAACGGGCTCGATTCACGGTCCACGTAATTATTTAAATATATATGAATGCTGTTTGTTTTTTAAATTCAAATTATGTCTCCTTTCAGTAAAATGTTCCATCTACAATATTCAAGGTACTTTCCCTCCATGTGGCATATCCGTGGGACGCCCTATATAATGTACTCTGTGGGTATTTGGAGCAAGTTGGCAACACTTGGCGGCTTATTTCAATTTTTTGAATCTTTCAATCTGTGTGTCAATTCAATCTCTTCATTAAACTTCATTTCTTAGTTTCCTACCCTCTGTTTAAATATTGTTTTGTGAGATATTTTGCGGATTTTTACAAAAACTATTATTAAAAGTAATTCTCGACAAACCTAAACCTCAAAGATGTCCGTGCCAGCATTGAGACAGCCTAAAATAACTCACGTAGAAGTGAAGGACTCGCCACCAAACTTGACAGAACCGCAAAATTTTCTTATCGTTACTTTAAAAGGCGGTAAAAAGCTTGTGGTGTCTTCTGATGCTTACCACGGCATGTTAACGGCTGGGGAGCTGTTCAGATGCGTGTTTTGTGAGACGGAGATGGTCCGAGACGTGATTTGTAAAGAGAGACATAAGACTTCTGAGAATCACCGAAAAATCTTAGAAAGTTACCCACATGTTGAGGAATTCAAGGAGAATTTAATTAGAAAGGTTGGTTAAAGTCCTTTTTACTTCTAATTCAGCTATCACAGTCTATATTAAAGAAGCTACAAACAAAAAAATCCATAGCAACGATTTTGTTTTACAACTTTCTAGTACTGCATTTGAGTCTCTGAATCTACGTCTTTTTATGTTTATCAGTTATGTTTCAATCAATGTGCCTAGCCTTTTCCCTAATGTTGGGGTCGGTTTCCAGTCTAACTGGATGCAGCTGAATACCAGTATTTTACATGGAGCGACTGCCTATCTGACTTCCACAACCCAGTAACTGGGTAATACGATACCACTTCGTAAGACTGGTTGTCAGACTTTCGGTCTTCTGACGACCCGTAACGACTGTCAAAGATCCTCGAATGACAGCTGGGACCAACGGCGTAACGTGCTTTCCGAGGCACGGAGGAGTCTCGATATGTAAAGATGGTCACCCATCCACGGATCAACCCCGGCAAGCGTAGCTTAATCTGATGGATCGACCCGTGCGGCTGTTATTACTTAGTCACGAGCTCCTCACCAGTTATGTTTATGTCTCATTTATTAAGGGTTTATGTCTGGGCACACATCTACTAAGCAATTCCTGATCAAAAAACACATTAACATTTTTTTTTTCAATTTTTTTTGCAGTTAAACGGCTCTGAACACTACTGCACAATCTGCAATGTTGTAGTAACCTCCCATTTCCTCCATAAACATATAACTGCAGAGGTGCACACCAAGGAGTTGCAGATGGCCATAGGACGGGCTCTGGCGTACAAGCCTTCCAACTGAATTGAATCAAGAATGTCCATTTACTGTCTAATAGTTATTTATGCAACTGTTATATAATAAGGGGTATTAAAACATAAACGCCTTGTGTGATAATAGTAGTAGTGTTTTAATACCTAATTATTTCCAGTTGCATACAAGACTTTATCTACACCCATGATTTGAATCCTCTATAAAAGGGTGCAATACTAATATCACACTAAAAAATGGAGGGATACGATGCTCGTGAATTCAAGTTTTTTGAATTGGATTATCCTGATTTTTTTCTTTTTAAATTACGGTGGTTTGTTCGGGAAACGCGCCTGCAACACATGTTCTTTTTTTGAAATGTGTTGCATTATGAAATTCAGTACAACATTATAACACCCGTTTGGATGATACTATGGTTACTATAACCTTGGTTGTTTTAATGTTGGCAATAAGCTAACTGTTTCAGGAACTTATAAAGAGGATTTATAGCATGGGTGTAGATAAAAATTTTTTTTTGTTCATTTGTTATAACTTGTAGACCATTATGACCCTAAGGGCTGATTTTACCAAAGTCAGATATCTTTTAACCGTGGAATAAAAATGGCGTCTGACAGTTTTTGTATGGAAAAACTGTCAAAAATTCAAAATTTAGTCTCAGGATAAGACTTGTACTCGGTATAAAAGTTTGGTGAAATTCGCCCTAAGAGAAGTGTGTAGACATAAACAGTTGCCTTCCAGCACGGATTCCAGACTATATAATGTTTTTGTAAACAATCAAGATGAGCTGGAACTCATATGGTTCAAAAGATATTTGGGTCTCATTAGTCTAAAGTTAAAAATGTAAACAAGTTGATTTCCGTCTTATTATGAATTATTTAATATTGTGGCTTTTCATGTTGCTCTTCTAAACCATGCAACTGATAAGATAAGATATTTTTTATTTGCATAAAACATGGTATACAAGGTGTTATTAAAAATATTAGATCTAACATGTTAAGCTTTAAACTAAAGCATGCAAATACTTGATTTTGATGAGGTTTTCACCATCGTTTAGAGAATTTATCCCGGAAGGTTTATGTGTATAATACGTTAGTATTAAAGTTACATATAACTAAGAAGTCTCGATGTTTTGTCAAGTCGTAAAAACCGTGCGAACGCACGAGGGGTTCGCTAATTGTTAATAATACAGCAGAGATATAATAATAACAGTATTATACATGTTAAGTTTCATGATTAGGAGTTTTTTGTCTCAAGTATTGCTCATCATAAAATCTTTAAAATGACTTGAAAAAAAAAACAGCTCACCGAGTCGCAAAAGTTCCGCCTTGGGGTTTGCCAAAGAGCAATGGAGCGTAGCATTCTGGGCGTAAACCGAACTGACAGAATACGAAACACCACGTTGCGCTCCAAAACGGGGATCCTAGACGTAGGCAAAAAGGCTGCCAAGCTAAAATGGGATTGGGCGGGTCATGTCAGCCGCATGCATAACGACCGCTGGGCAACAGTCGCCACAAGGTGGGTGCCTGAGGATGGACGGCGCCGCCGAGGCCGGCCCAGGAAGAGATGGAGGGACGATCTAGACGCGTACCGCAAGGGTTGGATCGAGGTGGCCTAGAAAAGGATGTTTGGAAGGATTTGGGGGAGGCCTTTGCTCAGCAGTGGGACAGTATAGGCTAACATAAAAAAAAAAACTAAATCAAATAAGTAGATTTGTGCACACAGGTATACACGGCTACACATAAAGCTATACATTTCCGTCAGTGTAGCCGTGTGTACAAGGTAGGTACCAAAATTTATATTGTGGGTATCTCTGTGTCCTGCACTGTACGAGTAAGTGGCTCTCTGCTACGATGCTACACGGGCCTACCTATAATTGAACTAACTTCCACCCGCACGGTGTGCCGATAAAAAGTAGCCTATGTCCTTCCCCAGGGTGCCATCTTGTCGAAATCTGTTCAGTGGTTTAGGCGTGAAAAGGTAACATACAGACAGACAGAGTTACTTTCGAATTTATAATATTAGTATCGATTATTTACTTAAATTACAATAATCCTAGTCTGATCACCCTTTTTATAAATAATTGATCAATCTGATCATACATAAATAATAATATATGAACTTTCCTAGCTACAATCCTTATACTCCTTTCACCTCATTTATGTTCATACATCATCTGATCAGTCATAAATAAATTGATCAGCCTTTTAGGAAAGTGATGTTCTTTTGAATAATGTATGTGTAATAAAGATGTTATTATGAAATGAAAATGATGCAGATTTTGTTAAAAAGTAATATAATTTGTTTATCTATAAAAATCATACTGGTTTTTCTTATTTATGCCTACCTTCTTGTAGTAAGCTTGCATAGCTACTTAGTACTAAAGTTGCTATGCTAATGACTTCTGATACCCTGGTATTTATTAATTTATTTAAGCACAATTTATTACCATTCTAGCTGCGCGCTGCGGTTTCTCTCGTGGGAATATCGGGATAAAAAGTATCCTATGTCCTATTCTGGGTCATGGTCTACCCCTGTGCCAAATTTTATCGAAATCCGTTCAGCTGTTTTAGCGAGAAAGCATAACAAACTCACTATTGCATACAATGTTAGTTATGATAGTTTATTATTATTTTATTTTATTCTTTTCGGAAGGCTTATAGACAAATATCTTTATAATAATATCAATAATATAAAACTAAGTTGCTAATTACAAGCCCCCAAAGATGAGACATTACAATATACATGGCCGCCAGTAACAAGGACAATACCACACACGTCGTGTTCTGGTTTGCAAGTGGTCAATCGTCATCCTGAGGATGCCTCGTTGAGAGGTGAAACTAGTGTCTATTTCTTATAGGGTTTTTATGACTCTTGAAGAACAGTTTTTTTTATTTTTTATTCTGTAAATTGGATATTGGAATCACTTTTACACGTACGTCATATTAAAAAGTTGTAAAAATAAGCTAGATGAGGTCGGCGTTTCCTATCTGACTACTCTGAGAAGAAAGGCCGAAACAAACTCAGAGGTCACCGTCTCCTTTAAAGTCCAGACATAATCTTGGTCAGGCCATATGAGGACCATGTAGATAAGAGTCTGAAATGTTCTTTTTAGGAAAGAACCACACAGATTTGAGTGGACCTGTCCAGTCAGTGCAAGCATTTGTCAGTAATAGTGGAGCTCAACTCAGAACTTAAGGAGCTCAACGACTCGACGAACAATACAGAAGAAAGGACATTTGGGTAGGTCGCATAAAGTTCTCAAATTGCCAGACTTTCGCTAAAACTAACAGAATGAAAAATAAATATCCACATAGTCCTCACATTCACAATAAAACAATACTTTACAAGTAATCATCATCATCAGTTAAGCGGAATAGGTTACTAAATATATCTACATCTATTGTATTTTAATGGATTTGCGCAAAGTCACGCCTGAATCAATTTAGCACAATACCCCTTTCAGACCAAATATGAAACCCAGGCAGACCACTGTCAACAGTGACGTGAGGCCGGTTTCGTTAACATGTGTGCAGTTAGTGAGGTGTAGTTTGATTGTAAATGTGTGCGTGTGTGCACAGAGCGGAGGTGTAGTTTCGGCATGCTTCACTGTATTGTTTACAGCGCTCAGTTTTGGGTTTTTTATTTAGTCTGTCCCCTTTTATGTCTGGTCTTTCTTTTTGAGACAAATAATAACATTATGATAAGTATTTTGCATAGAGGCAAATCTCTAATCAAGATCATGGATTGTATTGATAGGTTGACCGTCTAATGGTTATCTAAGGTGTGTATCACAGAGCACTATAGTGTGTATTGAGTACTATTGAGCACTTGAACACATTACTTAAAATGGTGTAACATAATAAAACCACAGATTACTAAATACATATTTATTATAACCTTTTTCGTTTCTTATTCTTAGACCGCTTTTTCGTATTTTTCTTGCCGACTTTGTTGATTTTGGCGATCTTTCTCTTGTGCAGCCACACAGGGTACTGTCCGTTTTGATCCTTGAGCGTTTTGGTACTGAAAACCCGTTTTTTACCGTCGTCATCAACTTCGATTTTCTCGTCGTCAGAACTCATTTCCACGTCCTCTACAGCCTTCTCAGCTTCAGCCTTCTCTGCTTCTTCCTTTGCCTTTTTCTTGTTCTTTTTATCTGCCTTCTTGCTAATAGCTCCAGCATCTAAAAATATTACTTGGTCAGACTCCATAACCTCTTCCGTGGTGATTTCTGCTGGTTTGTCCTCTTCTTTTACGCCCAACATCTTCTTCAAACGCGCCAATTCTTTGACGGCGTAGCGTTCGCGCTTTACCGCCCTGCATTTTCGCTTCCAACGGCTTCTGAGTGATTTTGCCATCGTTTTTTAATAAACAAAAATATTTTTACGCGACGTGCTTTTTGACGCAAAGCACATGAAAGAACGGAATGTCAAAATATAACAGTGTTGTCCTTACTTTTTCAAAAGTGCACTATCGAGGAATAATATTTTTCGGGATTTTTCTAATGAAGTAGGTAGTAGTATGCTGGCAACTGTTATCAAACTTTATTTACCAAAACAATCTGACAAAAAAGTTACAGGAACGTTATATTTATTTATTCATTTTACGATCGCCCACTGTAATATTTACTTAGGAGGAGGTTCTATGTTCGTCTGTATGTATTTTTTTTGTTCATCGTATTTCGATTAACGAAACCGTATAGACCATATTTATTTTGTACTATTTCGAATATTAGACGCTGTCTTGCTTCCCACTCGACATTGTGACAAAGAGAAAACCTGTACATCAGAACTAAACTTTTTATTCTACAAATCAAGGAGAAATATTTTTGATACATATAAGCGAAAGGACCAAGAAGGGAGTTTTTAAGCGTCATCTAGGCTTAGTACCGTATTTTCTAGCAGTCTTTGGCGTATCTTTTGCGAAGAAATTCCTGATATGAACGCGTCACGTATGTACTCTTGCTTATACTCATTAGCAGTTACGCTTTTAAACGTACAATCTTGCGCGAGTAGTTTTAAAGCTTGGATATATTTGGATATCGATTCATCTGATTGCTGTTTGCGAGATGACAAGATATGGCGTGAATGTATTTCATTGAAAGGTTTGATATATATCTCATTAAGCCGTGTAATAGCATTGTCAAATGTATCGCATTCGTTAATAAATAGGAAAATCGTAGGAGAAAGATGATTCGTCAATAGTTTCAGTTTCATAGAATCAGAAATACTAGAATTCTCTTCAATTATAAAATTAGAGAAAGTTGTATACCAATGCCTCCATTTTGAATCAGCCGCTACCGTTCCGGGTTCGATATCGAAACGGTCTGGTCGTAAATATCGTTGCATGCTTAGAGATTTTTCGGATTTTTGCGTATCCGGTTTTGTATTATTTTGAGACATTATATTAGCAGAATAAATTAGAACCACATAGACACACTACAATTTTACTCTAGCATTTCTAATCCGTAACTATCAAAACAAAAAAAAGGTTCTTTTTGGGGTCAGCTTTGCCTTTGATCATAGAAATTATCAAACCAATCCGAAAGGAGTTAGTTTATAAACATTGCTCTGATTGGCTAAAAGAAAAAGATTTATTTAAAGATGTGGCAAATTAAAAGAACTTAAGTAGAGCACAAAAAACCGAATATTTCCGAAAGTTGATGTGATTGCTTCTCTAATTAGTTATTACGCTATGAATTTAGTACTCGACTAAAAGCCTAAATCAATAACTCTTCTACTAAAACACCTCTAGTTGTTTTCTTCAGTCAACACCCGAGTTTTCGATTTTGTGATTATTATTGTGATTTCTCGTAAAATCTTTTTGGAATTGTTCCAAAATATTAAAAAATCGTGTTTGTGTGTATACTGCGGTTCATATCCTCGTTTATTCTTGTTTTCCTTTGTCTCATCTCTTGTGTTGTTTTCAATAATTCCAATGTGAGGGTCTTTGGTGACCAGTGATTATTTTTTCAAACCTGTTATTTTGGTGAAAATGGGATCGCTGAATCATGAAAATAGTTTGAAACAGGATCTGGATGATAGCGGATACGTTCAGGATGGTAAGTTTTATGTTCGACGTATTAAATTTCTAATATCTACCTTTTGTTTAAAATATTACGTTCTCAGTTTAACAATTTATTTTGAAATATTCTTGTTTGGGACGTAAATGGCACTAAAGAGCGATGGATTTCGTGTCAGGGTCTTTATGAACCACTGAAGGGCCATTGGGTCATCCTTGGTATGGTCTCAAAATCTTAATCAATTTATAAGTCAATACATTGTTGCTGTATTTGAAATTTTCATTTACATACAATTTCGGAGGTCATGGTCCGTGTAAATTAGACCACTCTCAGGTGATACTTAAACCACTCTTTGTAAAATCAAAATATTTTATCTCACATAAACCTACATTGGCACTTATGAAACGGCAGAAGCTAGGTGCACGGTTCCAATTGGTGTTTTCCTATGGAAAAGAGTCTGCAAGAAACTCCACGGTTATTCTTTTAAAAATAATCCTTAAAAAAAACAGAATGTCCTTTTTGTATATTTATGTTGCACCTTTAAAATGTAATATGTCACCATATGATTATGAACATCATCCGTTTATAATCTCTCTAGCGAGATTATAAACTATCAACATCAAAATTGTGAACTGCAACACACAATTTACAATTTAATGCATTATATTTCGATAGTTTAATAAATCTTTCCATGGGAAACTGACTAATTGTGAACCGGTATCTTTGCATGCAACAAACTCACCTTGCGCTAATACTAATTAGCAAAGTTACTGCAACCAGCTTGGAAGAAGCAACCTTAGGAACTGTCTTAGTTAAGCGGTCGGCCTAAACAGTCATAAGCTCTTGTATTGTATACCCTACTAACATAGACTTTGTTCTGGCAGCATCCGCAAGTGAGAACAGCTGCAGAGGCTATGCACAACTACTGGATCTCTCAGATGACGTGCTGCTTTATATACTGCAGTATTTAACTCCGAGGGATTTGAAGGCGTTGGGCCAGTGAGTATACTGCTATAGTACGGTTGCCTAATGAAAACCTTAACCATACTGAGGCCCAGCTGCACGAGAAATCATTAAATACATTTTTCTACACCCATGCCTGCAATCCTCTATAAAAGTTTCTGAAACAGTTAGCTTATTGCCAACATTAAAACAGCCAGTGTCATAGTAATATAATAACATTCAAACGGGTGTTATAATGTTGTACTGAATTTAATAATGCAACTCATTTCAAAAAAAGGACATTGTCATCCACGAGCGTTTCACTAACAGAGCATCGTAATATAAAAACAAAACATACATTAGAATTCTAAAAATTCGAACGTCGTACCGCGCCATTTTTGTTCGATATTGTATTGCAAAGAAACTTTTATAAAATATTCATATCATGGGTGTAGATAGTCTTGTATGCAACTGTAAATAATTAGGTATTAAAACACTCATGTGATACCTCATGTGAACCCACATTCGTGTTTTAATAACCCTTATTATATAACAGCTGCATAAATAACTATTATAACTGTGGGGTGGTTCAGTGGTCGCAAAGGCTTCTGCTAGGTTCGATTCCTAGTTGTGGCAAGGTATTACTGGGTTTTCCATCTGGAATTTCTCCATAGCAGCCTGGAGTTGAGATTTGTTCCCAGTTAATGGTAATACCACCTCTCACAGAGGTCATCCTCTCTTCGTTTGTCCCAGCACAGTGGGAACATAGGCTGATTATGCTAGACAACTCGCGTAATGAATGGAGTCATCGGGCCATAAATCTCTTATCTAATGGAGTCGTCTTATCGATAGTTTGTTACCCACTTCATAAGTGCGAGCGAGATAGAATAATAATAATGATTTATGACTCGATGACTCAGTTCTTAACACGGAGACTATAATACCGCAATAGGCTGATCTCCTTTTACATGGGAATGAAACATGAAACATAGAGTTTAATATACCCCTCTACTTACCCCATGTGATGATATGCTATGCCCTATTTAGATAGATAGATCATGTTTATATGGTGCACACAAAGACATTGCAGAAAATACTAAAGCACGGTTAAATAATAACTATAAATAATTACATAAATAAATAGCTACAAGGTGCCAATATACAAAAAAAAAACAATAAAAGAAAACAAGACACTGTGATGACAGACAATTATTGTCTATGACACACTTTAAAAAAAACTGAAATATACAAAGTGTCTAGGCGTCTCAACGTTGCACCAAATGGGAGTCCAACTCAGCATGTGTCAGGCAAGTACAGGGTGTAAGGGTAAACACCGTTATCACTTAAACCATGGGTAAGTTAAAAAATAAATGACCGAGACACAACAAAAAAAAAAACATTATTTTCATTAAAAGATCTTTAAAAGTTTCTATCCGACACCGTCCGCAAATTCATGGATACGCGCCCGAGGTCGCCGCCCCTCCTACCTACCTACACAAAACATGAATAAATACACAATAGAGGTCGCGCTTGCGGCCGGTCAGGTCACGTCCAACTCTCCCCGCCCGTGTTGCGACGTAAGTTCGTTGTTCTAGCGCGTATGGTGAAATACTCTTGTGGTAGATTTCCAATAAAAAAAAGATTTTACGTTCTATAAATTAAACCAAACCACTGGTTTCAAGGATAACGGTGTTTACCCTAACACCCTGTAAACCTGACGCTGATATTCTGCTGGATCCTTGCAGTGACATACATACATATTTCCAGCACCTGCCCTCGTCTCGGAACCCTAATATGCGACCGCACGCTTTGGACAAAAGTGGACGCCAGAACTTCACCGGTTGGTCAACAGAGGCTGCGTTGGCTACTTACGCATTGCCTTTCTCCGGCCACCACCGAACTCAAGATAGCAGGATACGCGAATAAGTTTAGCAGGTGAAGTATTATTTTTTTGGGTAAAATATGTATGGAGTGGCTTAAAACCGGCCAAGTGCGAGTCGGACTTGCACACGAAGTGTTCCGTATTAAGTTCGTGCTCGAACTTTATAACGCCGAAAAAAATGCGTTTCGTGTATCGGGACCCCCTTATATTTTAAACTTTAATTTCTTTTTACTCGACTAGGGCGAAGCATAAAGGAGGTTTACGATTTTGACCGGTATGTATGTATGTTTATCTGTTGCCTGATATTTTCTAAACGACTCATCACAAAATGACAAATATCGTTGGAAGCGTCTTGATCGTCCCCTGGTTAATAGGCTATGTGACATCACATTAAATTGAAAATGACGCCCTCTGGTCTCGCAATGATGAGTTTTTGACAGATTTTGTATGGCATATCTGTCAAAAACTGATTATTGTGAGACCACTGACACGTTTGTAAATTAGTAGACTTGGCCCCCTGGTTCATTGTATTGATTGTGCAAAGTAAAAATCTACTTTTTTCTGTTTGAGTAACTAATTCATAATAATTATTTGTTCCCAGATGTCTGGGCATTCAAGACTTGCACTGGCCGGTAGAAGCAGATCAAGGTAATTATTCAAGCAGTAATTCAGCAATCATTCGTTTGTTATTTTAAGGCCTACGCAGACCAGGACGGCATGGCAAGGGATTAAAATGTTTACCAATGGACATTCAAACGTATCTATATAGAAATACGACATAAATTGCTATGCTTTAAAATGATGCCATGGCATCGAAAGGGATTTCATTCCACGGCATTGAAAGACGCGCCACGGGCTCTCGCGGCGGGATGCCGTGGCGTAATGCGGTAGGCAACGGCATGCCGAGGACGCCGGCGCTGGTTGCGACATACCGCGGGGCGCGTGCGCCGTGGCAAGGCGCTGGAATGCCGCGGTATTTAAGCGGCTAGTGTGCGCTGACTGACGGCAAAATCCTTTGCCATCCCGTCCCGGTCTGCGTTGGCCTTTATTTATTTCAAAGGAATTGCGATCAAAACTTAGTTGTTTTAATCATTAAAAAAAAAAATCAACCTTACAACCTACACTTAAAGCTCAGTTTGCCCAGCAAGTTTATGAGTGTACTACTAGTTCTGAAATCAACTTAATTTATACAGGCATAAAGTTGATATTCGTCAATTGTGGAAACAAGGACTAGAATAGATTTTATATTTTTGACTTAGACTTTAGGTACAGCTAAAATGTTAATTAACTGGTAATTGTACCTTCAAGCCCTTGCCAGGGGTCGGAGGAATTGCTAAACAATAATGTATCCTAAACGGGCTCAAATCCTAAACAAGAACTATTCCTTGATGGGGTCAAATCCTAAACAAGAACTATTCCTTGATGGGGTCAAATCCTAAAGAAGAAATGTTCGCAGATGGGGTCAAACTTAAATACTAAACAGTACTATTCCTTGTTGGGTCAAATTCTAAAGAAGAAATGTTCCCAAATGGGGTCAAACTTAAATACTAAACAGAACTATTCCTTGTTGGGGTCAAATTCTAAAGAAGAAATGTTCCCAAATGGGGTCTCAAATAGAAATCTCAATAAGAAAAATCATAACCAAGAAATGTTATCAAATGGGGTCAAACTCAAATCCTATACAAGAACTATTCCTTAATGGGGTCAAATCTTAAACAAGCAATGTTTCTAAATGGGGTCAAAACCGAAACAATAATGTGTCCTAAATGGGGGACTAATCCTTATCAAGAATGGGTCCCAATTCCAAAATGGGGTCGTATAAGAGGGATCTAGAATGCTTTATCTCTTCCACATCTGAAAATACTTCGTACCAACAGATTTCATCCGGGGCACCTGCATAGGTTCCCAGGAAGGGGTGGATGTGGAACACTTCCTACTCCGCATGTGGTATCCACATCTCCCACGGTAAGTTAACATTTTTTTTAAATACATGCATTCCTTTTGTCATGGAAACGCTATTGTTATTTTGTGAGCTCGCTCTTTTCAGTATGGACATTTTTTCGTACTGTGAGAGCAAATCTACGATTTAAATCTGTGGTCTGCGGAGTTTTCCTAGTTACACTTATTTTTTACTAGTTAGGCTGCCATCAGACGGACTGCATCGCAGCAACCGCGCGAACTTCGTTCAGTCATGATATCAACTTCACGCGGTCGTCTGCAGTCGTGTGAATTCAATATTAACTGCATACAGTCGTGACTTCAACTTTACGGTCGCCACACGCTGTCCATCGCTAACCGCATACAGTTAGTGTGCAGTTAGTCAAGGAGCATAACTGTAAGCCGATAGAGATGGACAGCGTGCGTCGACACTTTCACGACTGTATACAGTTAATATTGACTTCACACGACTGCAGCCGACCGCGTGAAGTTGATATCATGACTGAACGAAGTCGAACGTACAACTGCATGCAGTTGAATATATCGACTGCGCGCGGTTCCTGCGATGCAGTCCGTCTGATGGCTGCCTTGCTTCAAACAAAAACATGCATAGCTTGTATATAAAATACGGCTTTTTTTAAATAACGAAACGGCTCGTTTATGATCTCAGACACATCAGGAAAAATAATTGCTCAGAAAGTTGAAATTGACTACTTATCAACATTAAATTATCCGTAAATTGAAACCTTAACTGTCATGCGTTGGCAGAATGGCTGTATCCTTCGATCAACAATTTATAACACTATACAGGGTGAAATTAAATTCTTGGGCATCCTCTTAAAGGGTCATTGTACTCATCATTACAAACAACTTTCACTATGGGACCAAACCTGGAATCGCGAAATCAGCTGTTCCCTACATTGATGTTCGCATAGCTCGTCCAAATGTAGGGAACAGCTAATTTTCAGGTTTAGTCCCATAAGACGCGCCTCACTCCGCTCTGTCCTGTACTAAAGTGCAGCTTACGGGGCGCGTCTTCGTGGATGGCACTATTTGTAGATTAGGGATTAGAAACACCTGCCAGGGTTGCGGGAAAGTCCGAAAGGGATACCGGGACCTTGGCAACAGGGAACTGAAGGAACACGGGTGGGTTTTAGTCGGTAAAAGTCTGACACGCCCTCCCGCTCCGCCCAGAGCGGGAGTTTCATTTAATGATTTCCCACCCTCAAAAAAAAAGAAGGGATTAGAAACAAAAACGCATCGCTCCAGTAGCCGCGACTGCATAAACTCGATTATAAACCTTAACACTCAAACATAAAGTTTATAGATAGATAGATAGATAGAATACTCTTTATTATGTACACCATAAAAAATACAGATACAAATGTAGAAATTTAACATAGTTTATTATCGTTTGCCTGAAATAATTTCATGTACCGGTCGTCTTAGTATGATATGTTGAATTCATATCATCAGTCTGCGGAGGGCTGTCCCTTACACCCTATATTTACTACTTCGATTGAAAAGTAAACGTTTTTTTTTAAAATAAGAATAAGCATAAGCATAATCAGCCTATAATGTTCCCACTGCTGGGACACAGGCCTCCTCTCTGTGAAAGGGAGTGGGCCGTAATCTACCACGCGGGCCCAGTGCGGGTTGGTAGATGTCACATATCTTCGAATTTTTGGTTCTAGGACACGCCGGTTTCCTCACGATGTTTTCCTTCACCGTTTTGAGAGCAGTGGTGATGAAATAATTTACACAAAGTAAAGCGCCTGTAACTTACGACCTACAACTCGTAAGTCGTGGACGTTACCACATGGCCACCACTGCTCTCAAGAATAACAATATTAATATTAATGACTTATGGATAAATGAAACATAATTTCTAAGCAATACGGTTGAAAAAACTATGTTGCAAAATAATACCACAACGTTATTGGTGATTTTGTCGGCCATTTTTTATGCGCTCTTCGGACATCTAGTACTAATGTTGGAAGGAATGTTAAATGGAAGGTTTATCACGGCAAACTGGGGCCTAAAACGTTCACATTAAGCAATTCCTCTAAAGCAATTCATTACCTGAATTCCCAGCAATTCCTCTAATTTGACACAAAATGGTGACACATATTAGTTGAATCATAAGTACTCAATTCAATTCAAATCATATTTATTGATGTAAATATTGCTGCATAAAAATGAATAAAATGTAATGTAAATGAATTAATTTTAATTTAACATTAACTGGAATAAAGCAATTCATAGTTTGTGGACCATTTGACGAATCACCTTACAAAACTGTTAAACAGATGAATTGCGTAATATGAATTGCACGCAGATAATTCAAATTCAAATATTTTATTGCAGATTTTTTTTTTTTTTTTTTTGTGTGTGTTCTTGCAATCTGTTCCTTGTGAACATTCAGCATAGGGTTAGGAATTGATTAGTTGTCTTGGAGGGCAGTCAGTCCAGTGACGTGCGCCCTTTACGTATCGTGTTCCCTATAAATCTCTAGGGGACTTTCGTTTTAGCCTTTTGAATGTTGAATTACTATTCATTAAGTGCGTAACCAGTAAGTTTGGATGATTGTCTAGTCTGTTCCTGTACGATTTCATTGAGTGTTTAATTTCCTCCTGAACTGTTCTGATTTCAAGATCGTGGTGTAATTGTTGGTTAGTTATGAACCAAGGAGCATTAGTAATTATCCTCAGCATTTTGGACTGGAACCTCTGGAGTATTTCTAGGTTTGAGTTGAAGGCTGTTCCCCAGAGTTGAACTCCATAAGTCCAGATAGGTTTCAGGATACACTTGTATAAAAGTAATTTGTTTCCCAGGGACAACTGCGATTTTTTGCCGAGCAGCCAGTACATTTTCCTTAGTTGGATTCCCAGTGCTTTTCGTTTTGTGAAAATATGTTTTTTCCAGGTAAGACGACGATCCAAATAAAGTCCAAGGTATCTGGCTTCGTTTGCTTGGGGTATCTGGACATTGTTGATAGACACAGGGGGACAGGTGTCGCGTCGCGTCGTGAACGTCACCTGAACCGACTTAGTCTCAATTGCTTTTATCCGCCAGGTATTTAGCCATTCTGTGATGTTGTCTAGGGAGCGTTGGAGCATGTTACTTGCTTGTGCCGGTTCATTATGGGCAGTTAAGGCTGCTGTGTCATCAGCAAAAGTACCGATCACGACACCGTCTGTCATAGGCAAGTCTGAAGTAAAAATCAGGTAGAGTATCGGACCAAGCACGCTTCCCTGTGGCACTCCTGCATGAGTCCTGTGAATGTGAGTTATATCTTCTCCTTGCTTAACGTAGAAAAACCTGTCAGCAAGGTATGATTTTAGGAATATGTAATAGTTTGTCGGGAGTTGGTTTTTTATTTTATATAATAGGCCCTCGTGCCAAACTCTGTCAAAGGCCTGGGAAATACCTAGAAATGCCGCGCAGCAATATTTCTTATTTTCGAAGGCTTTATGGATTTCTTCTACCAGTCTATGCACCTGTTCTATCGTGCCATGATTTTTTCTAAAGCCAAATTGGTGGTCAGGTATGGTTTTATTTTCTGCTATTACTATGTTTAACCGCTTTAAAAAAAGTATTTCCATAACCTTTGACAAGATGGGTAGTAGGCTGATCGGTCTGTAGGAAGCCACGTCTTCAGGAGCTTTACCAGGTTTAAGGATCATTTTAATTTGTGCTACTTTCCATTGAGGTGGAAAGATGCCTCTGATCAGTATGCAGTTAAACAGGTGTATCAAAAAGTGTATTGCTATTTCAGGTATTTCCCGAAGTATTTTTGCAGTGATTAAATCGTATCCTGGGGCTTTATTCTGCTTAAGGTTTCTAATTGTTTCCATGACCTCACGCATCTTGATCCTTTCAATCGGCAGGTCGAGTTGATAAGGTTCATTAAGGGAATTAATGAGTTCTTCACTGTTGGCTTTTGAGGCGTTCTGGGCAGTGTGCGGTATGAAGACATTGGCAAGATGAGAGGCAAAGGTTTCACCTTTCTCTAGATCACTTTTTGCCTAAGAGCCGTCCTTGCTCCGTATCGGCGGATTAGAGGCAATGGGTCTTTTGAGTCGTTGGGTTGCTTTCCAGAGGGAATAGTCACTAGCAGCCGTAGCATCTAGATTTTGCAGGTGGTTTTGCACATTATCATCTCTTTCAGCTTGTAGTAGATTTTTAAGTTTGTCGGTTAGGTAGTTCAACCGTGTTTTGTCTCCGGGGAATCTAGTAGTTTGCCACAATTTACGAGCCTGTCTTTTTTCGGCCACTAATTCACGAATGGACTTCGAGCAGTCTGGTTGCGTGCTTTTCTTGGCAGCAGGAGTGCTCTCCCAAGCAGCATTTTGAACACACTCGTTGAAATGTTCAACCGCTGTCATAATGTCCTCTTCGGTTTTAAGAGGCAGTTTAGTATTTATCGTAGACTCTACTATGGAACGGAATTTATCCCAGTCGGTCCTACGTCCATGTAATCTTGCAATAGGTTTAACATGTATGAGTTCCTGGGAAACATCTAGTAGGACTACACTATGGTCCGATGAAAGGTCTTGAAGGGAACTACATTTGAAACGATTAGTAGGAATTCCCTTTATGACACTGAAGTCTACCAGATCTGGGATTTTTTTAGGGTCAGTCGGCCAGTAAGTTGGCTCCCCGTTCGATATTGTATCTAGTTGCAGATAATTTATAGCTGCCTGCAATTGACGCCCTTTGGGAGTTGTTAAGCGAGAGCCCCATTGAGTATTTTTGGAATTATAATCTCCACCGGCTATAAACCTTGGTCCTAGCGTTTTGAAGAAATTGACGTAGTCTTCTTTTTTGATCGCATGTTTTGGGGGAGAATACAGTGCAGTGACAGTCAAGTGATCCCGCCAATCCTCAACAACAACACTTGAGGCTTGTATCTCAGGGGTTTTAAATGGTTCGGCCTCATGGTGTTTGATGTTATTCTTAATAAGAATTGCGGATCCTCCATGGGCCGTACCATCCGGATGCATTGTGTGGTAGAATTTGTAATTAGGGATTCTAAGGTGATTTTTTTTCGTAAAATGTGTTTCAGATACCAGTAGGATATCAATTTTGTTTATTTTTAGAAATGTCTCTACTTCTAGGACATGGTGTGGGAGCCCATTGGCATTCCATAGGGCTATTTTTAATGAACTGAATGTGTTAGTTTGGTCATGATTTCCATTAGGAGATTTGTTATCGAGGATAATTGTTGCATTAGTTGTGTCATATTATTCATGATTTCTTTCATGTCATTGTTGTTTGTTTGGACTTTTGGTAGTTCATTTGTACTTTGCTTGCTAGCAGGTGCGTGCGCAGGTTTATTGGATATTAATGCTTGCTTATATGATGGTTGTCCTAGTTGCCTAGTAGTGTCCGCCTTGTCTGGGTTATGTTTGATGTGCCTTATCTGTTTTGTTGGTTGGGTAGGATATCTGATCTTCTGGAGCTCTTTATATATTGAGCAGCCTTTATAGTTTGCAGGATGGTTCCCATCGCAAAGTACACATTTAACTGAGTCCGACATTTCTTTACGTTCGCACTTGGACGACGCATGATCTCCAGCACATTTTATACATCTGGCCTTCCTAAAGCAGTATTTTCTTGTGTGCCCATATTGTTGGCAATTGCCACATTGTGGAATTTCCCGTTTAGGTCTTGGTGTTTCGAAAATGACTCTACAGTGTAAAAGACTTTTGATGTCATAGATATTTTTATTGTTGTTTTTGGATTCTATTTCTATGAAGAATATTGGTAATGGCTTTATGGTATTTCTTTGTTTGACGTTCCAAATATTAGTGACTTTATGTCCTTGCATTTCTAGTTCGGCTTTTATTTCTTCCATATCAGTGGTGGGGTGGAGGTTTTTGAGGACAACTTTGAAGCAGCGGTCTTGTTTGGGCCTGTAGGTATAAAATTCTGTATTCTTTTCTTGCAAGTTTTTAACGATTTTCTTATATAATTCTGTAGATTTGGGTTGGATTCTTACTTGTTCATTACGGAGGACTTTCAGTTCATAGTTATCCGCAGCCACATCATCAAGCATTTTTAGTAATGGTTGGATATTGCTGACCTGGTCAACATATAAGGGCGGAGCCTTAGGAGGTTTTTCAACGGTTTCAGATATTTCACTGATTTGTGAATCTTGCGTATCATTATCCAGACCAGAAAATCTATTTGAGGTTGGTGTAGGTTGGCTCAGCCAGTAGGTATCCAGTTTCTTTTGTTTTTGGGCTTTGTCTATTTCAGGACTTTCGCGTTGCCTTTTTCTTTCGGGTACTTTTGTCCATTGCTCGCTACTAGCTGCAAGTGTACCCATTTCCGTATCAGCTGGTGTTAGGTTGTCGAGATTATTTAGTGACTGAGTTCTTGTTTTATCAAAGAAGGATTTGTGAAAGATTTGTTGAGTTAGTATTTTAGGTTTTTCAGGTTGAGAAAGAGTATTCAATTGTTCATTATTTTTCATATTGTTCCCACGAGTAGGGTCGATTAAAACAGGTCGCACACGGGGTAGCGCCCATTCCCATGTGAAGGCGCTATACAACAATGTGAGCCAGGTCCATTGAGGTTGGCGCTAGCGGCTGATAACCCATCAGTCATTCATCCTATTGGCGCGTATCCCACCGTAGGATTGGGGTGAGTTTTTATGGAGGCTTTCTACCTCTTGGCACGGGCGGCTAAGCCGAGACCCCCGATTTCACTTAAGGTGGGAGCAAAGCGATGTTTCGGGTTGCAGTGGTCATTTCCTACCTCTGCTAGTACACGATCGGGTTAATTTGCCGTCGCCGTCGTCGTATAATATTATGAATTGTCAGTTTGTGATATTTTACGATGATTCATAATATTATCCTATTATTATTCTGCCAAAGTGGCCGTTTTAGGCCCCTGAAGTAATGTGTCAAGCTGCAAAACAATTATTTTCCCTGACTGTGTATAGTAAAAATAGTTAATTGATTCAGGCGTGACTTTGCGGAAATTATAAAATACAATAGACGTAGATATATTTAGTAACTTATTCACTTTGCGTCCAGCGCTCGGTGTGGTAACACGTCGCGTTCTGGTTTGCAATCGGTCAATCGTCATCCTGAGGATGCCTCGTTGAGAGGTGAAACACGTGTCGATTTCTTGCAGGATTTTTATGACTTGAAGAATAGTCAAGCGGAATAGGTTACTAAATATATCTACGTCTATTGTATTTTAGAAGAAAAATATTTATTTTTCCTTTTTTTCATGCTTATTTTAAATGGAAAAAAGGAGAGATATCATACTGGCTAATCTTGCTGAACAAAGCTATCGCCGATATCAATCGTAAGTTTTTATTCAAGAATCTAGCTATTTCAGTGTATCTAAAGCGCAGGCCACATACAGGCTGTAAGGGTAAACACTCTTGTCATTCAAACCATGGGTAGTTGACTTAAATTTAAAAATAAATGACCAAACACAACAAAAAAAACACGTTATTTTCATTAAAAGATTTTAAAAAGTTTCTATCCGACACCGTGCTCTCTAGCGAAACAGCTGACTGACTGCGAGAGGGGTCGCGCTCGCGGCCGGTCAGGTCACATCCCGCACACCCCGCCCGTGTTGAGACGCAAGTTCGTTGCCCTAGCGCATAGGGCAACGAACTTGCGTCTCTTGTGGTTAAATGTAGATTGAAAAAAAAGAAAAAAAAGTTGTAATTTTCCACTGATTTTACGTTCTATAAATGAAACCAAACCACTGGTTGCAAGGATAACGGTGTTTACCCTAACACCCTGTATAAATGGCGTCAGGCGCGGACATGCCACGGGCGGCTTCCTATTCCATACAAAATGCATGGAAATAAAGCGTAATTTAGGACACACGGTATGTAGTTGCTCGGACGTGGTTATGACGCGCCATCCACCATCCGCGCCGTGTCCTCGCCCGATGTCACTTATATGTGGCTTGCGCCTACGGCCCGTTTGTACTACAAATTAAAACTACTCCCGCTTGTACCTCAAATCACTAAATACGCTCTAAGGCGCGGGATATACACAAGGGGCGATGGTGTGTGGCTCGGGCGTTACGCAGCTCTTTCTAAACAAAAGCAGGGCGCAAAAGCCCCGTGACATTTGTCTTCTGAGACATTGCAAAAAGGCATGTATAGCGTAATCAAAAACTTTGAATAAGGTAATTAGTAGCTGGATTTATGTCGTTCTAAAGGAATAAATAGAAACTGTCTTGATGTCAGCGGCGTCACGTGTATTCGTGCCATGGGCGTACCCAGCTTCTGGCCTAGGGTGGGGGCAATTCAGATTTTTAGGTCGGAACGTCCGCGGCTGTTTTATCATAAACACTAAAGTCGAATTATTCATTGACTGGAGTAAAATGACGGGTGCTAGCTGTCACCTAGTAACATAATAAGGTCCTATTTCTATTGTAATATTAGTATCACAAACGTTGAATTAACGAACAAGTTAGTTTAATCTAAGTAAGTTAAGTTTAATATTAAGTGTAAAATCTAGAACACAATATTCCCATAAAATATTTTAAAAGTGACAGCTAGCACCTGTCATTTTACTCCAGTGAATTAATAATTCGACTTTACACAAACACACCTACATGAAACATTAGGTATATGTATTGTAGTGTGCCATCTTCGCGCGCGTTGCATTTTGCCGGTGTCTACTTCGCGGTTTATTTAAATGTTTGAGCATAAGGCTGCGTTTCCACCAGAGATGAGCGAAGATGCGTAGCGAGGGATGTGTGTGAAACTAACCAATAACATCGCTTCACTGTCATAGCTTGAGCTAAGCTAGCGTTGTTATTGGCTAGTTTTACGGACATTCCTCGCTACGCATCCTCGCTCATCTCTGGTGGAAAGGCAGCCTAAGGCCCCGTTTACACTTTGATTAGTAATTATGCGAGTTCATACTGTTCTGCGAGATTTCCAGGGGGGCAGCTGCCCCCCCCTGCACCCCTCTGGGTACGCCCATAATTCGTGCGATATCTCTGCGGACATTTGTCGCGGGACTTTGTCTCCTAGTCTACGGCATAAGAAAAAAGGCTATTTGTATCTGTATTAAAGTGTATCCACCAGATTTGCGGTTTCTCCCCGCTGGCCAGACAAAGCAGAAGCCGACAGCAAGAACGCGAAAGCCGAAGCCGACAGCAAGAAAGCTGCTGAAGCCGCGACTTCCAAATCTGGCGACGCTTCGAGCAGCTCAGGCAGTTCGGGCCCAAGCTCGAGCAGTTCCGGCCAAAATTCGAGCAGTTCTGGATATGAATCAGGCAAATCCGACAAATATCCAGCCAGTTTGAGTCAAAGTTCGAGCAAATCAGGCCAACACGCAGGCTGCTCCGCCCAAAACTCGAGCAAAACAGACCAGAACTCGAGCAATTCAGGCCAAAATCCGAGCAGTTCAGGCCTGAATCCTGACAATTCTGAATCAAAGAAGGAAAATAAATGTGAATATCCATTCTTATTTGAAGACGATGTGACGGACGATTGTAAGGGGCCCCAATTCACTTTGACTACTACTTTAATGAGGGATTTGAGGAAGACATGCTCGCACTTGACGTCCTTGGCTCTTGAGTACTGTAATTTGGATTACAAAACGGTATGTACTAATCCTAACTTCCTAATCATAAGTAATGCATACTAATATTATAAATTCGAAAGTCTTTCCGTCTGTATGTTACCTTCTCACGCCTAAACCACTGTGTACTTTGCTATAAAAAAATTGGCTTCTATCATTTACTATTCTAGTACCTATCCAAAATATATATTAAGGCTCTAAGTTTTAACGGATTTCGATAAAATTTGGCAAGGAAATAGATGGCATCCTGGGGAAGGACATAGGCTACTTTTTATCGACATACCACGCGGGCGAAGCCGCGGATAGAAGCTAGTAATATTATAAATTCGAAAGTAACTTTGTCTGTCTGTCTGTAATTCTGTATGTTACCTTTTCACGTCTAAACCACTGAAAGGATTTCGATAAAATTTGGCAAGGAAATAGATGGCATCCTGGGGAAGGACATAGGCTACTTTTTATCGACATACCACGTGGGCGGAAGCTAGAATTTTATTATAGATGCGGAAAGTGAGTTTGTTTGTTTTTTATGCTTTCACGCCAAAACGGCTGAACGGATGTAGATGAAATTTAGCACATGGGTAGACCTTGACCTGGAGACGGACATAGGCTACTTTACATCGACGTACCACGCGGGCGCAGCCGCGGGCGGAACCTAGTTTAGGGGTATGAGGAACAGGGTGTAAAGTTCACTCATCCACCATAGAAAAGGGAGGATCCTCCGACCAGACGGGTGTCGTGTCTGGCGGGCAAATGCCCAACGATTGATATCAGGTTCTTGTATTGCACGGTAAACTTTAATTGCGCGATGCAGGATTTATGTGACGTCAGGATTCTTGTGTGACGTCAGGTCTTCAATATCAATATCATTTATTTGCATGAAATATGGTGCTTACAGATCTCATAATACAATACATAGTACTTCATATTCCGCCTACTAAATTCAGCATGCAAATTTAGGTTGTGCCATAATTTTAATTAATTAAATAATAAATTGCAATCATTTAAATATGTTACAATGGGAAAATGTCATGAAATTAAAATACAAATGTCAAACTATGAATATTACACATGCCAAACTATGAAAAATTACAAATGTCACACTATAAAAATTACAAATGTCAAACTATGAAAATTACAAATGTCAAACTATGAAAATTACAAATGTCAAAGTACGAAAAATTACAAATGTCAAACAATAAAAATACTAATGTTAAAACTATAAAAAATACAATGTTCAAGATAAGCTTAGAGGAATGGCAAAGTTAATTTAATTACATTATTCATGTCTGTAATAAATAATTCTTTGTATTAAAATTCATAAATTCATTAATAGAAACAGTTTTCAATAAGCCATGTTCGGAGTCTTCTTTGAAATCGATTCAATGGCAGTTCTCTAATTATCTTAGGTATCTTATTATATATCTTCACTGCCATTCGACTGGCATTTTTATGGCAAAAAGCTGTTCTTTGATGCGTAGTTCGCATGTAGCGATGTAGATACCGCCACACTAGTATTATAAATGCGAAAGTGAGTTTGTTTGTTTCGCTTCGCTTTCACGCCAAAACGGCTGAACGGATGTAGATGAAATTTATCACATGGGTAGACCTTGACCTGGAGAAGGACATAGGATACTTTTTATCCTGGATCGCAGACGAAGTTGCGGGCAACGGGGGGGTACAATAGGGGGTCGTAAAGTTGTTAGTCTTACTCCAATTCCTATGATACGTAGTTTTGAACTCCTTATAAGATAGTTTATTCACATAACGTGTGTAAAAAGAAACTCAGCCACCTGTACGGTGCACGTACATGGGTTTTAAAATATATACACGGTTGGCGCAGTGGCTGAGCGATGGACTGCTGCGCAACGTGTCGCGGGTTCTATCCCCGCACGGAACAAATATTTGTATGATCTGCAAGTAGTGGTTCCGGGTCTGGGTGTTAGTGTATGTGAGTTTCTATGTTTGTAAACGCACCCACGATACAGGAAGAAAATCTTAGTGTGGGGCAACGTTTAAAAAAAAAAAAAAAATATAATAAGTTAACCAGTAGGCTCGCGTATTTGCACTTTTGACGCGACCTACATTTGGCAGTGCATTGACACTGACATCTTGCATTATTCTATGCATTTTATGTACATTACATTTTAGTGTTCAATTAGACGTGGTTTGAGTCGGACAACTTGCATTTTATTTAGATTCATCCCGTTGAGCATTCACTGACATTTTCTGCATTTAAGTTTAGATTTGACATTTTACATTTGCATTGAAATTACTTATGTTAGGGATGCACCCTACACCACCTGTTATTCCCGTCATTTTTAAGGAACTTCTTCAAAAAGGAGGAGGTTCTCAATTCGTCTGTATGTTTTTTTTTTGTATGTGTGTTACCCGATTACTCCGTCAATTATGAATCGATTTTGATGATTCTTTTTTTGTTTGGTAGGTCATGCTTCAGAGGTGGTCCCATATAAATTGTATTAATTTTGCTTGCGTAGTTTTTGAGTTAGCATCAATAATTACGTACTTTTCCCACTTTGCATATGTTGATGACATGTTAATTGACTCCGTCACATAGCAGATAACGGTATACGAATTTGTGTGGGGTAGTTACCACAACTAAAAACTGAAAAATAAAAACTTTTTACAAAAAAAAAACAACCGACTTCTTCGGAAGTCGGTGGCAACAAACGAAAATTGAAAACCAAAGACACCGACTTCCGAAATTAAAGTTATTTTTCACTTTTTTAGTGTTATTTTTGGAAGTCGGTTGTTTTTTTTTTGTAAACAGTTTTTGATCATTTTTTTGTTCTGGACCATACCTGAGAACCTTCTGGTTACGGAGATATTGAAGGTCAAAGTTACAAAATTTTCAGTTTTTTTTTTAAAGAAAGCAAGTTTTATATGTCATAACTTAGTTATAAATACCCCCACAAACCCTGAACCGTTGCATGCACCCATAAACACAATGTTTTGCGTGCGTTACGTTGCGCACTACCGTAAAAAGTTATTTTTCACACCAAAAATATAATATTACTAGCTGCGCCTTGTGGTTTCACCCGCGTAGGTCTCGATCCCGCGGGAATATCGGGATAAAAAGTATCCTATGTCCAGGTCATGGTCTACCCATACAGACGAATTGAGAACCTCCTCATTTTTGAAGAAGTCGGTTGAAAATGAGGGGAATAACAGGTGGCTTTCGGCTTAGTTGAGTATCTTTTTACACACGTTATGTGAATAAACTATCTTATAAGGAGTTAAAAACCACGTATCATAGGAATTGGAGTAAAACTAACAACTTTACGACCCCTTATTTTTTATTCTGTACATCAAATTAAGTAATAACTCCCTTTTCTATGGTGGATGAGTGAACTTTACACCCTGTTCCTCATACCCCTAAACTAGGTTCCGCCCGCGGCTGCGCCCGCGTGGTACGTCGATGTAAAGTAGCCTATGTCCGTCTCCAGGTCAAGGTCTACCCATGTGCCAAATTTCATCCAAATCCGTTCAGCCGTTTTAGCGTGAAACCGTAATAAACAAACTTACTTTCGCATTTATAATATTATTAAATTAAATTAAAAAAATCTTTTATTTTCAGACCTTATAGTCCATTTGGTTAGTATACACACGACTTAGAAACTAGTGTTAGTACTTACATCTACCAGAAAATCAATAAAAACTATTAATTATTACGCCACCGTGGCATGTAGGCGTATCCAATGTCCCAGTATGGGGCTGTCCCACCTATCAGCTATCGTTTTCAGGATGCTGTTGGGGCTGGCGCGTACCCTGCGCATAATGGAAGCGCAACGCTTGCGCATGATAGCGTGGAAACCATCTATCCTCGCCTCTGCGAACATGCCAGAAGCACTGCAATAGCGCGGCAACCCCATCAACACCCTGAAAGCATTATTGTATTGAACGCGCAGGACGCTCTATGCCCTCTGCGTGTAGTTGACCCACAGACTGCATGTGTAGAACGACTGACAGTACGCTGTAAATAGCGTAGCTTTTACTTCAGTCGTGCATTTTGCAAATCTGCGAGCCAACATATTGCAGCGGACAGCCAACGCCCTGCGCTCACGCTCAATATCCAGACTGTCTTTGAGGTCGTCAGAAACCCAGTGGCCCAGATACTTGAAAGAAGTGACTTGTTTTAAGGAACTTCCGCAAAGTTTCAACTGCGGTTCAATCGGGTAGCTTTTAGAGCCTGCCCTGAAGACTAGTACCTCACTTTTCTTAACATTGTATCTGAGCCCATGAGCCTCCGCGTATTATAGTTAGGATTATGATTTCTGTGCTATGTTACTTAATTTGATGTACAGAATGCGTTGTTGTCGGCTATGTCACAGATATTATATTTAATAATTCGTTGTATAAGTGGTTAGTTTCTTTAACCTGAGTACATTCTTTTTCTTTTTCCAACTGAATAATACGACTATTAGCTTGCATTAATTCATCTTTTAGGTCCCTAACTTTGCTTAAAGCCTCCTCATACAAGTAACTACAGTTGCTGAAACCATCTGTAACCACCTTCAGTTGATCCCGTTCATCAACAACATCCAGATATTGCTGATGTAGGTCTACTAGCTCCCGCTATAATACTACGTACAGATACCCAATCCCATACAAAGAAATGGCACCACCCTAAGTCTGGCTATTGAGCTGGCTATTTTTCTTCCTCCATTTTTTTAACAGATGGCAGCATCAGCGACTCACTAATTGCCAGAGACTGTAGTTTTACAACGCCATCTAGGAGTCTTGCGTAGTATCTAGGCAAGACTCCTAGATGGCGTTGTAAAACTGCCTTCTAGTCTTGCCTAGATACTACGCAAGACTCCTAGATGTTTTTCTTCCTTTTTTACGTTTTTTCTTCCTAGGTGTTCAATTTTTATATTTCTACGTAAAATACTAGATTTAAAAAAATGTTGTTTGATTTTCCTTAATGAAACGACTTAAACGCAAGTTGAAAGTGACCCTGTCATCACTTGAGTAAAACGCTATCTATTGCAAAGAGCTCCCGACAAAATGATTTACAGATGGCTACTTTATCATTCTAATTGAAGGAAACGGCTTAATTTAAGTTTTTTGTTGTAAATACGAAATTTATGAGTGTAAATACATAAATCAGCATTAAACAAAGAAGTTTTGATTTTTACTAATAATACCTCAGCCAAAATTTGCCGTATAACGCTTTTCAGTGATTGTTAATTTCATAAATTGTTACTTATGCTGCCATCTATGATTTTTTTTCAAGATTAATTATAATTTGTTCGAGTTGAGACCCCATGGCTATGTGATGGCTCTTTCTACACCCTGTATACTTTTGACCCATAGACAAACCTCCGTCATTTTCCAATGCATCTCAAGAAGCTGTCCTTGCGCGGCTCAAGATGTTACAACCTACCACTGAACACGTCATACTTGGGGAAAGTGCAGGAGCGCTTGCCTAAGCTAGAGGTAAGAATATCCCGTAACGCGTGGCGCGGGCGAGGGGATGGTGCGGCGTGGGCGTTGCGCCACTCCTTTCATATTTCGCATGCGCCGCGCCCTCGCTTCGCCGCCTGTGTGTTCTGCGTCTCGTCGCTCCTATACATTTTGTATGAAATATGAAAGGAGTGGCGCAACGCCCTCGCCGCACCGTCGCCACGTCCACGCCACTTGCTTCTTGTGTATGTCCCAGTTCTAAGAGTGTAAAAAATCCCTATTAAACATACAATGGTGTAAAATGATACAGCTTAGCCCCCCCACCACACGATTGCTCTCCCGAAACCACTGTAATTACATATTATGATGTTGCTGTAACAATAACTTAACGTGCGCTATTTGATTTGACCAATGAACGCGCGCAGTGCTAGATTTGACTGTCAGATGGTACCAACTCATTTTGAGGTACTGTCTAGACTTGTAGAAAAAATATCGATATTTTTCGTTCGATATATCGATATTTTTAGGCGATATTTATTATTTCGATACATCAATATAAAATAATAGGTCTTTACCTATGAAATTGCCGTTCTGCAGTACTGGCCATTTCAAATCAAAATAATTTTTGTTTGGCTAAGAATTCTAATTTCAAATTAATTTTATTTTAAAAACATGGAATTCTAATTTCAAATTAATTTTATTTTAAAAACATGGAATTCTTTTTTCAAAAGAAGTCATTTGTTTAATGATTAGTGTTACATTTTCATCGCATTTCAATCTTTATCGTCATCATGGATACGTTAAAAATTCGACTAATTATGGAATATGAGTACCGTCGTGGCAGCAACGCGGCACAAGCGGCACGCAACATCAACGACGTTTACGGAGCTAACACTACAAACCAACGCACCACCTGTTATTGGTTTGTTCGCTACCGTTCTGGAAATTTCGACCTTAAAAATGAACCTCGCAGTCGTCCGAAGACTGGTCGACAATGACGAATTAAAGGCGATTGTGCTGATGATACACAATCTACGGCTGAATTAGCAGCAGCTTTCGACGTTAGCGTCAAAACAATATTGGTCCATTTGCGTCAAATTGGCAAGGTAAAAAAGCTTGACAAATGGGTGCCCCACGAACTCAATGATCGCCAGCGCGAAGTACGCGTCGAGGCATGCCTTGTACTGCTCAACAGACACACAAATGAAGGAATTTTGAACCGCATTGTTACCTGCGATGAAAAATGGATTCTGTTTGATAACCGCAAGCGCTCAGCAAGTTGGTTGGATCCTGGTTCAGTACCTAAACAATGCTCTAAACGAAAACTTACCCCTAGAAAAGGGATGGTCACTGTTTGGTGGTCTAGCGCCGGTGTGATTCATCACAGCTTCTTACCAAACGGGGTGAGCATTACTGCAGATGTGTACTGTGAAGAACTGAACATAATGATGGAGAAGCTGGCACATCTCCAACCAACATTGGTCAATCGCTCGTCTCCGCTGCTCCTGCACGACAACGCGCGACCTCATACTGCACAGCAGACGGTCTCCAAGTTGCAAGAACTGGGGTTGGAAGCTCTCCGTCATCCGCCCTACTCACCAGACCTTGCGCCTACAGACTACTACTTTTTCCAGAATTTGGATAACTTCTTGGCGGGAAAAAAATTCAATACCCGAGAGGCAGTACAAAATGCCTTTGAAGAATTTGTTGCCTCCCGTCCAGCTGATTTCTTTAAGAAGGGCATCAATAAACTGCCACTGCGTTGGCAAAGATGCATTGATTGCACGGGTGATTACTTCGATTAATACAAATAAAAAATACATGAAAAAAATTCGTTTAAATTTTTTCATACAAAACGGCAATTTCATAGGTAAAGACCTAATATCAAGTATCGAAAATGTATCAAATACGATACATTTCCAATAAGTTAAGTTGCCGCCACTGACTAAAACCGCTGGAATTCATTCAGAGCCGTAAAAGTAGACTTTTTTTCCTAGTTTGGGTTTTTATAGTGAATAAAAAACAAACACAATTGAACTTCATATAGTTTTTTAAAATATCGACACGATATAGTATATCGATACTTTTTGGCACTTCTTCTTTTTCATCTCTAGTACTGTCCGCCAAGATGTCAGATGTTATTTTTATTTTTTCAGTACCTCGACGTGTCAGAATGCGACTGGTTCGAGCCAGCCTCCCTAATGCCGCTGAGCAAGCTGGCCGCTCTCACTGAGCTATACATGAGGGATTGCAAGCGACTGACTGAGTGTGTTGCTTACGCGTCGCTCGCTACCAGATACGGGTTCAGAAAGCTTAGGGTAAGTTTAAAATATTGGAGTAAGTTTGAAAATAGACTATAGATTCTTTTCCATTTTGTGAATGTGCGAACGATGTAGGCTTAGTGGAATGTAGTAGACATTTTCTATTTTGTTAAGTATTTACCTGGTACTTGTTGAAAGGCCTACACTGTCCTCCCATACATAATAACACTGTAATTCGAAAATATTGTAACAGCCAATTATTTTTAAAAGAGTAACCGTGGAGTTTCTTGCCGGCTCTACTCCATAGGAAACGACCAATTGGAACCGTGCACCTAGTTTCTGACGTTTCATAAGTGCCCATGTAGGTTTATGTGAAATAAAATATTTTGATTTGGATGATTTTGATTTTGAGGGTAAGTCTGAAAACTTGTAAAAATGGGGTAAGCCAGAAAACTTGAAAAAATGGGGTAAGCCAGAAAACTAAAGCTAATTATTATTATTTATTTATTGGCCTATCTACAATGTATTTATTAAAACAGTTTATTTCAGATAAAACTAATTCATAAAATTACAAATTATAAAATACTTAGAATAAATAAAAAGCTAGGATAGAAAACATAGGGTTAGGAGAAAACTTAGGGTAAGTGAGAAAAGGTACCGTAAGCCATAAAAGTTGGGGTAAGTTAGAAAAACTTAGGGTAAGTCATATCTTAGAGAAGAATAAAATTATGTTGTGGGAAGTCAGAAAAATCGACGTCAGGTGCTATCTGTTTTTTGTGGTTATAAATGACACAATAAGAAATTAATCCTAACTATAAATGTGAAAGTGAGTTGGTTTGTTACGCTTTTACGCTAAACTGGCTGAACGGATTTGGATGAAATTTGGCACATGGGTAGCCCATGACCTGGAATAGGAAATAGGATAGTTTTTATCCCGAAATTCTCACGGGATCGAGACCTACGCGGGTGAAACTGCGGGGCGCCGCAGCTAGTATAAATATTAGGTGAAACCTATGAATGGGAAAAACCTATGGGAATTTTAAAGAAGTTGCATTTTTAATACTAAAATTTTCTTAATTTATATAACAACCATGAACACTAATGTTTTAAAACTTTTATGCACTAATGTTTAAAAACTAAGATAACGTATGCCACTTAGATTAAGAGACAAAAATAAGTTTTGGCTAAGTTAAAAAAAAAATTGTGGTAATTTCTGCTAACAAAATGAGGAGTCATTATTAAGGATTTTTTTATGTTTAGAAAAGTAATAAGTTTGTTTTACTATTGGTAGTTGTCTATGATGGTCATTATTCGATATAATACCAAGCAATTGATGAATATTTTAAATAATAGAAGTGAAGAGGTTCTTTATTAGTGAGAAAAAAACGCCAATTTCATAGGTACTCAATAATACGTATTTTTTTTTATGTTGGGAAATCATTAAATGACTTCTCCCGCTCTGGGTGGAGCGGAAGGGCGTGTCGGACTTTTACTGACTAAAACCCACCCGTGTTCCTTCAGTTGCCTGTTGCCAAGGTCCCGGACCCTTCGGACTATCCCTTTCGGACTTTCCCACAACCCTGGCAGAGCCCAATAATACGCTGGCATTATTATTAGAGATGGGTTGTAACAGGTGAAACACGATATCTGTTATTAAATCACAGCCTGTTATTTTTATACGGACGATAGATACGTATCTCAATCGAATATCTTCTTTATTTCTTTTGGTTTTAAGTCGAAAATCGTATCTATCTGTTATAAAATAACAGCTTGTTATTTTTGTACGGATGATAAATACGTATTTAACTCAATTGAATATCTTCTTTAATACTTTTCGTTAAAGTCGAAAATCGTATCCGAAGTTTTAACAGTCACAGCCGCGGTTACAGTCTTGAGGATGTGATTTTAAGTAACAGATATTTTTTATCGTTAGGAGCAATTGCTATCTGCTATTTTTTTATATCTGTGATTTCTATCTGTGACGAAAAGTACGCCTCACTCCTAATTATACCATCTCCGTGCCCCCAGGTGTTCGACGTGCGTGGGTCGCCACTGGCCGACTCCGAGGTGTCGGCGCTGGGCTGGCTGCCGCGCCTAGAGGAGCTGTACGTGGCGCCGCCGGAGGACTACAGTACTGTGACTGAGCACACTCACTCTTGGGCCGACACCAACACTGTGTTCACTGAACTGGACAGCTGGGAGATTGAGGTATACTATCATTTTCATTATCTGCCTAGCCGTGTCGGCTTCCAGTCTGAGGGTAAGTTTTGAGTGACGGTGCACCGCGCAGGCGGATTGCGGAGCGGATTTTGAAAGTTGATGCGTGCGCGTGTGTCTAGTGGGCGTCCTGAGTGACGGCGTACCGTCGTTGTTTGTTGCTATGGCATTACCGTTGCATAGCAACGAACACAAAGACATGACATTGTAATAACGTCCTGTCAGAATACTAATCAACGATTCATTCGTGTTTTTGAGTGCATTTTTCCATTAAAAAGTGAAACTTGGTGCTTTCGAATGATACTCATTGTTGTAGTGTATGGATAACATAGTAATTAATGAGGGATTATGAATTTGATGTTTCGATCTGTTACGTACACGTTCATACAAAGTTATCGCGGCATGTATAATGAGAAACGGCAAAACTATCCGCCACTCCGCCAGTAAAAATCAAAATACGCGTAAATCAAGATGAGCGTGTAATGCGCGCGCCCGCTCGCACTCCGGACAAGTTCGAACATTTCGAATATTTGTTTTATCAGCCATTCATTCCGCTTGCGCGGTGCGCCGTCACTCAGGACTGAGCCTGACCTTCTAGTCAATGCAGCTGAATACCAGTATTTTACATGACGCGATTGCCTATCTGACCTCCACAACCCAGTTAGGGTCAATTCACACCGAGACGTGACGTGACGCGCACTTTTTTATGATCCGATACAATATCGAATTTATTTACTACACAATAAGGTACACGCGCTGCGCAGCACCGCGCATCTCAGCGTACTATCGCGGTCTAAAAATGTTTATCAGTTTTCAAATTAGATTCTTTACCACACTTTGCAGTAAAGTCTAAAATGCCATATCTAATTTTAAAGTTGACACATTATCATAATGAAATGTAACAAAGATAAAAACTTTTTACAAAAAAAAACAACCGACTTTTACTTTAATTTTTACTACTTTATGTACTTTTACTTTAACTTTTATTTTAAGAAAATTACTTTAATTTCGGAAGTCGGTGCCTTTGCTTTTCAATTTTTGTTTTTTCACTTCCGAAATTAAAGTTATATTTCACTTTTTTAGTGTTATTTTTTTGAAGTCGGTTGTTTTTTTTTTTTGTTGTAAAAAGTTTTTATTTTCGACTTTTTAGTTGTGGTACCTACCCCATACAAATTCGAATACCTGCTATGTAAATAACAGTGAAAGAGTGAAATAATTATATCGTCTACATAAGCAAAGTGGGAAAAATACGTAATTATTGAAGCTAACTCAAAAACTACGCAAGCAAAATTAATAAAATTTATATGGGACCATCTCTGAATCATGACCTCCCAAACAGAATTGAGAACCTCCTCCTTTTTGAAGAAGTCGGTTAAAAATAGGTTGGAATTTTGAATCATCGACCTTGTGACATAGATGTGTGCATGCAATTATAAGCCTTAAGGTGGTAAACATTCTCAGACCGCGACCGTACTTTGACACGTGTCACCCTCGCACTGAAATTATACCTTTTCGTGAAGAAAATAAGTTTGATAATTGTTAAAAAGTTCGTGCAGCGTCGCGTCGCTTCACGTCGCGGTGTGAGCTGACCTTAACTGGGCAATACGATACCCCTTGGAAAGACTGGTTGTCAGACTTTCGGGCTTCTGACGACCAGTAACGACTGATCATCGTTTATTTCACAAAATAAACAAAATGTAATAAATAAATATTACCTAGTAATGATAGCTGATTAGAAGCGTTTTGTATGGAGAATTATAAAGAAGTTGCATTTTTCATACTAACATTTTCTTTATTTATACAAGAACCATGAACACTAATGTTTTAAAACTTTTATGCACCATGTTTAAACACTAAGATAACGTATGCCACTTAGATTCAGCGACAAAAATAAGTTTTTCCTAAGTTAAAACAATAAATAGTGGTCATTTCTGCTAGCAAAATGCGGAGTCATTTTTAAGGTATTTTTTATGTTTAGAAAACTATAAGTAATGAGGTTTTTTTTACTATTGGTAGTTGTCTATGATGGTCATTATTCGATATAATACCAAGCAATTGATGAATATTTTAAATCATAGAAGTGACGAGGTTCTCTATTTGTGAGAAAAAAAAACGCCAATTTCATAGGTAGGACCCAGTACTAAACTAAATAGAATGCATATTAGCGACGCCCACCAACGAGTTCGAGCCGTCGACTAGGGCAACCTTAAATAAAAGCCCTAATATTCTGTTACAGGAACCGGAGTACTACAAAATTAAAAGCCCAGATTCGGATCAAGAGGAGGATGACAAAGAGGAAGAGCCAGAGAACGAACGACAGGGCGACGTCCTGATCAACAACCCGTGGTGGTCGCACGAGAGACGGTACGTTGACGCTGGTTTAATATGTTTTTTAGGGTTCCGTACCCAAAGGGTAAACAAGACCCTCTTACTAATACTCCGCGTCTGTCACCAGGCTGTATCTCATGAACCGTGATAGTTAGACAGTTGAATGTGCCCTGGCGGCTGAGAGTATGTCATGCTCACTTTAATGTCTCGCTGGTGGTGGCGTGTGTGTTGGATCATTAAGTTCCCTTCAAAATGGTTGAGCTGAATGGTGCTGATCCATACGTCATGTTCGTGAACGGGCGCCATCAGTAGGGACTGGTCATCTCTTAGCTGCCACGGCTTATTATAATTTATTTTAATTTTTGAATTGTTTTGTTATCTGTTTTTTTATCTTTTATACCGCTTATAACCTGCACGTTTTTCTACATTGTACTCACATGTATAATTCCAACATGGATGATGTAAACAATATATTGTAACAATATTCTGATTTAAAAGAGTGTCCATGGAGTTTCTTGCCCGTTCTTCTCCATAGGAACCTACTACGCTTTGGAATGGGCAACTAGCTTCATATTTTCTGACTGACCGACTCCTTGACAATTCAAAAGTGCCTGTAATTGGTTTATTTGAAATAAATGCTTTGAGTTTTGAGTTGAAAATTTCACAGATGATCTATTTCTGTTACCGCTATAACATCAAATACTAAAAAACAGAATAAGATACATAATTAAGGGGGCTCCCATACAAAAAACGTGATACTTTTGCTGTTTTTATAGATAATGAATGGTACGGAACCCTTCGTGTGCGAGTCCGAGTCGCACTTGGCCTGTTTTCGATATGGTATGGACTTGTACACACGGCTACACATACAAAAAAAGCAGAATTTTCTTGTGAAAGAAAATAAATAATTTATTTATACATTTCCAGTTTATGTTGATCATCTCATACTGGAAATGTAAAGCTTGATGTGTAGCCGTGTGTACTAACAAATGTAGGGAAAAAGTAAGAAATTAAGAATTTTTTTTTCTGTACAAAGAAACGCACATTATTATCTAGATAACTTCAATTATTATATAGATAACTTCAATTCTGAATCCCAATTCAGAATTGAAGTTATCTGCAGAAATATCGAAATAAAAATCCAGTTTGTATCTCCACAGTATTATCGTCATCCAGCCTAATGCCAGTCGGCAGGAGCTAGAGCAGCGTTACCCTCCGCCCAGGCAGAGACAACCAGGCAACGAGGAAGACGAAAACTGGCCCGGAGGACCACCTCGGCCAGCTCCCAGGGTCCCAAGACCGGGAGAACGTCCGCCAGGCCCCGTGGACCCGCAACCTGGTCCCGCAGACCCGCAACCTGGTCCCGCAGACCCGCAACCGGGTCCCGCAAACCCTCGACCAGGTCCCGCGTACCCTCGCCCCTTGCAGTTGGGCTCCATAGATATAGTACCCATAAACCCCCCACGGCCCATGCAGCATCAACCAGTTCTGTTAGCACCTCGACCGGGCCCCGTTAACCCGCGACCGGTGCCTTCAGACCCACGACAGGGGCCGACAGACCGACCGGGCCCCGCAAATCCCCAGCCGGGTCCCGCGCACCAACAACCAGGGTTAGCTAATCTCGGAGAGGGAACTTCGAAACGCCGTCTCAATGTAGGGGATGCTATTGACCTCGCGAAACGCCGTCGTCTTGAAGATGAGGACGATGAGGCCATGCAAGAACCCTTACCAGATTACCCTATGAACTTTCCTCTGTATAACCCTGAAATATGTCCAAGATTACGTCTCGAAGATATTGAAGTACCTGAGAATGAACCGCCGAGACAGCCCGGCTGCGTGCGGTTCCGACGACACGATCTCCGCCCCATAATGCATATAGACGTCGATATCCATAGACAATCTACTATCCACATCGGCAGCCATGTTGGATATCATCTTGTCTCTGATTCCGCGTTACTCCGCTTTGGTAGGGCGGAGAATGAAAATGTGAATTATGTGCACATTGGAAGAAATGGCGTACATCATGGATCTGAGACGGGTAGTCGGCCCGATAGGTCCAATTTACGCATATTATCAGTTACTGGGTACAGGAACATTACTGATCGGAGTTTAGAACATTTAGTTACGGCTGCGCCATATCTATTGCATATTGATTTTACTGAAACGAATGTCACTCCGAGAGGTGTTGAGCTCTTCAAAGCTGTTAGACCTGATTGCGATGTGATTTTCAGTGAATTTGGGAGAATGACGTAGGTTTGGGATTTTGTCGGATTATTGAAAATATATTTTAAAAATTATATATGAAAGGAGAATTGGCAAAAATGTATGGAAGTTGGTCCAAGAACCAGACAATGTCATTTAGATAGGTATTTTAATATAATGCAAAAGCGATTTGAAATAGAATAGAATATAAAATTCAGTATAAAATTGGTAAAATATTAACATAAAATCTTAGAAATAATTTACAAGGTATTATAATGGAGGAGCTCGTGGCTAAGTAATAACAGCCGCTCGGGTCGATACATCAGGTTAAGCTACGCTTGCCGGGGTTGGTCCGTGGATGGGTGACCATTTTCACATATCAAGACTCCTCCGTGCCTCGGAAAGCACGTTAAGCCGTTGGTCCCGGCTGTCATTTGTGGATCTTTGACAGTCGTTACGAGTCGTCAGAAGCACGAAAGTCTGACAACCAGTCTAACCAAGGGGTATCGTATTACCCAGTTACTGGGTTGTGGAGGTCAGATAGGCAGTCGCTCCATGTAAAATACTGGTATTCAGCTGCATCCGGTTAGACTGGAAGCCGACCACAACATAGTTGGGAAAAGGCAGGCAGATGATATAATGTTAGATGCCTGTACTAGGATAAACCTGTATCACAGGCGGCATGAGTTCACACTTTATGGTAGTTATAAGGACAATAAAATTCTTAAAATGAAATGAAATGAGCCGCCATTGTAGTTATTGCATTGTATTAAATTAAAATACTTATCTAATAACATGTGTAGTTGTTATTGGTCATGCAAACCATTTTGCCCAGTCTCCTATTAGAGTCGAAAAAAAAAAAAAAATTCGGTACCAAGTTGGGAGATGGGGGGGTTCGGATATTTATAATAATGTCGGATATATGAATAAGGCAAGTCTATTTATAAAATTATGCTTGTAAGGACAGTAAGTGCCGGATATTTGTAACTATGTCGGATATAAGGATAGTTTATGTCGGATATTTGTGGAAAGGTTTGATCTCGGGGTTGTAAAGTCTCGAAAGTTGCAGCTCGGTTAATAGGATATATCGGATATTTAATAAATGTTCGAAAATCAGGGTCAAATTTTCGTAAAAAAATATCTCGAAATTAAATGCAATTTGACTTAGATAGATCCGACTCTTAAAAAGTCGGATATCAGTAGCTTGTATTTCGGATACAGTCATATCGATTCATGCAAGTAAGGGTGAACAGACGTTCGGATCAGCATTTTCCTGTTTATCTATCTCTTTCTGTCATTCAGAAGTGCAATTCACTGGAGTGAGAGGCCTATTTTGCGCTGTCAGTGCGAATGCTGGCAAATGGACTTCTCGCTCTGGCAAATGACGCTTCTAAAGCGGTCCCTAGACGATCATGCGGCAAGACATGCAGTTGTTACGTGAATTATCATGCTGCGTGAAGGACCGAAGGGTGGGAAATCATCTAATGACTTCTCCCACTCTGGGCGGAGCGGAAGGGCGTGTCAGACTTTTACTGACTAAAACCCACTCGTGTTCCTTCAGTTGCCTGTTGCCAAGGTCCCGGTGAGAGAGCAGTGGTGGCCCAGTGGTAACGGCCGCGACTTACGAGTTGTAGGTCGCAGGTTCGAACCCCGACAGGCGCTTTACTTTGTGTAAATAATTTCATCACTACTGCTCTCTAAACGGTGAAGGAAAACATCGTGAGGAAACCGGCATGTCTTAGAACCAAAAATTCGAAGACATGTGACATCTACCAACCCGCACTGGGCCCGCGTGGTGGATTACGGCCCACTCCCTCTCACAGAGAGGAGGCCTGTGTCCCAGCAGTGGGAACATTATAGGCTGATTATGTTATGTTATGTAAGGTCCCGGTATCCCTTTCGGACTAAATCGCAACCCTGACAGGCATTGGGCATGAAGGACCCTGAATGAGGGTCCATTATGCGGCATGATGATTGACAATAGGGAATATGCATGTATTTTTTTAATATTTTTATTCGATAGTTTACATCGTCAAATAATAGTAAAAAGAAATTCGAGGGCAAAAAAAAAATTTAAAGTAGTTAAAAAAATGTTTAAAAATATCCAACCGATCCGGGCTATTTAAACGCCCTCCATTTGGCGCGCTTGGTGTGGTGACGTCACAGACCGTGAAAACAGACAAGCAACTGTCAAGTCAACGTCAAACACTCCTTTTTCTATGAGCGTTTGACATTGACTTGACACTTGTTGATTGACTTGACATTGACATTTTGATTGTTATCCCAGATTGTTACGTCACATCCGCTCTTAGCCTTTTCAAGTATTTGAATTACCCACAGTTTTTTGGGACTTTTTAAAAATTAATATCTCGCTCAAAAAGAAATTTTATTCAAAAATATTGATGGAGGCATCATTCTGAAGTAACATAGTTTATAAAAAAAAATATTTGACCCATATTTGAATCACATGCATATTCCCTATTCCTTAGAATTTAGTGAATCATCATGTCGCATGATGGACCCGCATGAATCACCCTGAATGAGGGACCAATGAGGGCGGCACGTAGTTTGCATGACATGCAAACTACGTGCTGTCATTCGCATCAATTAATACAACTAAACGTTCATGCATGCATGAGAGCACGTAATGCATGTCATGCCACATAATCGTCTAGGAACCGCTTTAGCCTGAGATCTATATCGAAAGGGATACCGGGACCTTGGCAACAGGCAACTGAAGGAACACGGGTGGGTTTTAGTCAGTAAAATTCTGACACGCCCTTCCGCTCCGCTAAACGTTACATTTATCGTGTTTTATGACGAATTACGTGCTAAGGTCTTGTCAGTTACTACCATAGAGATATAATTACAGTAGAGTGCGCGTATTGACAAATCGCTTAGTGCGCATTCTTGGCAAGTGAGCTATAGATACTTATATTGATAAGTGCATGACAGATAGGGATGTGCAATTACGTGCCAATCGGCAACGAGCTATCGATAAGTTTAATCGATCGTGTGTGGTCGTTATATTGTAGGTTGTGTTTAGTCATAATTATACAGGGTGTTAGTGTAAACACCGTTATCCTTGAAACCAGTGTTTTGGTTTCATTTATAGAACGTAAAATCATTGGAAAAATACAACTTTTTTTTTTTAATTCTACATTTTTCCACAAGAATATTTCACTTGTTGTTTATTCTGTTTTTTTACTCTAAATTTACATATAACAAACATACAAAGAAAATATAGACAAAAAAATAATCATTCAATTCAGTTCAAACCCGTGCCTACTGTTCATAGTTTGTTGCGCGCACTCTATACTATAATTTTATCTCTATGGCGACTATCATTTATAAATCTACCACAAACTTCAAAGTCTACGGTCCGTCTCTGCGACGTTGGCAGAATATTCAAAATCGGACAGAATGCCAAAAAAAAAATAGATTTCGCGGCCTTAGTCACAGAAAGAGATGGAAATATTTAAAAATGCTGATGATTATTTCACCTTTAATGTGCTACAGTGTCAAAGACTATTCAATACTGGTGATTATTGTAAAAAAAAAAATACTTATATACTTTTTTCGTAGTGATATTTTTAATGGGTATAGTTTAGTGAAGTGTAGATTCGGCTTAATGGATTAATTTGCAGAATTATTAAAAAGTCGTAAGGGCTGATTTTACCAAAGTCAGATATCTTTTATCCGTGGAATAAAAATGGCGTCTGGCAGTTTTTGTATGGAAAAACTGTCAAAAATTCAAAATTAATTCGCAGGATAAGACTTATACTCAGTATAAAAGTTTGGTGAAATTCGCCCTTAGACAAGTGTCAGCTCAGACCGCGACGTGAAGCGACGCCCTTTTTTAGCAATTATCGAACTTATTTTCTTCACGAAAAGGTATAATTTCAGTGCGAGGGTTGACACGCGTCAACGTACGCTGAGATGCGCGGTGCTGCGCAGCGCGTGTACCTTATTGTGTAGTAGATAAATTCGATATTGTATCGTATCATAATAAGTGCGCGTCGCTTCGCGTCTCGGTGTGAACTGACCCAAAATCTTCCATATTCTCGGTCACAAAAAATGCGAGTTATTTCGCCAAATCGCGATGAGGAGACAAAAATCGTTCTGTCTCGTTTCCTCTCACGTTGCCCGAGTATGTCTGTCCTTTTCTTGAACTATGAAAAGCTAATGAGACGGTCTATATCTATCTCTGTCTTTACAGAATATAATTTATATTTCAAATGATTCTGCATGCTTTAACTTAATAAATTAATGGGGTAATTACTTTTATTTTCGTATTATATTAAATGTAATAATTATATTGTCTATTTAATGAATTTAGAATTAGTATTTAAATGTATTGTAGCTTAAAAATAAGGTATTTTTGAATTTCAAGTAATATTAAGTTGTTTGAAAATCTTTCCTCTCGCATTCCTGCAATCTGTGGGAGTGATTTCATGAAGAGGGACGGAAGTGTGTAACAGGAAGCCGAGGAAACGCGCGCTATTTGATTTGACCAATGAGCGCGCGCGGTGCTAGAGTTGGCCGTCAGATGGTAGCCAAGATGTCAGATGTTACACATCATATGCAACTACTGTAAGAAGCGCTAGTTTTTTTTATTTATAACAGCCTCGGGGGGGCTGCCATACACTCGATCATCTGCCCGCCTTTTTCCAACTGTATTGGAGTTGGCTTCCAGTCTAACCGGATGCAGCTGAATACCAGTATTTTACATGCGAGTGACTGCCTATCTGACCTCCATAACCCAGAAAACTAACTTAATATTACTTGAAATGCTTCCTGAAATATATAATAAGTATGTGATTTATATGAATTACAAAAAAATATCTCAAAATTTGTTGTTTTCATATTTGGTATGTAGTCAGATTTTACGAATTGGTACACTTTGAATATAATATTTTCAATTAACGTGTGCTATTTCGTATTTTTTTTTTTAACACCTAAACCACAGAATAGTACAGAAGGCACACTCCGCATTTTATGTATGAAGCTACAAGTTTGCGGCGGGCTCGTCTTGTCGGGTCAATTCAGTGAGCGTAACATAGTCTGAAGATATAAGAGTTACGCGATAGAAAGAGAGGCAACTTCTACGTGAATACAGGGTGTTAGGGTAAACACCGTTATCCTTGAAACCAGTGGTTTGGTTTCATTTATAGAACGCAAGATCATAGGAAAATTACAACGTTTTTAAAAAGAAAATCTACATTTTTCCGCAAGATTACTTCACCATACGCGCTAGGGCAACGAAGTTACGTCTCACCACGGGCGGGTGGCGCGGGTCGTGACCGGACCGACCGCGAGCGCAACCCCTATTGTGTATTTATTCATTTGTTGTGTAGGGCGCCTATCCATGAATTTGCGAATGTTGGACAGAAACTTAAAAAAAATTATTAATGGAAATAATGTTTTTTTTTTGTTGCGACTCGGCTTTTTTATATTTAAGTCAACTACCAATGGTTTGAGTGACAACGGTGTTTACACCCTTACAGAATATAACTGTAGGTAATTAGGCGCTGTGCGAACCGAATTGCACTTTATTGTGTCGAAGCAACAGTCGCTTTAGGCTTCCAGTCTAACCGGATGCAGTACCAGTTTTTTACATGGATTGACTGCATATCCGACATCCACAACACGATAGGGAATATGCATGTATTTTTTATATCTTCGCCGTGCGGGGAAGCGAGGGGAGCTCCAAACGTCATTGAGCCAGGTGCCATATTAATGTGCACGGGTTGTAATAGTAAACAAAAACATGATGGCAAAAAAACAATTTAAAGTACTTAAAAAAAACGTTAAAAATATCCAACCGACGGGGCTATTTAAACGCCCTCCATTTGGCGCGCTTGGTGTGGTGACGTCACAGTCAATGACAATTGATTGACTTGACATTGACATTTTGATTGTTGTCATAGACTGTTACGTCACATCTGCTCTGACCAATAGCGTCTCTTTTCAAGTATTTGAATTTCTCACAGTTTCTTGGCACTTTAAAAACAATAATTTCTCGCTCAAAAATAAATATTCAAAAATATTGATGGAGGCATAATTCTGAAGTAACATAGTGTATAAAAAAAATAATTAACCCTTATTTGAATAATAATAAATAATAATAATAAATTTATTTATTTTCTCCCACAAATAATAATGTACACAGTATATATTTTAAAAAGTTTTAAGATGGAAGACAGGAGCCCTTACTAAGTAAAACCTGTGCTACGGGTCTCCTGAGGCTATAGACAAAATCCCTTTTCTGTAAGCGTTAATGCCAACGGAAAGATTAAATGTATGGAGTTGATATTAGCTTTAGAGGTGTCACGTGACTGCTGCTGTCAACTACATACAATTTGATCTTTCCGTTGGCGTTAACGCTTACAGAAAAGGGATTTTGTCTAGGCCCCCTGGTCTCCTAATCTCGAATACATTATGAGACCTATACTAAGGACATAAAAAACAGTAGCAGGGAGCGCTTACAGCTAGCAAAAAATATAAAAATAAGAAAAAGAATAGTAACATCAGTAATCACATGCATATTCCCTATTACTGGTTAATACGAAAACCCTCGTTGATCAATGCTTGATTACCGTACTACAGTCAGGCAGTCGAACGAATGCGTTCTTGACAGCTGTCAGTTTCATACTAACGAATGTGTTTGGCGAATTTGATCCTTATTACCACTAGAAATTGTCAAATGTTTTATGGGTTGTAGACTCATACCCATAATGTTGCCATTACATTTATATCACTGTTTTAAAGCCTATAATTTTCTCAGATCTCGGATAAGTAAATTATTAGTCGTAAGTAAAAACTATTAGTAATTTTAATTAAAAACAAATTCAATGTAATTTGTGAGGCGCTACAGTTTTAGGGGGTGTTAAACACGGTAGGTGCGAAATGTATAGAACGCTACATTTAATGTGAATGTTAAGAGGAAATAGGGTCGGTCCCCTCCCCATACAAACGCTCTCGCCTGTTTTCTCTCTGGTTTATGACCTTAGAGCAATGATTTTTTAACAGTAAAATAAATATCAACTAGTTCTATGCCCTATCTTTTCCGTTTTGATGATACATTATCTTTAGAAGCACTAGAACCCTCAGAAATAGCTCAAATTGCTTGTTTAGACCGCTGTCATCAGAGGCCTATTGTACAAATTTGACAACTATTAATGAAAAAAGAAAAACATAGGGGCACAGTAAATATCCTTCTTATTCAATTTATAAAATATCTTTCAAATTGGTCCAATATTAAGGAGGAAATAGACGAGAGCCGAACCTCGAATTATGACTTTTTGGATGGAGAAAAGACCGACCCTATTTCCTCTTAAGGGTGAGGTCACCTATTACGGTGATGGGATTTGTAGAGAACAAATTTGAATGTGAAGGGTGAAGTCACCTATTATACGCGATCGGTGACATCTTTTACTTAGTTTTATGTCACTGTAATTACGGGAAACTGACTTCTAAGACATAGGCTTGTTCCCTAGTTTAGAAGCCAAACATTCATGTCACTATTGTACAACCAATCCAATCTGTCTAGCCTTTTCCCAACTATGTTGTTCTAGTCTATCCGGATGCAGCTGAATACCAGTATTTTACATGGAGCGACTGCCTATCTGACCTCCAGAACCCAGTAACTGGGTAATTCGATACCCCTTGGTAAGACTGGTTCTCAGACTCGGGCTTCTGACGACCCGTAACGACTGTCAAAGATCCATGAATGACAGCCGGAACCAACGGTTTAACGTCCTTTCCGAGGCACGGAGGAGTCTCGGTATGTAAAGATGCTCACCCATCCACGGACCAACCCCGGCAAGCGTAGCTTAACCTGTTGGAGCGACCCGTGCGGCTGAGTGTTAACATAGCCACAAGCTCCTCCTCTGTTGTATAACCATTCTGTATTACTTATTTGGTTAGGTAGCTTGACCGGTACCGCTGTTCCGCGCTTTAGGAATGCGCGGATCAGCGGCTCGTTCAAATTATAAATGGGTCATTAGTGTAAACTCCACATAGTATTAAAGACTTGTTTGATCTAAGGTGACTACCGCGTGGTACGCGACTGCGCGCGTCTATTAGTATAATGATTAGAAAGTCTCTTGAAATTATTCGCGCCTGTTGGAACACCTCCATACAAGTTGAAAAAATCGGCTCGAGCGAATTATGTCCTACATCCCGCGCGGGAGGCGATCCCGTCAGTTGATCAGAGGCCCTAGACAAAATGACATTCTATCAGCGATAACGATGATGGAAAAGGCAAAAATGTATAGGACTGACATAAGCTATCGAAAAGCTTATGTCAATCCTGTTGAAAGTCGTTGTAGAAATACGAAACGCTTTCGAAGCAATTGTCACATGTCTAGGCCCTCTGAGGCCCTAGACAATGTGCCATTCTATCAGCGATAAAGAAGATGGAAAAGGCAAAAATGTATAGGACTGACATAAGGTATCGAAAAGCTTATGTCAATCCTGTTGAAAGTCGTAGAAATATGAAACGCTTTCGAAGCGATTGTCACTTGTCTAGGCCCTCTGAGGCCCTAGACGAAGTGACATTCTATCAGCGATAACGAAGATGGAAAAGGCAAAAATGTATAGGACTGACATAAGCTATCGAAAAGCTTATGTCAATCCTGTTGAAAGTCGTTGTAGAAATATGAAACGCTTTCGAAGCGATTGTCACTTGTCTAGGCCCTCTGGGCACTTACAAAACGTCAGAAGCTAGGTGCACGGTTCCAATTGGTCGTTTCCTATACAGGAGCCGGCAACAAACTCCACGGTTATTCTTTTTAAAAATTATTGGCTTTTACAATGTATTCAAACTACAGTGTTAATAGATAGATAGATAGAATACTCTTTATTATGTACACCATAAAAATTACAGACATAAATTAGAAGTTTTACATAGGGTGACACAATGGGCGGTAATAGGTATGGGAGGACAGTGTAGACCTGTCGTTAAGTAGGTACCGATAGGAGACTTCACCCCTACAGTCCGGCTGTCGAGATAATTCGTTCTTGTCACCTGTCAGTTTCATAGTGTTTTGCGAATTTGATCCTTATTACAACTAGAAATTGTCCAACTAACAGGTGTTAGGAATACATTATTTGGACGGCCGGACTATAAGTGAGAATTATTTGTAGCGCTACAAAATAAACTTTTATGCATAAGTTTGGTATGAAATTTTGATAAAAAGGATGTAAATAGTTTGTATGAAGTAAGAAACGAGACGGCGTTTTTAACAGTGTTAGCCCAGTTTCGCACGGACGATTTTTTTCGCGCACTGGATTTTGTACTCTCTGTATTGAGCTGAGGATTGAGAATCCAACCAAACGCATCCTTTTTTTTTTGAGGGTGGGATATCATCCAATGACTTCTCCCGCTCTGGGCGGAGCGGAAGGGCGTGTCAGACTCCTACTGACTAAAACCCACCCTTGTTCCTTCAGTTGCCTGTTGCCAAGGTCCCGGTATCCCTTTCGGACTAACCCGCAACCCTGGCAGGCCGCAACCCTAGCGCGTCAAGTAAACACACTGTTGAATTTTCAACTCTCGGCACTCGGCAGAGCGTTGAAGATCCAGTGCGTTACCGGGGATTATACAATACAGAATATTATGTATAATCTTAATAATGGTGTGTAAAAAATATAAAACCTAGAAATAAAGTAATATTAACTGTAACAGAGTTTGGTAGCGGTAAAATAGCTATATAATATATATAGCTAAGTCTAGGTTGACTCGTTGAGATAATTTTATGGAAAACTAGCTGCGCCCCGCGGTTTCACCCGCATAAGTCTCGATCCCGTGTGAATATCGGGACAAAAAGTATCAAATGTGTTAATCCAGGTTATAAACTATCTGTTTGCCAAATTTCATCGAAATCCATTTAGTAGTTTTTACGTGAAAGAGTAACTAACATCCATCCATCCATCCATAGTTACAAACTTTCGCGTTTATAATATTAGTTAGATTACAAAATAAAATCTACATGTTCATCTTCAGTTCCGTCTGGCAAAAATTCGTACTGCGTTCGCGATTTACTTACCAAACTTGTACTTACCTTGGAAAAACAACTTTAAATATCGACGCGTAAAGTTCAGTTTCCGCTACAACTTCAAACATTTTTATGGCTTTTTCAATTTTCATGGTAGAAATAATTCTGAAATCAACTTAATTTTCACTACAATAAAGTTGATATTCGTTTAAATGGAAATAACAGCAATTGGAAAAAAGGAATTTATTAGACTTTATGTGATTTTTTTCCATAAAATTATTTCAGCGGGCAAAGGGTAAAAAATTAAAATTCAAATTTTGTATAATGCGCTACAAATACCTGTAAACTGTAAGAAAATGATTAGGTACTTTGTAGTTATACTATTGAGGACAAAAATACGTATTCACTTTGTAAACTTCAACATTGCCTTTGTAATTGTATGTTTTTTTATGCCTATTTTGATCCATTGTTGCTCGTTATAAAAGTTTAATATGTATTTATAAATTCGAAAGTAACTCTGTCTGTCTGGATCTTATCACGCCTAAACCACTGAACGGATTTCGATAAAATTTGGCAAGGAGATAGATGGCATCCCTGGGAAGAAGGGCATAGGCTACTTTTTATCGACATACAATGCGGGCGAAGCCGCGTGCGCAAGCTAGTTTAAATTAAAAACATGGTCAATTTTTTGTTACTCATTTTTAAAAGATTCGCCCGCGTGGTATGTCAGAGTTACAGAGTCACAGAATACAGACAGACAGAGTTACTTTCGAATTTATAATATGAGTATGCATGTCAAAATTGTTTTCATGACTGTCATATTGTGAGAGTAAAAAAAAAATAATCTGTGTATAGCATCTTTGCACTCATAAATTAATCTAGGGTCGACTTCCAGTCTAACCGGATGTAGTTGAATACCAGTATTATACATGGAGCGACTGCCTATCAGACCTCCACAACCCAGTTACTGGGTAACACGATACCCCTTAGTACACATACGGCGTTGAATTAACATTTCAAACGATACTGTATATTTTGCTAAATGTATACATAAAAATGTAAATGTATACATGTAAATGTATACATATGTTTGTCCTTAATTGTACAAATTGTTAGTGATACAAGATGTAAATATCTTTTAAAAGTGATGGAAAATGTGGGCGTCGGTATTTGTAGTGAAACACACTAGTAGTCTGTTTACACGAGTTTAGTAACTAATTATTAGTACCTACTTGTCAACTAACACAACACCACAACTTGACTAACTTAGACACTTATGACGATTGACGATTTTTTTTCGTGCACTGAATTTTGAACTCTCTGTATTGGGCTGAGGATTGCGAATCCAACCGAACGCATCCTTTTTTTTTTTGAGGGTGGGATATCATCCAATGACTTCTCCCGCTCTGGGCGGAGCGGAAGGGCGTGTCAGACTCTTACTGACTAAAACCCACCCGTGTTCCTTCAGTTGCCTGTTGCCAGGGTCCCGGTATCCCTTTCGGACTATTCCGCAACCCTGGCAGATTCAACTTGTGTCTTATGTCAGTTTTATATGTCAAACTCCATACAGAAATGTCGTGTACAGGAACCAGGGCGCCTAAACCGGTCACATTAGCAATTTCTCTAAAAGCAGTTCATTTCCTGAATACCAGCTGTCAATAGCAATTCCTCTAATTTTACATAAAAGCAATTCATTTGTGGACCATTTTACGAATCTCCATACAAAACTGTGAAAGAGATGAATTATTTCGTAATATGAATTACTCGCAGATCATATTATGAATTGTCAGTTTGTGACATTTTACGATTATTCATAATATTTTCATATTATGATTCTGCTAAAGTGACCGTTTTAAGCCGCCAGAAGGTACCTAGGTATGGTCGAAAACAAAAAAATTACCACAATGAGGGGAATAACAAGGGAAAACTTTCGCCTTCGGAAAATAACATCACGCCAGCATGCGTAGCATGAGCACCGCTTTGTCGACGGAAGAGTAGACAAAAATGACGTTTCCTGCAGACAGTAGACAGTACGAGACGGCAGCAAAGTAGAAAGAGTCAACTACACTTTTTACGAAATTCACTCTTTTACATAATTCGACTCAGAATTCTTTGTTTTATCATATGATTTATCGGTTGTCAGTGTGATTTTGACAGTAAGGATAGAAAATTTTCTTCCGAAATAGTCTACCTACAAAAAAGACCCAGACAAAGATCGTTAGAAATGAAAGACAAAATGACAGATTGTAGAAAGATTTCTACGGTGGATGTCAAAAATGAAGAAACGAACTGTCACTTTGTATAGAAAAAGCTATGTCTATTCTTCGTAGAGATAGAAAGCGCCATGCTACGCCTGCAGGGGGCCAAGTCCAGATTTTGTATGGCATATCTGTCAAAAACTGATCATTGTGAGACCACTGACACGTTTGTAAATTAGTAGACTAGGCCCCCTGTATTCACGGAAGGGGCCAGAGCAGAGGTGTGTAGTACACCCTTGTACAGGGTGTTAGGGTAAACACCGTTATCCATGAAACCAGTGGTTTGGTGTCAATTATAGAACGTAAAATCAATGAAAAATTACGACTATTTTTTAAAAATTACTTTTTACCACTAGTGTTTTGCACCCTTTCACCTATGCGCTAGGGGAACGAACTTGCGTCTCAACACGGGTGGGGGGCGTGGAAGGTGACCTGACCAGCCGTGAGCGCGACCCCTCTCTCAGACAATCGGCTGTTTCGCTAGCGAGCACGGTGTCACGTTGTCGCATAGAAACTTTTTAAAATCTTTTAATGAAAATAACGTTTTTTTTTGTTGTTACTCGGTCATTTATATTTATATTTAAGTTAACTACCCATGGTTTGAATGACAAGACTGTTTACCCTTACACCCTGTATATACCCGAATATCGACAATAGGGAATATGCATGTGATTCAAATATGGGTCAAATATTTTTTTCTATAAACTATGTTACTTCAGAATTATGCCTCCATCAATATTTTTGAATAAAATTTCTTTTTGAGCGAGAAATTAATTATTATAAAGTCCCAAAAAACTGTGGGTAATTCAAATACTTGAAAAGGCTAAGAGCGGATGTGACGTAACAATCCGGAATAACAATCAAAATGTCAATGTCAAGTCAATCAACAAGTGTCAAGTCAATGTCAAACGCTCATAGAAAAAGGAGTTTTTGACGTTGACTTGACAGTTGCTTGTCTGTTTTCACGAACTGTGACGTCACCACACCAAGCGCGCCAAATGGAGGGCGTTTAAATAGCCCGGATCGGTTGGATATTTTTAAACATTTTTTTAACTACTTTAAATTGCTTTTTTGCCGTCGAATTTTTTTTTACTATTATTTGACGATGTAAACTATCGAATAAAAATATTAAAAAAATACATGCATATTCCCTATTATGTATTAGTCCCATGTAATAGGGGACGAGCCTATTGCCAATGAACGAGCATATATTGTTTGTCTCCGATAAAATATCATACGAGTGCTTAATATGTTAATACAAATTTAATTAAAAAATAGTTCGTATGATTAGGTGCATAAGCATCTAATTTCCATGTTTTTTGTGTAGACATATTACGGATGTTTTCAATTTTTGAACTTCTGAATGTGTCAATGAAATATGAATAAATAAAGTCTTTCAAAAATATGTTGTTTTTTATTAGGTATTTATACTTATCTTTTACATGACTTAGCAAATTATCTTTTTATTAATTAAAAAAAACAACCTACTTCCAAAAAAAACAAAAAAAGTGAAAAATAACTTTAATTTTGGAAGTCGGTAGCAAAATACGAAAACTGAAAAACAAAGATACCGACTTCCGAAATTAAAGTTATTTTTCACTTTTTTTGTTAGTGTTCCTAAATAAAATCTGCCTTTGGTACAAAAAAACAACGCTGTTCGCGATTTAGTTCCCAAACATGTAAACAAATACGTGTTTTTGGAAAAACAACTCTAAAAAAAGAAAAACAATGACTAAAAAAAAACACAAAGTGAAAAATTACTTTAATTTCGAAAATCAGTGGCAAAAACTAAATTACAATCCAAAGACACCGACTTCCGAAATTAAAGTTATTTTTCATTTTTTTTGTATTGTTTTTTTGCCTAATGCTGAATGAAAAAATAATCAGCTATTCCATACATTTGTGTTCACTTAAATTGACAAAATATATGGAACAACTGATTTTTTTTCGCGATTTCAAGGTTGGTCCCATAGAAAAAGTTGTTCAAAATGATGAGTACAATGACCCCTTTTCAGGTTTAGCGTAGACAAAAAATTATGTTGTATAGTGCGTGATTTCAAACAAAAACTTCACATAACACATTACACCAAAGACAAATTAAACATTACACATACAGCCCAGACCCCGGAACAAATGTCTTTAGGTCATTCAATTTAAATACAGTATGTTAACTAACAAAGGGCATTCCCGCTAACCTGCAATAGTATAACGTCTGTACATGCCAAAAAAAATATTACCATTAAAAAAAAATGTTTTTTTTTGTTTTTGTATAGTAAAATATTCACAAAAAATATTAAATTGCTACGGAAAATAAACTCTCTGTACACGCCCACTTGTCACACTTGTTTTTCTACGTTGAAATATAAGTGTGCGTGTACAGAGTGTTTCTTTTACGTTTAAATTTAATCGTTTTGTGAACATTTCATGACACAAACAAAAAAAAATTTTTTTTTTTTTTTGAGTGGTATTTTTTTTTTAGCAAGTATACACGCTATACTATTGCAGGTTAACGGGAACGCCCTTTGTTAGTTAACATACTGTATATCTATCGGCGTGGGAATCTACAAAGCTGCTCATTGCGCAGTGCCAACTTGCCATTTTCAGGGTTCCGTACCCGGAGGATGCAAACGGAATCTCCGCTGGCTGTCAGTCCGTCTGTTTGTCAGATTGGTCAGTTATCAGTTGAAATTGTCACAGATTCATCATCTGCCTACCCTTTTTTCCAATTATGTTGGGGTCGGCTTCCGCAGTCTAACCGGATGCATGCGGAATTCAGCTGAATACCAGTATTTTATATGGAGCGACTGCCTATCTGACCTCCACAACCCAGTAACTGGGTAATACTTACGATACCCCCTGGCAAGACTCGTTGTTAGACTTTCTGGCTTCTGGCGACCCGTAGCGACAAATATCTACAAATGACAGCCGGCTTATCGTGCTTTCCGAGGCCAGGAGAGGTCTCGGTATGTAAAGATGGTCACCCATCCACTGACCAACCCCGGCAAGCGTAGCTTAACCGGATCGACCCGTATGACTGTTATTACTTACACTTAGCCACAGATTGCGTACCTATTTCTAATCGGCTTTAACAACTTTTGTATTTTTTTTTTAATTATTACCCTGGGTTGTGATGTGGGGCATCACATGCCAGGGTAATAATTAAAAACAAATGTCATTGTCTAGAGCTCATCGAGTAGAGTACAAAATGTTTTTTTTTGGAGTCATCAACCGCAGTGTACTTGAACATTGAAATATCAGTTTAAAAAGTCCGTTTTTTTTGTTATAGACGTGCTGGTATCGATATCTAAACCATCAAGGAGTTTTGCTAGTTAATTTAATGTGACCCTGTATCTTCCATTCGCAGTGTTTTTGGAAAAATAATGAAACACCAATACAAAGCTTACTTTGTGCTACTTACACTTCAACATTTTGTATAACTTTTCCAATAGTACTAGTCTTCCCGAAATCAACTTAATTAACTCCACCGTAAAGTTAATAATTGCATGCGGAAATAACATCAATTGGAAACGAAGATTTGAATATAGAATATGTACCTTCATCTCTGCCCTCCGCTTCGGGGAATAAGCGCGATGTTATATTAAGTAGTAATTATTTTGAACGCAAACATTGCAAACTTTTTACACACGAACTGCGTAGACTACTTTCGCCAGCATACAGACAGAAATGCGAAATATAACTGTGAATAAATTTTAGTACCATAAGAGGAACCGGGGCGACCGTACGCACGTCAAAACCGCGGCAGAACGCGTCGTAAAAATATTTTGACTTAATAAAAAGTGTTTTTATTGATTTAGTTCATTGATCAATTGATTTAAAATAAGTCAATTTCCGGTTTTTGTGTTAGTTTTACTTTATAGTTGCAGTTTTGATTAAAATTAAAGTTTTTTTTATTTACGTTGTGTACTGGCGAGTAGGTAAGTTAAGTTTGTATTGTCACTTATTTCGTACATACCTAATTGTGTGTGTTTACCTGCTAGGATGTGACAGTGTTGCGACCGTAGTTTTAATTGCTTACTACTGCCGGATTTCTTATAACTGACCAGCAGGTAGATGGCAAATACAAAAAAAAAAACCACGACTTACAAAAAAATAAAAAGGAAAATATTACAAAGTAAAAAATAACTTTCGGAAGTCGCTGTCTTAGGTTTTTGTCACCGACTTCTGAAATTTATGTTATTTTTCGGTTGTTTTTTTTTTCTCGGTCTGTTTGTAGTTTATCTAAGTTACATTAGCCTAATGTCAACTGCTCATCACATTTTACAAAATGTGTGTTCTCCCGATGCAGGGACATTAATAGTTGAGGAGTTCTCATGGTACTTCACCATCAGCTCCGACGACCTATTTGTTGTTGAGCCATAATTAACCGACTTCTTCAAAAAGGAGGAGGTGCTCAATTCGTCTGAATGTTTTTTTTTTTGTGTGTTTGTTACGCGATTACTCCGCCAATTATGAATCGATTTTGATGATTCTTTTTTTGTTTGGTAGGTCATGCTTCAGAGGTGGTCCCATATAAATTTTATAACTTTGCTTGCGTAGTTTTTGAGTTAGCTTCAATAATATTTTTTCCACTAACACCCGGTTTTTGAATTGAGAAAAGTAGCAAATCTCAACTGATTATTCTCAAATACATAAGTATGTGCTTAAGCTTTTTGTGTTTCACAAGTTACAAATTTTAGAAACGCAACTGACGACTGTTAATCCTGCTATCTGTCAAATTGGAGTAAATGATGTTATATTACTCAAATCTTGATTAAAGTTTAAAAAACTTAATTCAGAAACGAAAAAATGTTTAAGTTTTACTTAAGTACAGATTAGAACGTTCTCAAATTCAAATTCTCAATTCAGAAACCGGGTGTTAGTCTATCTATGTCGATGATATGTTGGTCACTGTTATATAAATAGCAGGTAGTGGTATTCGAATTTGTGTGAGGTAGGTGGCAAAAATCTAAAATTGAAAAGCAAAGACACCGACTTCCAAAATTAAAATTATTTTTCATTTTTTTTGTTTTTTTCGAAGTCGGTTATTTTTTTAATAAAATACGGCCGATATTTGGCGGCAGGTCTGAGCAAAGGCGCATATAACTTTCGCGCAAGTCACTTCACTCGATTAATGATTTTATGAATGAAAAGTTGACATAAGTACTTAATATTTATTTTTGGGAAAAATAAACATTTTTCATTTTCATTTTTCAATATGAAATAATATTCTCTTCATATTATCTCTTTGACCTAATTAATCCTTTTGTCATTTCTATAACAAATATTTGACTAATTTGCAAATCATAATATCATAATCTATTTAATTCAATGTGTGATCTAATAAACTAACCAAAACCCTGACAATGTAGGTATTTGTACGCCGGACGGCAGAATATTATGAAGGTAAGTACATACTTAAAAAAAAATTAAGTAATAAAAACTAAAACCCAACTACGCCTGAAAAGGTATAAACAAGACACCACTATATATAGTAGTCTATGACACCACGTGTTAGGGCGGCATAAATCGAACAGATTACGTGTGACTCCGGATTTTTAATTTGTCTGTCTGTGGTGTCTTGTTTATACCTTTTCAGTTGTAGTTGGGTTTTAGTTTTTATTACTTAATTATTTTTTAATCATTTTGAGGTTATAATATATATATTTTTGAAATGTGCTCATTAAGCCCTTTCATTTGATACCCAACATAGTACGATTAAACAAAATTTTTTTTTAGTTCCTGACTTTATTTCCTCTAGAGGGCGCCATTTTTAATTTAATGTGACGTCACATAGCCTATAAGCCTAGCGGACAATCAAGACGCTTCTAACGATACCTTATTTGTCAAATTGTGATGAGTGGTTTAGAAGATACAAGGGAACAGATGAACATACATACATACATACCGGTCAAAATCATAACCCTCCTTTTTCTTCGCCGTAGTCGGGTAAAAACTATGTAACATCTATAAGTAACAATATTCTCACAAATAAATGGACTGTTACCTATTCTATTACTTACTCGTAGCAGGTGGCGTTCTGTAGTTTCCGCCTGAGTTTATGTATGTGTATGTACTATCACACTCTCGCGGTCACTCGCTTCATGTCACCAGTTCGCTCCTAATTTTATTTACCTTTTTTACATAGCCCTCTGCGCGAAGTTCGGAACTGTCAAGTTGTATCAGTCCGTAAAACCCTCTAGGTTCGTAAAGCAAGTTTCATCGAAATCGTTAGAGCCGTTTTCGAGAATGTGATTATAAATATTGCTCATTTAAAGTACCTATAGTAAATTCGTAGTTGAGTTTGAGTTCTCAAACTTTTGTCAGTCGCATCATCGTATGCTCAACTCCTCCGCATCACATGTCCACATCACGACAATTAGTCATCCCTCACCTTTACTGTCGCAACTATTATCAATTTAACGTATGCTTATCCACTAATGCCATTACACATAAGTGACTGATAGACAGACAAGCAAGTAAGTTCGGAGGTAGGTATGGCCCGGAACAAAAAAAATCTTTTTCCAAAAAAAAACAACCGACTTCCAAAAAAACACTGAAAAATAACTTTAATTTCGGAAGTCGGTGTCTTTGCTTTTCAATTCTCGTTTTTTGTCATCGACTTCCGAAATTAAAGTTATTTTTCACTTTTGAGTGTTTTTTTGGAAGTCGGTTGTTGTTGTTTTTTTTTTTAAGTTTTTATTTTTCACTTTTTAGTTGTGGTACCTACCCCACACAAATTCGAATACCACTGCTATGTAAATAACAGTGACGGAGTCACATAGAACTTCGTCTACATAAACTAAGTGGAAAAAATACGTAATATTGAAGCTTACTCAAAAACTACGCAAGCAAAGTTAATAAAATTTATATGGGACCACCTCTGAAGCATGTCAATAAAGATTCATATTGGCGGAGTAATCGCGAGATAAACACACAAAAAATAAACATACAGACGAATTGAGAACCTCCTCCTTTTTGAAGAAGTCGGTTAAAAAAATTATCACAATGACGGGAATAACAAGTGCGTCTTTTTACATCCGTTATACTTTCTCCCTTTAGTATTTTAGAATTTGCTTATTAGACCCTTGTTAGACGTAACGTTACAATTGAAGATCAAACGAGGTCTATCGCCATATCGGTCACAGATGTGGAGCTCACACCTTTCACCAGTTATCACAAGTCACGTGGACTCAATACTGTTGCTAAACAATGTGACCTTTTGGCATTTGGCATTTAGCGGTTTGAGAATGATGCTCTCTTTTCAAAAGCAAAAACATTAGCATCTTTAATGGGCTTTTTCTGCAAATGGGTTATAAGGAGGAGGTTTTCAATTTTGTCTATGGTTTTATTTTGTTAACCGACTTCTTCAAAAAGGAGGAAGGTCTCAATTCGTCTGTAGGTATGTTTTTTTTGTATGTGAGTAATGAGTATGTTACGCGATTACTCCGCCAATTATGAATCGATTTTGATCATTCTTTTTTTGTTTGGTAGTTCTTGCTTCAGAGGTGGTCCCATATAAATTTTATTAACTTTGCTTGCGAAGTTTTTGAGTTAGCTTCAATAATTACGTATTTTTACCACTAAGGTCCGTATTACAGAAAGTTCCTCAAGTCCAGTTTGATCTGCAATCAGTTGATCACTGTTTGAGTATAGAATCAGTACTTGAGCATCGGTCTTACTCCAGAACGGTAATCAATCTATACTCAACTGAATCGAGACTCAAATCGAGCCTCAAGCAGAGATGTGTATTGTCTATGCATCAGCCTGTTTTCGTTTACGATTTATTATAATAACCGACTTTGATCCGATCTTCACTGAATTAGAAATATTAAGAACCATAGAGAATACACCATAGAAGCCCAGTTATTTAGGAAATCAGCGTTATTATTTCACTCCTGAAAAGTAAAATGCCCCATTTATTGAAGTAAAGCTCTTTGAAGTGAAGTATAGTAATTTTGTAAGCAAAATTGTCAAGCTTAAAAGACTTGTATTTGTGGCCTTAAATAGATAAGCTATTTAAAATGTCAGTATGTCAAAAGTCAAAACATCAGTGTGAAAAACATTAGTTTGTTGTTTGTCTGTTTTAATTATTTGTTCTGATTTTATTCACGGATCATCCCCACATTCATCCACATCTCATCACATTGGGAATCGATCGGTTAAACACTTTTAAAATACAAGGACGGAAGAAAAAATTTACTACTTTGGAAAAAGTTCAACCTTATACTAGAATTCTCGTTAAATAAGTTATTTTAATTATCTACCTCTTCAAATATATCGATTATGATTTTGATAGTAGGTACCTAATTTAAAAAAATATCAGCAGAACTCGACGTTGCACTATTGGAACAGAAGAAATATTGACAATTTGACATGACAATCTATGCTCAAGCGCGGTCTCGACCACACTTGGGTGATTACAGATTTGATCACTGCTTGGGTTCGATTGAGTAACTGAGTAGCGATGTAAAATAAAGCCAAACTCAGTTGAACTAAGATCAATGAAACTATGCTTGAGCAACGTTCTAAAATTAAAAGCGGACTTAAAACTAATTTTAAACAGAGATCAATACTTGAGTTTCCTTCTGTAATACGGACCTTAGTCTATGTAGATGATATCTTAGTTGCTCCGTCACTGTTATTTACATCGCAGGTAGTGGTATTCGAAATTGTGTGGGTTAGGTACCATAACTAAAAAGTGAAAAAAAAAAAACTTTTTACAAAAAAAAACACCCGACTTCCAAAAAAAACACTAAAAAAGTGAAAAATAACTTTAATTTCGGAAGTCGGTGGCAAAAAACGAAAATTGAAAAGCAAAGACCGACTTCCGAAATTAAAGTTATTTTTCACTTTTTTTGACAGACGGACAGACAGACAGCGGAGCCTTAGTAATAGGGTCCCGTTTTACCCTTTGGGTACGGAACCCTAAAAATGCTTTGTTTTTGAGTCCTGTTGGTGGGAACACCGCTTTGGCTCCGACATTGACATAACGGCATATAGGTACAGGTTTCTCAGGCATTAGTAATGTTCTAAGCTAACGGTACGCTTACTACCTATGTAGGTAAGTGAATATATGTATTTCCTATTATTGTCACCAAACATAGTATGTTCCGACACTAAAATCTTGATCTTCTAACTAGTAAAAATATTATAAACGCGAAAGTTTGTAAGTATGCATGATGGATGGATGGATGTTTGTTACTCTTTCACGTAAAAACGGCTGAATGGATTTGGATGAAATTTGGCAACATATAGTTTATAACCTGGATTAACACATAGGATACTTTTTATCCTGATATTTCCACGGGATCGAGACTTACGCGGGTGAAACCGCGGGGCGCAGCTAGTTGACAATAAAATTGTTACGGGTCGTCAGAAGCCCGAATCGTATTACCCAGTAATTGGGTTGTGGAGGTCCGATAGACATGTAAAATACTGGTATTCAGCTGCATCCCGTTAGACTAGAAGCCGACCCCAACATACGAGGGTCTTGCTAAAAGAAGTTAGATATTCTTTACTCACTTGTTTGACACTGGCAAGTTATTCACTATCTTATAGGCTGGTTATTTATTGACATATTTGAAACAGTTTGTCCTCAAACGGTGTGACAAGCGACCGCAGTCAAGAATCTGGCACCTTCTCGGGCACCACGAAAATGCGGTGCCCCACACGTCTGCCAGAACACTCGAATCTTTTTAATTAACAAAAAAAAAAAAACAACCGACTTAAAAAAAATACTAAAAAAGTCAAAAATAACTTTTTCGGAAGTCGGTGTCTTTGCTTTTCAATTTTCGTTTTTTGCCACCGACTTCCGAAATTTAAGTTATTTTTCACTTTTTTTGTGTTTTTTTTTTTTGTAAAAACTTTTTATTTTTCACTTTTTAGTTTTGGTACCTACCTCACACAAATTCGTATACCGTTATCTGCTATGTAAATAACAGTGACGGAGTGAAATAATTATATCGTCTACATACGCAAAGTGGGAAAAATACGTAATTATTGAAGCTAACTCAAAAACTACGCAAGTAAAATTAATAAAATTTATATGGGACCACCTCTGAAGCATGACCTACCAAAAAAAAAAGAATCATCAAAATCGATTCATAATTGGCGGAGTAATCGGGTAACATACAAAAAAAAAAAGCAGACGAATTGAGAACCTCCTCCTTTTTGAAGAAGTCGGTTAAAAAACCGTGTCTATCCTCCCTCACCCACCGTATCCCCTGACCTCTGCCTATAATTTCGAGATTGCTGAGGTGTCTAAAGAAGAGTGGTCAGAGGTATTTTCCAATTGGTTCAGACTTATGGAAAAGTGTATACGTGCTCAGGGTGAATCCTTCGAAAAGATAGATACTTGTAATAAAGAATAAATTTTATTATTTTTGAGTAGGTATTTAATTTCGTTTAGCGACGAAACGATAGATGGACTGTGTGAAAGATGATATGGCTAGAAAGGGGGTGACTACCGAGATTACGGCTAATAGAGAAGTATGGAAGAAAGGGACATGTTGCGCCGACCACAAATAAATTGAGATAAGGGCAGGAGAATGGTGATGATGATGATCTAATTTCTTTTGGCATGACCCATCAATCTGCCTGCCTTTTCCCAACTATGTTAACTGGGCAATAACATACTCTTTGGTAAGACTGGTTGTCAGACTTTCGGGCTTTTGACGACCGGTAACGACTGTCAAAGATCCACGAATGACAGCCGGGGCCAACGGCTTAAGGTGCTTTCCGAAGCACGGAGGAGTCTCGGTATGTAAAGATGGTCACTCATCCACGGACCAACCCCGGCAAGCGTAGCTTAACCTGATGGATCGACCCGCGCGGCTATTATTACTTAGCCACGAGCTCCTCCTTTGGCATGACCCATGTAGTTGTGAAAAGGTATTTATTTATTTAATTTTTAAGAATTTTTTTTTATAAATGAATTTCATTCCGAATTTTGTGCGGTCACTTCCCAACATCTCCACACAAGTTCCAATTGTTTTAATCTTATATTTTGGATTGTTTTTGATTATTTTTCATTGGACATTGTTCTCACATATAGAAGCACCAAGAATACTGTACCCAGGATTTTGTAATATCTATATACATTTTTAAAAGAGTGTCCTTGGAGTTTCTTGCCCGTTCTTCTCCATAGAGATCTACGATTTGGAATGGGCAACTAGTTTCATCTTTTTGACTAACTGACCGACTCTTTGACAATTCAAAAGTGCCTGTAAATGGTTTAATTGAAATAAATGCTTTGAGTTTGAATTTGAGTGAACTATTGTTTCTTCGACTGACCGACTTATAAACATATTTTATTAGTTTATGACTGTTTTTCTGTAGTTACAACACGACTACTACGTTCGTTATGATTGCAAATGCAATAGGTACTTCCTCATAGTTATTATGTCATTATTACCTGTTACATGTTCATGAGTCTCGACTGACTGAACTGCGTGGTTCGTTGATTGAGTGGTCGCAAGCTTATCTGCCAGGGCTTAAGGCTCTTACATATTGGCGCGATTCGCCGCGCGACGCGACGCCGCGCCGCCGCATTGTTTGCCGTGAAGTTTTCTCAGAAATTTAAGAGCCTTTATTTGTAACCAGCTTCAAAAAGGAGGATTTTGATGATTCTTTTTTTGTTTGGTAGATCATGCTTCAGAGGTGGTCCCATATTTTATTTACTTTGCTTGCGTAGTTTTTGAGAGCTTCAATATTAGGTACGTATTTTTCCCATTTAGTAGGTATATGTAGACGATGTTCTATGTGACTCGGTCACTGTTATTTGCATAGCAGGTAGTTGTATTCGAATTTGTGTGGGGTAGGTACCACAACTAAAAAGTGAAAAATAACTTTAATTTCGGAAGTAAAGACACCGACTTCCAAAATTAAAGTTATTTTTCACATTTTAGTGTTTATTTTGGAAGTCAGTTGCTTTTTTTTTGTAAAAAGTTTTTGTCGTAGTTTTTATTTAATCTATATTTTGAATTGTTTTTGATTATTTTTTTACATTGTTCTCACACATAGAAGCAACAAGAATATTGTAGGTACCCAGGATTTTGTAATATCTTTATTTAAAATAGTGTCCTTGGAGTTTCTTGCCCGTTCTTCTCTATATAGATCTACGTTTTGGAATAGGCAACTAGCTTCAACTTTCTGATTAAGGGTGATGCCCCATTAGTGCGTTGCGTTGCGTCGTCGCAACGTCGCAACGTCGCAACGTCAACACATTGTATGCCGCCACGCATCTTTCATATATCATGTCATAAAAAATGTATGAAAAATGACGCAGCGACGACGCAACGCAGCGCAAGGCACTAATGGGGCCTCGCTCTAACGACCGACTCTTTGACAATTCAAAACTGACATAGGGTTCCATCATGAATTTCTTAGTGACTGCCTAGAGTTTGGATTTTTGCCCGATTAATGGCTGGGCTTGTTAATCCTACAAGGAGGTGCATAATCAGCATATTATAATGTTCCCACTGCTGGCACACAGGCCTCTCTGTGAGAGGGAGTGGGCCGTAATCCACCACGCGGGCCCAGTGCGGGTTAGTATTTATGACACTTCGAATTATTCAGAATGACAGTCTTCTGGGACATGCCGGTTTCTTCACGATGTTTTCCTTTACCGTTTTAAGAGCAGTGGTTATGAAATGATTTACACACAGTAAGTAAAGCGCTTGCTAAAAGTTTTTTTTTAAGGGTTTCGCTACTAGAGAAATACTCCTGTCAGAGACAAACATGCCTTTGATAGAGCGGAAACCTACATCGCGCGCCTCCTCTTTCGGCGAAATAAACGCTTGTTAATTAATGCTTATAGGCGAGCAAGGTTCAAATGTATTGCTATTTCGAATTTTAATCGATGTTCATTTGTTATTCAAATCGGTGAATTCCTAATTCAGAAGTCGGAAATGAGTCAAATGATTGCTTTAGTTATTACGGTCGAAAAAACCGTATTGGGGTAGTCGAGCACAAATATAAGTATTAAACACTAACTACTTACTTGGGTCTTATATGTTCGAGCCGTTTGGGGTTGAAACCCTGGGGCCATGGGGCCCGAGTGCTCACTTATTATATCAAGACATCGCCAAGCGGTTGGTCGACTCTTCACGTGACCAGAGGGCTGGCCTATTCTTCGGCCAAAGAATCAGCATTGCCATACAACGTGGCAATGCTGCCAGCCTTTTGGGCACTTTTCCTGCTGACAGCGATGCGGACGAATTTTTTGATGCACTTTAATAATTATTTCCTCCCCCTTTTTACATACTTGTACATAATTATTAGTATTTTATTGTAGTGTTAGATGTAAAATAATTTGTAAATTGAATTATAATAATAAATATTTTGAATAATAAAAAAAAAACTACTTACTAATAAACAAATCAAGTATCTTGACTTGGCTCACGAGGTTGTCGACATGTGGGATGTGGACTCTGCGATCATTGTGCCGATAGTCGTATCAGCCAATGGCTTAATTGCCAAGAGCCTCGACCAACACCTAAGGAGGCTCTCGTTGGGCAGCTGGATTAAGGGCTTGATTCAGAAAGCTGTACTCCTGGACACGGCTCGCATTGTTAGGAGGTTCCTCTCTCTGGAGCCCTGACCGCCGGTAGCTTGGACCCTGTTCCCGATACCGGTGGGCTACTATTTTTTATATTTTTATATGTTTTATATATTTTTTATTCTAATATTTAAAAATATAATTTATATGTGTGAAAAGTGAAATAAAGAAAATAAATATTTGAAATAATTTGCCATTACACAAACCTATGTAAGTATAACGTGCGAGTATAGTATGTTATTAATTTATTTATTTGGTAATATTTATCAATCGTTATCATTATCTAATTTAAACAGCCAGCATCATAAACGCGTAATACACGATCTGTTTCATTTTTACCCGACTACGGCGAAGAAAATAGGAGGGTTATGATTTTGACCGGTATGTATGTATGTATGTTCACCTGTTCCCTCCTATCTTCTAAACCACTTATCACAATTGGACAAATGAGGTATCGTTGAAAGCGTCTTGATCGTCCAATGGTTAAAGGCTATTTGACGTCACACTAAATTTAAAAAAATGGCGCTCTCTAGACGACATAAAACTAAAAAAAAAATATTTTTTAATCGTACCATGTTGGGTATCAAATGAAAGGGCTTAATAAGCGGTTATTATATACTAAAACCTTCCTCAAGAACTACTCTATCCATTCGTGAAAACAGCATGAAAATCGGTGTAGTACTTTTTTAATTTATCGCCAACAGACAGACAGCCTGACGCGGCGGAGGAGTTTGTTTTATAATATTATAAGCATGTAAAGACGATGCACCTAAAATAAGATAAGCACCTAACTATTTATTAGAAATAGGAACAGAACCATCTAGTATTAGAAACAATAGGTACTGTGTTCTGTTTTAGACAAAACTGCTTTGTTTCTAATGTGTGCAGTCTGTCTGATAGAATGAACTGTTACACTAAGATCTTGATAAATCTTCAACTACCTAAATACCGAGACTCCTCCGTGCCTCGGAAAGCACGTTAAGCCGTTGGTCCCGGCTGTCATTCGTGGATCTTTGACAGTCGTTACGGGTCGTCAGAAGCCCGAAAGTCTGACAACCAGTCTTACCAAGGGGCATCGTATGACCCAGTAGCTGCGTTGTGGAGATGAGATAACCGTGCGTTTGGACTGGCTAAACATTTACAATAAAACATGTTGAAATCTGTAGGTCCTGTCAAAAATTGTATAGAAAATTGACAGAAAATAGAGATTTCAACATGTTTTGTCCTAAATTTTTCGCCAGTGCAAACGCACGGTAAGAATCTCTCCATGTAAAATACTGTATTCAGCTGCATCCGGGTAGAAGCCGACCCCAATATACAGGGTGTAAAGGTAAACACTCTTGTCATTCAAACCATGGGTAGTTGACTTGTATAAATCTATACTTACTTAATATTATAAAGCTGAAGAGTTTGTTTGTTTGAACGCGCTAAACTCAGGAACTACTGGTTGGAATTGAAAAAAATATGTTTGTGTTGGATAGTCCATTTATCGAGGAAGGCTATAGGTTATATAACATCACGCTACGACCAATAGGAGCGGAGCATAAATGAAATGTGTTGCAAAAACGGGAAAAATTATTCCTTTTTGAGAGCTTTCGTTGCGTGCGCTGCGTAAACGGTTTATGTTACGTAAATATTATTATGTATGATGGAATTGTTCCTCTTTAAAGGTTCTAAAAAAAAGTCCGCGACATCTATCTTGATTGACTCATTATAACCTTTTTTTATGGTAATCAAATTTGTTCGAAATTAATACATTATTTGCGAAGGAGTTTTATCAACATAGTATTAATTCTTATTCAAATAAATTATTTTAACATCAAGGGTATTTATTTAGCAGTAAAATACTTTTTAATTCATTCGAATCGGTCATTTAATTTCGAAGTTATCACGAGTATAAAAATACAATACGCGAACCGTTTGACTCTGGCACCGCGACGTTCCCTACTCTAGAGAGGAGAGTATGGGCACACGGGTAGACCATGACCTGGAATAGGACATAGGATACGTTTTATCCCTATATTCTCACGGGATCGAGACCTACGCGGGTGAAACCGCGGGGCACAGCTAGTATAAAAATAAATGACCGAACACAACAAAAAAGAAACGTTATTTTCATTAAAAGATTTTAAAAAGTTTCTATCCGACACCGTGCTCGCTAGCGAAACAGCTGACTAACTGAGGGAGGGGTCACGCTCGCGGCCGGCCAGGTAACGTCCCGCACCCCCCGCCCAAGTTGAGACGCAAGTTCGTTGCCCTAGCGCATAGGGCAACGATCTTGCGTCTTTTGTGGTAAAATGTAGTTTTAAAAAAAATGTTGTAAATTTCCATTGATATTACGCTCTATAAATGACACCAAACTACTGTTTTCAAGGTTAACGGTGTTTACCCTAACACCCTGTAGTTGGGCAAAGGCTGATCAGATGATGATCTTCATAAATGTACCTATAAGGATTTACAAGATCCGAGAGTTTCAGATATTATGCTATAGTTTTTGTTCTAACTAAGAGCCTTATCTTACGCTAACAAAATTGGCTTGACTCGGTTGGCTGCGTAACCAAACGGACGCCATGTGAGCCACTCAATATATTCAGCGTGACCTGGCGATGTCGCCATGGCGCGTGGCGTCCCGTTTAGGTAAGTATGGCTCTCAACGTCTTTATAAGCAATCGTTTCCGCAGTATTGAATCTTTACCGGAAAAATCACAAAATAAAATACAATAGCCTGAGATTTCGCGAAGATTATTATACATTGTAATTAAATATAATGAATCACGAAAGATAAACTCCATTGTTTCCCAATGCTTGGGAACGGAAGCCATTTTGAATTTCGTCTGACATTCGAGTTGACTGTTACTTAATTAATTTTTAAAATACTTGTAGGGACAAACTTGCGCTTAATTCGTCTGAATTCATAAGCCAAACGCGCATTACATCTGCAACGCATTACCTACATCTGCGACGCATTATTAATCGCCTTCAAAAAAGAAACAAAAACCAAACGAAAACGAAAACCAACTGAATTGAGAACGTCCTCCGGTTCTCAATTCAGTTTTTGTTTTGTTTTCCTAAATGAACCGATTTTAATAATACTTTTTTCGTTTGAACTGCTGAGTTGGTCCAATAAGTTCAAGTTCTGATTAATTGTTCTTCAATAATACGTATTTTTCCAATTAGTCTAGGAATTGAATGATGATATTAGGATGATAATTAACTTCCTGTCACTGTTATTTACATATCTAGCAAGTAATGGTATAAATACCTACGGATTTGTCCTACAATGTGGTACCAACTTACTACATTAAAAAAATAATAGTATATTATGTAATTAGTGAATAAAGGACGGATTTCAAGCGAGCCATAGGTGAATCACGAGCAAGTGAAGGATTCTAACGACTAAATCACGACCGTAGGGAGTGATTCATGATGATTGAATCACGACCGTAGGGAGTGATTCAAGTGTTAGAATCCTGAACGACGCGAACGATTCATGGTCCTCGATATAAATACGTTTTATTCAAGAGTTTCATACTATACTTTATACCATGACTACGAGAAAAAGAACATGCAACTTCGAGTATGTTGTTATGTCAATGTTATGCCTTGTTTTTATAGTAACTACACCGAAGCATAGAATACATATTCCATAATGTCGATGACTTCTTTTTCTTCGACAACTCATTAAAATAAGTTAGGAAAATAGACTGAAAATGTGCCAGAAGCTTGATTTTCATTTTTGCATTTACAAATCTCATTGTAGGCTTTGATGTAAACCAGCTGTGATTTGTTAGGTAGCAAGTTTTCTACTATATCGGCCGCCCTCTCTTTCATAAACTCAAGTGTTAACACGTCTTCTTCATCACTTGAAAACATTTTCAATCGATTTATTATTAAGTAACCCTAAACTTTTGTTCGCACAACTTACAATATTTAAAATAGCGCCAATTTACTAAAACAATAACAGCAATGAACACAAAGCAGTTTTTATTCTAATGCTAAACTCCTGTTCGAAAATCAAATCAAATAGCATTGAGATGGAGTTCGAATATATTGGTGTTCTAAATTCAAACACCAAAACAGTGATTAAAAGTGCTTTTTATTCACTGTTTTCAGTGAATAAAATAAGCTTTTTAGAGGGGGAACGGTATAAAAAATATTATTATGTTTTTTCCAAAAAATCAACCATATTCTTTTTCATTTTTTTACGTTTTATCCACGGACTTGCGAAATTAAAGTTATTTTTCACTTTGTAGGGTTTTTTTTTTAAATGCTTGCCATACTTTACCTACGTTTTTAGAGACGTCACGATTCTGACAGTATCAAAATTATTCCGTATATTCATAATGCTGGCTACAAGTTGTCATCTGTAATACCTCTAAGTTAACATAATCTCACGTGCTACTTACTCTGCTAGTAACTTGAGCGATCTTCAACACGGTCTGTTTAGCAGCCATACTTTAATGATATTATCCGTCGTTTTGTATCCGGAAGAGTTCGTTGACTCGAAGGAGCATTTCGAGAAGATTCTCACAACATCAAAGTCAAATCATTTATTTCAATTAGGCAAATAAAATGCACTTTTGAAAGCCAAAAATTTACAACAAAAAAAATTGAATTGATTTTAGTCACCCCTTCCAAAAGTTAGTTTTCGTATGGTGAAGAATGGGCAAGAAACTCCACCGTTACTCTTTTATAATGTTTTACAATTATTTGTGTCAAATCATTTATTTCAATTAGGCAAATAAAATGCACTTTTGAAAGCCAAAAATTTACAACAAAAAAAATTGAATTGATTTTAGTCACCCCTTCCAAAAGTTAGTTTTCGTATGGTGAAGAATGGGCAAGAAACTCCACCGTTACTCTTTTATAATGTTTTACAATTATTTGTGTACATTAATTTATAATTTTATATGAAGACGCATACTATATGCACCTAGAATAAATTAGAAAAGGTACCACAATAGGTAAAAAGAATTAAAAAAAAATGAAGCAGTGCCGAAAAAAATTTAGGGAGCGTATTTCCAGCAGTGGTCATCTTCCAGCTGAATGACGATCTAATATTGATAATTATAATAGGTACTCCTCCTTGTAGTCTGTTTTTTAATAGGGAATATGCATGTGATTCAAATATGGGTCAAATATTTTTTTCTATAAACTATGTTACTTCAGAATGATGCCTCCATCAATATTTTTGAATAAAATTTCTTTTTGAGCGAGAAATTAATTTTTAAAAAGTCCCAAAAAACTGTGGGTAATTCAAATACTTGAAAAGGCTAAGAGCGGATGTGACGTAACAATCCGGGATAACAATCAAAATGTCAATGTCAAGTCAATCAACAAGTGTCAAGTCAATGTCAAACGCTCATAGAAAAAGGAGTGTTTGATGTTGACTTGACAGTTGCTTGTCTGTTTTCACGAACTGTGACGTCACCACACCAAGCGCGCCAAATGGAGGGCGTTTAAATAGCCCGGATTGGTTGGATATTTTTAAACATTTTTTGAACTACTTTAAATTGCTTTTTTGCCGTCGAATTTTTTTTAACTATTATTTGACGATGTAAACTATCGAATAAAAATATTAAAAAACTACATGCATATTCCCTATTTCGTAGACTAATTTGACATTTCATTTCAAGTGATTGTTGTTTGTTTTTTCAATTTGGAGTTTGACATGTGCACCTGTCAAATTAATGTATCAGATTAAAAAACAGACTTTAGACATTATCTTGGTCAGTCAAAAACAAGGTTCAAAATCACAAAGAACAAAGGATGAGAGAAGTTCGTGAAACACAAAATACAAATAACAAAAAACTGGAACAAGTAAATGAATTCACTCTCCTCGGTTTGTCTATTGACACCCACATAAATTGGAAATCCCATATACAGAAAATAAGAGCAAAATTATCCAAATTTTCATATGTCCTACGCGAGATTAAAAAAACTACCAACCTACAAACTGCACTTGTCACCTATTTTGCATTTGCCCAGGCATGGCTCAGCTATGGTGTCATGCTGTGGGGTAACAGTACAGACGCACAAACCATATTTATTTTACAAAAGAAGTTAATTCGAATAATAACCAACATAGAACAAACAGATAGCTGCAAACCACACTTCCAAAAACACAAAATACTCACACTTCCCTGTCATCTTAGAATTATGTACATTTGTCAGAAAACACCCAGATTTCTACACCACTTGCGAAGAAACACAAACGAAATACTCCTTTCGACACAACAAAAACAAAATAAACATACCTCAATCTTCTGCCTAGCCTTTTCCCAACTATGTTGGGGTCGGCTTCCAGTCTAACCGGATGCAGCTGAATACCAGTATTTTACATGGAGCGACTGCCTATCTGACCTCCACAACCCAGTAACTGGCTAATACGATACCCTTTGGTTAGACTGGTTGTCAGTCTTTCGTGCTTCTGACGACTCGTAACGACTGCCAAAGATCCACAAATGACAGCCGGGACCAACGGCTTAACGTGCTTTCCGAGACACGGAGGAGTCTTGATATGTGAAAATGGTCACCCATCCACGGACCAACCCCGGCAAGCGTAGCTTAACCTGATGGATCGACCCGAGCGGCTGTTATTACTTAGCCACGAGCTCATAAACATACCTCAATCCCGACTCAAAATGCACTCAACCAGCCCTTTAGTTATGTCCATCAAAATTTATAATAAATTGCCAAATGACCTTAGAGAAGTAGGCAAAACAAATGTATTTAGTAATAAACTGAAAAAAAAATTGGAATCCATACTACTCAGTAAAGGAGTTTTTGGATGATAAATCGATTTCATAATAAAATTATTTTCTCTCATAAATACCAAACATAATGAAATATATATAACATGGAATATAGAAAATCAAATATAAATATGAATAAATAAATAACAACCTAATTTTATAATAATGAAAATACTTCTACTTAATAATTTCATAATAATTACCTAGATTATTCTTATTCAATACATAAAATTAAAATAACTAATACACTATACCTATTTACACTAACCTAATAATATATTACTTACACTTATAATAATATTACATTTCTGCTTAGCCCTCTTCCTCTCTCCTAATTTTGCTGTGCCCGACAGGGTCCATATTGATCTTTTACTTATTATACCATCTATGTAACATATGGACTGCAATAAAAAATTGAGTATTGAAAATGGAGTATTGAGTATTGAAATAAAAAAGTGAAAATTAATGTTTTAGCAAAAATATAGTGTGTGCCTCACGGCTGCGCCAAAAAGGTTTATTATATAGATACTGTCTGACGCTGGTTTTCACATCCCATCTAGTTAGGTACCGTTTCTCACGGAGGTAGATACCTCAGGTTTCATGGTAAGGTGAGCACAGATAAAGTATCTGTGACAAAGTACGGTCCCATGGATGTAATATGAGTGAAAGACAAGTAAAGGTATAGAAAAATACAGACTTGGAATTAAGTATCTCATGTTGGCTGCTATTACCTACCACCATACGTCTATTTGAGCAGTGGTGGCTCAGTGAGCATTGGTGGCTCAGTGAGCAGTGGTGGCCCAGAGAGCGGTGGTGGCTCAATGAGCAGTGGTGGCCCAGAGAGCAGTGGTGGCTCAGAGAGCAGTGGTGGCGCAGTGAGCAGTGGTGGCACAGTGAGCAGTCGTGGCCCCGTTAGCAGTCGTGGCTCAGTGAGCAGGCTGGCTCAGTGAGCAGTGGTGGCCCAGTGAGCAGTGGAGGCCCAGAGAGCCGTGGTGGCCCAGTGAGAGCCGTGGTGGCCCAGTGAGAAGTGGTGGCCCAGAGAGCCGTGCTGGCCCAGAGAGCCGTATTGACTCGGTAAGCAGTGGTGGCCCAGAGAGCCGTGGTGGCCACGTGAGCAGTGGTGGTTCAGTGAGCAGTGGTGGCAGAGTGAGCAGTTGTGGCCCAGTGAATAGTGATGGCCCAGTGAGCAGTGGTGGCACAGAGAGCCGTGGTACCCCAGTGAGCAGTGGTAGCCTAGAGAGCAGTGGTGGCCCAAAGAGCCGTGGTGGCTCAGTGAGCAGTGGTGGCCCAGAGAGCGGTGGTGGCTCAATGAGCAGTGGTGGCCCAGAGAGCAGTGGTGGCTCAGAGAGCAGTGGTGGCGCAGTGAGCAGTGGTTGCACAGTGAGCAGTCGTGGCCCCGTTAGCAGTGGTGGCTCAGTGAGCAGGGTGGCTCAGTGAGCAGTGGTGGCCCAGTGAGCAGTGGTGGCCCAGAGAGTCGTGGTGGCCCAGTGAGAAGTGGTGGCCCAGAGAGCCGTGCTGGCCCAGAGAGCCGTATTGACTCGGTGAGCAGTGGTGGCCCAGAGAGCCGTGGTGGCCACGTGAGCAGTGGTGGCCCCGTGAGCAGTGGTGGCTCAGTGAGCAGTGGTGGCAGAGTGAGCAGTTGTGGCCCAGTGAGTAGTGATGGCCCAGTGAGCAGTGGTGGCACAGAGAGCCGTGGTAGCCCAGTGAGCAGTGGTGGCCTAGAGAGCAGTGGTGGCCCAGAGAGCCGTGGTGGCTCAGTGAGCAGTGGTGGCCCAGAGAGCCGTGGTGGCTCAGTGAGCAGTGGTGGCCCAGTGAGCAGTGGTGGCCCAGAGAGCAGTGGTGGCCCAGTGAGCACTGGTGGCTCAGTGAGCAGTGGTGGCCCAGAGAGCCGTTGTGGCCCAGTGAGCAGTGGTAGCCCAGTGAGCAGTGGTGGTAACGAGTTGTCTGTCGTAGGTTCGCACCCAGACAGGCGCTTTACTTTGTGTAAATCCTTACATCACCACAGACTCTCAAAACGGTGAAGGAACACATCTTGAGAAATATGTATTGTGGCATCTAGCAACTAGCACTGGGCCGATAATCAGATGTTACTAATCTAACGGAGATAATACTGATAGAATAATATGAACTAATGAAGCTCAAATTATACGGTGACATAATTATAATATACTCGGTGATGCCCGCGGCTGCACCCGCGTGGATGTTGGTTATTATATACTAAAACTTTCCTCGAGAACCACTCTATGCATGGGTGAAAACAGCATGAAAATTGGTGCAGTAGTTTTTGAGTTGAAATATAGACTCTAGGAGTGAGGCGTATTTATCGTCACAGATAGAAATCACAGATATTAAAAAATAGCAGATAGCAATTGCTCCTAACGATAAAAAATATCTCTTACTTAAAATCACAGATCCTCAAGACTGTTACTGTTAAAACTTCGGATACGATTTTCGACTTTAACGAAAAGAAATAAAGAAGATATTAAATTGAGTTAATACGTATTTATCGTCTGTACAAAAATCACAGGCTGTGATTTTATAACAGATAGATACGATTTTCGACTTTAAATCAAAAGAAATAAAGCTGATATTCGATTGAGATTCGTATTTATCGTCCGTACAAAAATCTTAGGCTGTGATTTAATAACAGATATTTGAATCTGTTATTTTTTGTCACAGTCACAGTGATCACAGATATCGTGTTTCACCTGTTACAACCCATCTCTAATAGACTCCGGAGCACTCCGGACTGAGAAATTCCCGCTGTCAAACCCAGGACCCCATAATCAGCAGGCGCGTTTACAACTACGATACAGTCTAATTAACAGACTTCTTCAAAAAGGAGGAGGTTCTCAATTCGTCTGTATGTTTTTTTAAATATTATTCCTTGTTTACTTGTTTCAGAAAATGTTTCAATACGAATACGAAAAACGGGCGCCATCATCAATATCGTGCGACAGTCGCGCCACGATGACTACCGACTGGAGCCGAACATACCCGAGCGTTCCCGAGCGCATGCCGAATGCGCGCCGACCTCTACCGCCAAGACCAACTGTCATACACCGAGTTCCGGATAAAACTACCGTAAGTTGCGACAAATTAGCATTGCTGAATAGCACTGCTGTTGTGCTATTTATTCTGTTAAATAATAAAATCGCACCGTGAAACTTATATTCCATTTGAAATAAGATTAGACATTAAAAAAAACCTTTTTACAGTCCTTTCAACCGATTTTGACTTCTATACCGTAGGCATAAGGATGGCATTAGAAGCAAAAAAGGTTACACAATACCAGCTGTCTACTGCAGCTGCCATTTGTCTTGCCATCAACGTAATAGAAGTCAAAATCGGTTGATCGGACTGTAAAAAAGGTTTATTTAAATGTCTAATCTTATTTCAAATGGAGTTTACGTGTAGTGAGCTTGAAGTGAACTGTCACATGACAATGACAGCACAATGACCACGCCGCGCTCACTTCACCGAAGTTTTCACGGTGAGATGGTTACAGAATAGCAATGCTGCTCACTCTAAGTTCAGTTCACCACTTCACCTCAGGTTCTATGGTGAGAGTTTGCAGAATAGACAGACTTCTATATATATAGGTTTCTGTCCAATGTGCTGCGATTCGATTGCCTCAGCGATAGATAATTGCATGATACACGATTGTTCCGGGTTTGGTGTTTGTGCAAGTAATGTGTTGTAAGGCGTATGTCTGCACGCGATGTACGGGAGAAATTGCTAATGTATGGCAAAATTCACTTGTTCTAAAGATCACACATACCTACAGTGATTAAAAAGTCATCATTTGCAGGGACCGATTGCTTATCTCACCTCAACAACCCTGTAACTGGGTAACACGATACCCCGTGGTAAGACTGGTTGTCAGACTTTCGGGCTTCTGACGACCCGAAACGACTGTCATAGATCCACGAATGACAGCCGAAACCATGTGCTTTCCGAAGCACGGAGGAGTCTCGGTATGTAAAGATGGTCACCCATCCACGGACCAACCCCGGCAAGAGTAGCTTTACCACGAGCTCCTCAAGGGTTCCTTGTTGACTACGGAACCCTAAAAAGTCCATTCTATCAGACAGGCGTACTAGAAACAATACAGTTTTGTCTAACAGAACAGTACCTCATCATCTGCCCAGCCCTTTTCCTATTATGTTAGGGTCGGCTTCCAGTCTAACCAGATGCAGCTGAATACCAGTATTTTACATGGAGCGGCTGCGTATCAGCCCTCCACAACACGAATTACAAACTAGTTTTGGCGGATAATAAAATCAATACTGTGCATTCGTAAATATTCATCCCAACTACGGAAATCGGTAAAGATCACTTGAGCAAGGTCCGGTGATTACGGAGGATGTGCCATCAATTCGAAGCCAGCTTCTTGAATGGCAGCCATCGCAACTCTGGGTTTGTACGCGGGGGCGTTATCTTGGTGAAACAAACAAACAACAGAACACGTTCCGAAACGACGCAAACAAATGACTTCAATTTTTTTTTAAACAAAAGAGAATTTATTGTTTTTTTTATTATCTCATAACTAATGTCTGGGCTATGCCTGCCAGTATTTTTTTTTTCTTTCCAAAGAGAATGTATCGCATTATCACTATTTATTGAACACCCCTTACATAAATAAATACGACAATATGAGTACAAAGGTACTGCTTATTTCTTAAGAAATTTCTTCCAGCATCATTCTTCTTTCATTTCTCCTTTCGATCTGTGAAAGGAGAAATGAAAGAAGAATGCTGCTGGAAGAAATTTCGAAAGGAGAAATGAGAAAGAAATATAGACAATAGTGTGTGAGAACAAGAAGAGAGAAACTTGATGCGAAGATTATGATGATGATCATGATTATATTTAGGTACTCTTAAATGGTTTATCTTTATTTTCCAGGTACCTCTAAAGGTGTGGATCATCGCCAGCGCCTCGTGCTTCGCCGTGTGCGCCGCTCTGGTGCTCGCCACTGTGGTCATCACCAAGTGGGGAACGTCTGATGCCTTCACCACACGAGAACTGTTTCAATCGCCGGTGATTATTGAGTTTTGCTCCATTTTACATCATCATAATGTGTATTTTCTCTTGCGCGCTGTTCTGGTTACACAGTGCCGGATTTAAGGCGGGGCAACAGGGGCCATGGCCCCGGCCCTCCACAGAATAGGGGCCTCTACAATTTTTTTTTTTTTTTTAATTTTAGGCGCCTCCACTTCTTGGTTGCCCAAGGGCCTCCACTTCTTGGTTGCCCAAGGGCCTCCACACCATTAAATCCGGCCCTGTGGTTACACACTTCCGTTGCTTTTCACGAAATCACTCCCACAGATTGCAGGAAAGTGAGAGGAAAGATGTTACACATAAAAAATGATAACTGTTTTGGTCCTACTGTACCGACTGTACCAAATAGGTCCAGTTTAGCAGCCAGTACAGTCATAAATTGGATATTGGTACCTATGCATACACCGATACATATAGTTTTCGGAGGAGCTCATGGATAAGTACCTAATAACAGCCGCACGGGTCGATCCATCAGGTTAACCTACGCTTGCCGAGGTTTGGTCCGTGGATGGGTGGCCATCTTTACATGACCGAAACTCCTCCGTGCCTCGGAAAGCACGTAATGCCGTTGGTCCCGGCTGTCATCCGTGGATCTTTGACAGTCGTTACGGGTCGTCAGAAGCCCGAAAGTCTGACAACCAGTCTTACCAAGGGGTATCTTATTACCCAGTGTTGTGGAGGTCAGATAGGATAGTCACTCCATTTAAAATACTGTTATTCAGCTGTATCCGGTTAGACGGGAAGCCGACCCCAACAAAGGCTCGGCAGATTGAGATATATTCAGTTTTCGTAAATTTTTGTCTTTTAGTACGGCAGTCTATTTTTAGAGCTGTCATGTGCATGTGTCTGTGTCATGGGTAGAGTAATTGTATGACACTAATGATAATATATATCTTTTTATCTTTCCAGGAACCGATCCACTCGCCACAAAATCCAAAAACAACAGAATTCACCACAGAATCAGACGAAACGGAAGAGAATGCAATTCTAGAAAAACTATCAATTTTTAAAAACATTGTCGCGAACAGAGATCACAAAAACCTAATCTCTAAGACACAAATACACCCTGTACATGACGAAATACCACATGAGGAGAGGAATATAAAGAAAAAAGATAAAGCTATCATTGATAGTGTACAAGAAGGCACAGGTTTTAAAATAAAAGATATAGAAACTACTCATGAAGACTCTGTTGTAGAAAAACTTGTAGCAAATGATACAAAGATGAAAATAGTTGAAGATTATGTTCCAAATTTTAAGCCAATTTTGCCGGGTTTTGGAAAGATCACGGATTTGGAAATACCTTACGGCTATATGGATGGTACGTATGATATTTTTAGGGTACCGTACCCAAAGAGTAAAACGGGACCTTATTACTAAGACTCCGCTGTCCATCCGTCCGTCTGTCACCAGGCTGTATCTCATGAACCGTGATAGTTAGACAGTTGAAATTTTCACAGATGATGTATTTCTGTTGCCGCTATAAACGTGCCGTATTTTTCCCACTTTGCTATGTAGACGTTATAATTATTTCACTACGTCACTGTTATTTACATAGCTGATAACGGTATTCGAATTTGTGTGAGGTAGGTACCACAACTAAAAAGTGAAAAATAACTTTAATTTCGGAAGTCGTATGCTTTTAAATTTTCCGAAATTAAAGTTATTTTTCAGTTTTTTTGTGTCTGTTTTTTGAAGTCGGTTGTTTTTTTTTGTAATAAGTTTTTTTCCTAATAAGATTCTGCCAAAAAGGCTATTTTAACTTTTAAGCCTACAGCGCCTAAATTTCTCTTACAGCTAAAGACGACTATTTTTACAACGACGAGAACCTTTATGACGATTACATGCAGAGTAACACAATGACAAGTTACCTCATAGAAAAAGTCCAGGAGCTACACGAATGGGTCTCCTCCGACCCCGATCTTTCAGAAAAAGAAACTAAAAACGACAATGACTTTGGCTCCCTTCTCAAAGCACTAAACGAGAGCCTTGTCGAGGGCAATGTGACAATAGTCATGCATAAACTCAGAGATATGTATTTCGGAGAGAATTACACACATTTTAATACCAGCAGGAAAGTTATCGTTACAAATAGCACTGATTTGTTGTCGTTCGGAATCTTGACGCTAGATGTCATGTTGCTACATAATATTCAGCTCATGGCGTGGGAGAATCAGGTATGTGACTTGTACAATGTGGAGACGACAATACAACAATAAATGAAAACACTGGCAATACTAATGCATACGAGTATTTTGGAACTATCAAATTAATGTACTATGTGTAATGAACTGTCTGTCTGTCTGTCCGTCTGTCACCAGGCTGTATCGCATGAACCGTGATAGTTAGACATTTGAAATTTTCACAGATGATGTATTTCTGTTGCCGCTATAACAACAAATACTAAAAAACAGAATAAAAGAAATATAGGGGGCTCCCATACAACAAAAGTGATTTTTCTGCTCGTTTTTGCTCGATATTGATAACGGCAATAGGTAGACGCTTGAAATATTCATAGAATATTTAGTTACATATTCACTTTAAAAATAAATAATTAAAAATAAGCACTTACTGGAATACTTCCTTCCTCCGAGCACGTTTGCTCTTGCGATTCTCCACTCAAGCCAGCCAATAAAGGCAAGAATGAGGTGGGAACTCTGTTCCTCGTCAGTGTTCACTCCAGCCGGCCAATAAAGGCAAGCCAGACATGAGGAACAAGACTTCTCCCGGGAGGTAGGGTCCGTGGGGTCGCTACTGCCCAACAGCTCGCCACATGCTGCCCTGCGGGTTTTTGTATCTCTCTTGGTCTGGCTCCTCACCCTAGCCCCGTTCCGGCAAAGTAAACTCTGCCGGCACAGACCTAGAGTTCGGAGCGCACAAGCCCCACCACGACGTCAACGTAGAGATACGGCGGTGGGGTTATATTATTATGTCTCTTTGTTCCTCTCAATTAGAGCACCTGCCATCTAATCTCTTCACCACCCTTGGTTGACTGGTAGAGAATGCCTCAGGCATTAAGTCCGCCTTTATACCTTTTTTAGTGCGAAAAGTTTAAATAAATAAATAAATAACTATTTCAGATACTTTTATATGTAGAAATTTTACAGGTGACACATTGGGCTATGCTCGGAGTTTCCCTACATGTTGACGAGCTATTGCGAACATAAATGTAGGGAACAGCTGGTTTTTTTTCGCGATTTCAGGGTTGGTCCCATAGTGAAATTTTTTCATATTATGAACATCTGGTTCTAGTCAGTGGCGACAACGGTGTTGCTATTAAAAATATATCGTATTTTAATACATTTGCGATACTTTCTATTTCATATCGAAATAGTAGGTAAATTACTGTTCAATAACGAACTTCTAGAATCAATGACAAACAACTGTATATACTTAATTTTTCATGCGCCAATATAATGTTCATTGTTTCATCTTTACGTTATACAGTTCTATTTGCAAGCCAAATCGAAATTTAAATAAAACTGTTTTACCTCCTTGGTTGCCATTGTATTGAAGTGAAGAATTCGTTCCATTTTTAAATAACACAACAGATATCAGTTTCATAGTAATTTATTTGGCCGCTAAACACGACAGATATGAATTTTCATACTTACTTTGCCGGCCGCATCGTCACTTGTTTTTGACCCGAAGAAGGTTGTCAAAATAATGCTCGAATTTCCAAGGGATGTTTGAAAAATAATATACAGTACAGGGTGTCCCACGGATATGCCACATGGAGGGAAAGTACCTTGAATATTGTAGATGGAACATTTTACTGAAAGAAGACATTATTTGAAGTTAAAATTCATCGTCTTCCTTTTATTTGTGACACTTTGTTATTAAAAAAATCATCATTCATATTCAAAAATATCATTAAAATATAATACTTATGATGAAGCCTTTCGATCGGTATGATAAAGCTACAGGGTGATTATTTTTCTCATGTAACGGGTTCGATTCCCGGTTCAACCATATAATTATTTAAATATCTATGAATGCAGTTTAAATTGTTTTTTAAATTCATCAAATATCTTTTTTCTTTCAGTAAAATGTTCCATCTACAATATTCAAGGTACTTTCCCTCCATGTGGCATATCCGTGGGACGTCCTGTAAATCGCCTAAAATATCGATATTTTGTACAAAAAATATCGATATACTTATCGTTTATTTTTTCTACAAGCCTACTCGTGACCTGAAACCATTTTATCCACCCTGTCATGGGGTCTGAACTCGAACAAATTATAATTAGTCTTGAAAAAAAATCATAGATGGCAGCATAAGTAACAATTTATGAAATTAACAATCACTGAAAAGCGTTATACGGCAAATTTTGGCTGAGGTATTATTAGTAAAAATCAAAACTTCTTTGTTTAATGCTGATTTATGTATTTACACTCATAAATTTCGTATTTACAACAAAAAACTTAAATTAAGCCGTTTACTTCAATTAGAATGATAAAGTAGCCATCTGTAAATCATTTTGTCGAGAGCTCTTTGCAATAGATAACGTTTTACTCAAGTGATGACACTTTCAACTTGCGTTTAAGTCGTTTCATTAAGGAAAATCAAACAACATTTTTTTAAATCTAGTATTTTACGTAGAAATATAAAAATTGAACACCTAGGAAGAAAAAACGTAAAAAAGGAAGAAAAACATCTAGGAGTCTTGCGTAGTATCTAGGCAAGACTCCTAGATGGCGTTGTAAGACTACAGTCTGCCATCTGTTAAAAAAATGGAGGAAGAAAAATAGCCAGCTCAATAGCCAGACTTAGGGTGGTGTCATTTCTTTGTATGGGATTGGGTATCTGTACGTAGTATTATAATATCTGTGACCCTGTGTTAATTTTGTGCTTTGAATTTGCAGGAGAAAGCCAGAACTAAAATGATGAAAGATCCAGACGTGTTTGCGTTCAACGCGCTGTTCTTGGACCCCAGCAAAGTGGAGACGAAACAAAATGAAGTGGTTCATGATGGATCTCTATTTTTGTAAGTAAAAATAACTTAACATCACGTCTGCATTTCCCGAAAGCTTTTTAACTGTTCCTGTTTATTTTTAGGGTTCCGTAGTCAACAAGGAACCCTTACAGATCCACCATGTCCGTCTGTCTGTCTGTCCGTTTGCGCGGCTTAGCTCAGAGACTGTTGGTCCTAGAAAGCTGTAATTTGGTATGCGTATACATATAAATCACGCCGACAAAGTGGAAAAAAAAATCATGAAACATTTTTTTTATGGTACCTCTAATCATCTGCCTAGCCTTTTCCCAACTATGTTGGGGTCGGCTTCCAGTCTAACCGGATGCAGCTGAATATCAGTATTTTACATGGAGCGACTGCCTATCTGACCTCCACAACCCAGTAACTGGGTAATACGACGATACCCCTTGGTAAGAGTGGTTGTCAGACTTTCGGGCTTCTGACGACCCGTAACGACTGTCAAAGATCCACAAATGACAGCCGGGACCAACGGCTTAACGTGCTTTCCGAGGCACGGAAGTTTTTGAGTAATCTTCTATAATAATAAAGTTTTCTCAGGTAACTCATTGAATTTTCTATTCTTTCAGAAAACGCTTGAGTCCTCGTCAAGATGATTTAGATATCGGGAAGAATCTGCTAGAAAACATTATGGAAGTCGGCATGAGTACTGCGCGCGCCGCCATACACCTTGGAAGGGCATATAAGAATACCAAGTAAGTTTTGTTCGTTAAGCCTACCTCAAATTTTATCTCCCTAGCACCATAATACTCGCGGCTTGAGTGAGAGCGAGACGGAGTAGGGTGCTGGGCGTGCTGGCGGCTCTCCAAGCCTCGAATAGTTTAGGTAATTGCTTTTTACGGTGATAATAAGACCTGCTTTATAGTTAGTTCAGTTATAATGCAAAGATTCATGATCTAATTTGAAGTATTTTTTGAATAACAGAGGTTTAAAGTTCGGTTTAGATTAGAGGTAACTTTGTTTTTTTTTCTATAAGTAGAGAAAATTTTATGTAATCGTGTTTTCGCCAACCATAGGACCTAGCATCAATCCTCAACTTTAGCATACCTTACTTATCAAAGCGGCTTGTGGCTAAGTAACAACAGCCGCACGGATCGATCGATCAGGTTAAACTACGCTTGCCACGGTTGGTCCGTGGATGGGTGACCATGTATACATACCATGCATACATTATTTATTTATTTTAATCTCATTCTAAAGCTCGACTGTAATAATTTATATTTCTTTTTCAGAAATATCCTCAATCAAATCTCAAATAAAGAAGTGCAAGCTGCCAACATACAGAACCAACTGTCACGCAACCTTGATGCCAACACACACGCGCTAAATCACTTACAAACGTCATTTGACAGTACGCACGGTGTTGCCAACAATGGTAGTTTTTACACAGAGTTGGATTGTGTTTGGTTGCTGTATTGTAGGAATCTGGTGGCTACTACTAAGTTAAGCCCACCTTACGGTACGATGGCTAGAATTAATGGGTTAGTATTTTTTTATTTATATTCTGTTATTAGCGACCCCCGACTCCTGCTTCGCACGATTTTTATGATTTGACAAAAAACCGAGATTTCTTATTTTAAGGGGGATGCGCTAGGGTGGCCCGCGAAATTCAAATTTTCTTACGTTTTTTGCAATTTGCAGGTCAGTATCAGGTTGTATGTTGATCTAAATATTATTAGCGCTAAAGTGTATTGAATGACTATTTCATGAAATCATGATATTTGGCACTTTCATGAACTTAGAGAGTTGTATTGCTGATTTTAATGTTTATAATTCAGTAAATCTATATTTGTTACGAGCGCTAATAATATTTAGATCAACATATAACCTGATACTGACCTGCAAATTGCAAAAAACCTAAGAAAATTTGAATTTCGCGGGCTACCCTAGCGCATCAACCTTAAGTAACTTTAATAGACGAAAACCGCCCTAACTGCTTCAACATAACGCTGTCAATGTAATTTTTTTACCATGGACATGCGGTTGAATTTACACTCACATTACGCCATTTATGTTTAAGTACCATAGTGGGCGAACCGGGCAAAACTTCAGACTCCTTGAAAAGTCCTGACGTAAAATCCAATAGTACTTTACCCAACTCTAGGGAAGAACCCAGGCTAAGCAGCCGCCCTTGCGACTTGACCACTTAGGCCAACGGGAGAAAGAAAAAGAAATCGTTTATTGGTATTAAAACAAAAAAAACACCTTAAGAGTATTAAAAAAAACCGGCCAAGTGCGAGTCGGCTTCCGCACGAAGGGTTCCGTATCTACAAAAGCGAGCAAACAAATCATGTTTGTTGTATGGGAGCACCCTTAAATATTTATTTTATTCTGTTTTATTGTATTTGTTGTTATAGCGGCAACAGAAATACATAGTCTGTGAAAATTTCAACTGTCTAATTATCACAGTAATTCATGAGATGCAGTCTGGTGATAGACGGACAGACAGACAGCGGAGTGTTAGTAATAGGGTCCCGTTTTACCCTTTGGGTACGGAACTCTAAAAAAAAACAAAAAATGGCCTCAGCCTAGCAAAATGTCAGATGACTAAACAGACTCGTGAGTTTTAGCTGCTTTTCAACCCACTACACGTTCATGCATAATCCATACTAATATTATAAATTCGAAAGTAACACTGTCTGTGTGTCTGTACTGTGTCTGTTACCTTTTCACGCCTAAACCACTGAACGGATTCTGATAAAATTTGGCAAGGAGATAGATGGTATCCCGGGGAAGGACATAGGCTACTTTTTATCGACATACCACGCGGGCGAAGCCGCGGGTGGAAGCTAGCATAATCAGCCTATAATATTCCCACTGCTGTGACGCAGGCCTCCTCTCTGTGAGAGGCCGTAATCCACCACGCGGGCCCAGTGCGGGTTGGTAGATGTCACATATCTTCGAATTTTTGGTTCTAAGACATATCGGTTTCCTCACGATGTTTTCCTTCACCGTTTTGAGAGCAGTGGCGTTGAAATAATTTACACAAAGTAAAGCGCCTGTAACCTAGGCCCTACAACTCGTAAGTCGTGGCCGTTACCACTGGGCCACCACTGCTCCCACCGTGGAAGCTAGTTTACCATATATTACATTAACATGTCTCCTATCATTTCAGCGTGGCGCTTAGAATGCTGACTGGCGAGCTGGCAGCAAACAAGGCGCTTGATACAATGCTATACGAACTACTGACTGGCTGGACTGAGCTTAAATGCAATGAAATGTTTCCTAGGTAAGTCTTGTTCAGTTGCATAGTTCGGTAACTTTGAGAATTACTTGTCCACTCTGACCCCACATTAAGAAAATTGTTGTACTTTAAGTACACGGCGCCGCGGATTGTAATGAAATGCGATGGTGGGGCGCGTCATTTCAGATTGGACAAGCTGTAACTGAAATACAATAGACGCTGATATATTTAGTAACCTATTCCGCTTGACTATTCTTCAAGAGTCATAAAAACCCTGTAAGAAATCGACACGTGTTTCACCTCTCAACGAGGCATCTTCAGGATGACGATTGACCAATTGCAAACCAGAACGCGACGTGTTACCACACCGAGCGCTGGACGCAAAGTCAAACTCTGCGACCAGCGCTTACAGGGTTTTTATGACTCTTGAAGAATAGTCAAGCGGAATAGGTTACTAAATATATCAGCGTCTATTGTATTTTATAATGGATTTCCGCAAAGTCACGCCTGAATCAATTAACTAAGCTATAACTGTGTCTGCCTCAAAACATCCACTACTAAGTCAGGAGTAGATTTGATAGGCCAACCTTTTAGAACAATAACGTAATTTAACATAGAGCTTGTGGCTTAGTAATAAAAGCCGCACGAGTCGGTCGATCAGGTTAAGCTACGCTTGTTTTGGTTGTTCCGTGGATGGGTGATCATCTTTACATATCAAGACTCCTCCGTGCCTCGGAAAGCAAGTAAAACCGTTGATCCCGGCTGTCATTTGTAGATTTTTGACAGTTGTTACTGGTCGTCAGAAGCCCTAAAGTCTGACAACTAGTCTTACCAAGGGGATCGTATTGCCCAGTAACTGGGTTGTGGAGGTTAGATAGGCAGTCACTCCATATTAAATACTGGTATTCCGCTGCATCCGGTCACATCACGCCTGGTTATTCTCTAAGGAGTAGGCAGGGATGGATAGTACTACCGGGACCTTGGCAACAGGCAACTGAAGGAACACGGGTGGGTTTTATTCAGTAAAAGTCTGACACGCCCTTCCGCCGCACCCGGAGCGGGAGAAGTCATTGGAGGATTTCCCACCCACAAAAAAAAAAAAGGGATGGATAGTACAGGTACATCCATGGAGACGCTCCAGGCCCAGGCACAGTTCCAGATTCCGGGCTGCTGCTGAAAAATACTCTGGGGGCCTCTAAGTAAGGCCGGGCGCACATTGGCGGCACGGCTCGGCAGGGGATTTTTATGCGACCAATAGAAATGTACCTTTATTGTATGCCAATAAAATTGAAAATTCAATGGTGATGATTTAGGACGTCGCGACATGCCTAAGGATACCGCTGCATCGTTGCCGTTGAAATTTTGATTTTATTGTAATACTATTAAGGTACATTTCTATTCGTCGCATACAAAACCCCTGCGGTGCCGTATCGCCAATGTTCCCGAGATCCCTATAACATGCTTGCGACCACTAGACTATACCAACAAGGCAGTCGTTTATTTACTTACATATATGAACATTATTTTCCCCAGATGCAGTAAGGTGAACGCTGCGTCAGTAGTAATTGATACAATTCTCCAATCACACCGAAAATCTCCGTCTTCTAACAGAGGATAATAAGAGCTCGCAAAATAGTAAAATTAAATAAGTTTATCAAGAACGAAAACCCAGTTTAATGGTAATGAACGAATCTCCCAGTAAACTAAGCCAGTAATTGAACTGCCTATCTTTGATTTCTCTCACGGATTTATAGACTCCGAGGATAGGAGAGTTTAAAAGAACCTACTAAAATAGTAGTATTTTTATTACACTAGCAACATTTTTGTTAATAGCGTTAATTGTTGTAAGTTGGTAGGTAATTGTTAAGTTTTAAGATTTCGAATTTTTACTTTGTAATTCTAGGTTTTATGATAATATTTCTCGTCATTTTTAAGAAATTTTCTTTATATAATGATAATTTCTTATTAATGCACAAATCCAGAGGCTACAACTAAGAAATTCCTTTTGGGATACCCAGGACCTAATTATGTACCTACTTTATATAGTAAAACCAATGATATTATATTAACAGATATGTTATACGCGCGCAATCGTGAAGACTCGAAAACATTCCAATTGTAACGTTTTTACTTGTAGTGAAATGTAAAATGAATGAAACGTGGGTATGTGTGCCGCTGCTGCGCGGAACACTTTTTTCGGTTGTTTTGTGAGTGTATAACATATCTGTTAATATAATATCATTGAGTAACACTGAAAAATGTATTTTTCAAAAGTACCTTCAGAATTACTTATAATTATTAAGTACAAACATCAAGTTATTATTTTTATTAAATTATAATAATGTTGAGGCTTCATGTTGTTAAATGATAGACTGATAATTTAAAATAAAAAGTATGATTTTAAAATATATTTGTTTTTATTTTGTTTATCAACCCTGCCCGTGCTTCACATGGGTGCAGCGGCGACATGTCAATCAAATGATGAGATTTCTGTGCTAGCGCTGCGCTGGTAGCGCTGGCTAAATTGTTTACTGTAATATTTGAAATATTAAATCTATTTATTAATTCAATATTAAATTAATATACATACATACATACATACGTAATAATAGTAAATAAATATTAATTATTATGAATAAATTAATATAATAAAAGTCCTTTTAGTTATAGTTTTTTTTTTTTTTTTGTTAATTATTATTTCCATAAAATATAATGTTATAGTGTACTTAAAATAAAAATCCCTAAGTTTATATAATAAATAATTAAATAAATCTATACTTATTCGGACCTTACATAAACGACAAGAAGGCGGCATACCTACTTTTATTATTTCCGATTTCAGCCGCGCGCAAACTTATCTTCCGCGCACTCTAGAGTCCGCGCCACCACTGAAGTCCCTTTGACGCGGCACTAGTGTCTGTGTCATTGCATCACATTATAATACCTACAAAATATTAGGTATATTTATATATTTTATTAGGTTTACCAACAATTGATTACACTGATACAAACAAACAAAACATTCAAAAAATAAAAATAATAACAGTGTATCAGTTACTTATAGGTAAACACCTCATGCATAAAACAATGAATCATTGAAATAAGCTAACTTACTTAGTAATAAGCGCTAACACAGAAAATAATTGGTAAAATTGAATACTCTTTGACATTATAATATTAGTAAAATTATAAAAATTAAGTAACAAATCAAAAAATTTAAAAAATTAAAAATGGTTAAAATAATAACATAAAATAAATTCATAATAAATGCAAATAGGATTCATTAAAAATAAAAATAAAAATTGATAGATTGCTTGAATTAAATTGACAGATTGCTTGAATTAAATTGACAACATAATATTATGTAAAAATAAAAGATATACTCAATGGATAAATTTAAAACAGTTATAAGTTATAACAGTGATATGATTCTGATAATTCTAGACTTGAATAGGATTAAGGGTTGCTCAGTAAACGATTAAGGATGGCTTTCTGTTTGTGCAAGAGAGTCAAAGTGGAGATCTATAACGTCACTGTAGCTATTTACTGCCTTACACATTCTTGCAAAAGGCGAATTGGCTCCCAAAACAGTTCTTCTAAAAGGTGGACAAAGGGGCGTGATGGCACTACGCGGGATTCTAGAGGGGGCACGAAAATTGAAAAGGGCAAGCAAGCTGGGACTGTTTATTTTATTCTTAATGATTTTATATGCAAACATTACATCAATTATGTGTCTACGTTTTTCCAGAGAAGCCATGATAAAATGCTCGAGTCTTTTATTATAAGAACGTATTTTTTTGGCGAAACCATTGGAAAATGCGAGGTGCCAAGCGAAGCGTTACTGGACACGTTCAAGTCGCAATGAATGAGTTGCGTAGTGAGGACGCCAAACTACACTATTATATTCCAGGATGCTGCGCATGAGACTGTTATAAAGTAGTATTTTTGTTCTATTGTGACAAAAGGTTTTGCAATTTCTTAGGACGAACCCTAACATTTTCGAAGCTCTTTTTATAATACCATCGAGATGTGGCGTGAAAGTTAACTTCTTGTGAAACAGTATACCAAGGTCCTTTATTGTTTCCACTTCCTTAACTTTTTCACCGGATATATGATAATTGCTGCCTATTGGGATGTTTCTTCTTGTAAATTTAACATGATAGCATTTTTTGGAATTCAGTTCCATTCCATTACTGTTACACCATAGAACGAGACGATTGAGGTCACTTTGTAGTAATAATGAGTCTTCCTCGGTCTTAATGTTTCTCAAAACTTTAAATCGTCAGCGTACATAAAAAAATCGGAGTACAAAACAACACCTTGGAATATCATTTATAAAATAAATAAACAAAACTGGTCCCAAGTGTGAACCCTGGGGACACCGGAAGAAATGCGTTGCAGGGCTGATTGATACCCATTTACGACAACAAAGAAAAATCTATCCGTTAAATACGAACTGAGCCACTCCAACAAAGATCCAGAGATCCCGTAGGCGTGTGGTTTGTGAGATACCTTGTCAAACGCTTTGCTGAAGTCCGTTTAAAAACGTCAGCTTGATGGCCTGCATTGATAGCCTTAGTGAGAAGTTCTGTAAAAGGTACCAGATTTGTACTAGTAGAACGGGTCCTAACAAATCCGTGCTGATGGTCGCTTAAACACATCATTAAATGATCCTGAATATACGGGCATATCAGCGACTCGAAAACTTTGGCGAAAGATGATAAAATTGAAATAGGCCTGTCATTGGTTACAACGTCATTATCATCCGATTTGTGAACCGGAACAACTTTTGCGATTTTCCACTTTGAAGGAAATATACCGGTCGTCAATGATTTGTTATAAATCAACATAAGTGGGTAAACCAGCTCTGATGAACATGCTATAATAAATACTGGAGGTATTCCATCTGGCCCTGCCCCTTTATTTAGATTAGACTTTTTAATTTCTTATGGAGGGATTCACAAGAAATAGGTGGGGTAGCTAGACACAAGCTATTGTTTTCAAGAAATTGCAAGAATTCGGAATTGTATTCAACACCTCCACCATCATCAGGGCTATAAACGGACGAAAAATAGTCTGCAAATAATTCGCATACTCTCGTTCCGTCAGAAGTAGCGGTAGTTTTTTTTTTTTTTAATCTTTATTAAGGAGCTTGGTCAACAAGACTAAGTCGCTCCGTAAGGCTTTCTTATAATATAATCCACCATTATATAAATTTACTTTCTTATAATATAATCTATCATTTTATAAATTTAATACAGTTTTTTTTTTTTTTTTTTATATGTGTTACTGTCTTCTACGAATACCAATACGCACCAGTTTATACAATAGTCTGGCTGTGTCTGACAAGGGGAATGCTAGAATATTATTGCATCTTCCAACCTCTTTAACGTCAATACCAAAGTGTGTTAATAACTCAACTCTGAGATCTTCGTTCCGGGCACACTCCACCATAATGTGGAGAACGTCTTCCACTTTACCACACTCTGTGCAATTGGGGGAAGGGACTTTTTTCATTAAATATGCGAATTTATTTAAGGGGATATGTCCAGAACGAAGTCTGAGAGTTGTCACAATTTCTGTTCTGCCTAAAAAACATGAAACAAACCAAGGCGATTTCCATGGTTCTCCTTGAATTGTTTTGTACCACACCCCCTTCTCCACAGACCTCTGATCAAAGTGTTCCTTCCAGTTTAAAAAGCAATGTTCGCGTATAGATCTCATGCAATCTGTATAAAATGGGTGTATGTTTAATTAATTTAATTGGATAAATTCTGTTCTGACCCGGATCATATGGCTTTGTTAGATGAGATGTACACTAGAATTATGAATATTTTAACGCATGCGTCTGTAAGATCCTACAGTCGTAAATGTCTCGGAAAGGGTGGGTACATCACCGGGTGGAACAGGCATGTCGCTGGCGCTCACGGAGAAGCTAGGCTGGGGTTTCAGCTGTGGGTGTTAGCGGGTAGACCGTCAAATGGTCTTGTTTATTAACAAATGTGTGCCAGTCGGAGGGTTTTTAAGTCTAAGCTGAAATGGTGTCAGAGCAAGCAAGAGCAAATAAAGATGGATATTCTTGCCTCAAATCGTTCAGCGGGGAATTTTTCAGCCTTTTGGAAGAATACTAACAAGATGAATCCTAAGCCAAGTGTACCTGTGAGCGTGGGCGGAATCAGTGATCCTAAAGGTATTGCAAATAGTTTTAGAGATCACTTTATGGATTAATATTAATTATTTCAATAAAATATACAATCTAACACTAAACAATTTTCTAACTAATATTAAATAAAACTAACTGTACAAATAAACAACTAATATCTAAAATATTGCGTCGAAAAATTCCTCCGCATCGCTGTCGGCTGGTAGTGTACCCAAGAGACTGGCGGCATTGCCACGTTGAATGGCAATGCTTAGCCTCTGACCAAGGTAAAAGCCAGCCCTTGGGTCACGGGAAGTGTCAAACAGCCGCTTCGAGATTTCATTAAATAAACTATGAGCACTTGGACCCCACGGCCCTAGGGTTTCAACCCCAAACGGCTCGAAAATATAATTGCCTATAAGGCTACTATACTTTCGCCGTTTGAGGTTTTCCGCAGCCGCAGCGGCGGCGCCAGCACAGCACGCCGAGCCAGGAAGATGAGATGGCGCAAGAGTATCGACACACGTTGCGTCCCACACTAAAGGCCTACCCATCTTCCATGGAAATAAGGACATGCCGTCCGGTCTTTTGCCATCGTCGCGTGCCAAGCCATTGGGTTCTAATACAGCTGGAACGCCGACGGTGACAAGAGCTCGTCGGATGATGTCATTAATGTTAGCGTGACGTGCTAAGCGACCCGCACTTCGGCTGCAAGACAGGCCGTGGTGTCCGAGGCTGTTGACAACTTCGCCACAGTGACAGCGATGAGGAGAACAACATGGAGCTTCTAGTCGCAGGGAAGCAGCGATGCGGAACGTAGTGTCGTCGAACAAAGTTCCCAGGTTCGATGACGGTAGTGCGTGAAGCCACAGACCCGACTCTCACTTACCCACAACCAGCAGGCGCGCGCGCTCCGCAGTAGTACGTGGACCGAGGATATGAATGCCGGTAAACTAATACTAGAAATTTTGCGGACGCCGAGGCCTCCCATGCGGATGGGAAGAGTAGCTTGCGCCCAAGCTCGGTCGTCCATGGCCATATTTAGGATCAACGTTAATGTATGACGGATAATTTGGTCCATTTGGTCTAAAAGATTAGTGTGCTTCCATAAATGCGAAGCGCGAAGGAAATATGTTAATTTAGGGCCGAAACAGCAGTAGCGGATTAGGGTTATGGCCGAATGCATGTTAATTTGGAACAATCTTTCCGAAACGTCATTGAAATTTTGAATTTTTTCCTCAATGAAACTGGGAAAGGAATCCTCAAAGATTGGAGACCCAAGGAGACGAAGAGAGCTTTTTTCAATAATTCTGATATCTGGGGCTATTGCGTTAAATTTGGGAAGTGTCAGATGTCTGTCAGTACTGTCCGCTAAGTATATGGTAAGTCACTTTATGGTAAGATCTCCCCTAGGGCCAGCGATGACCGTTGTTGACGGTGCTGGGGCCGGCGTGCCCGGGGGAAAAACACGCTTCTCAGCAAAAGAAGTTGTCACGGCAATTCAAGGGATGAAGAGGGGTAAGTCTCCAGGGTACGATGGTCTCAGTATCGAGCATTTCAGGCATGCAGGCGTACATCTACCGCGTGTATTAGCTATGTTTTTACGCTGTGTGTCGGTCACTCATACTTGCCGGATTCACTAATGAAAACCTTGGTTGTACCCATTCTTAAAAACAGGACAGGGGATGTATCGGATAGGGCAAATTATCGGCCCATCTCGCTTGCTACAACAGCAGCTAAGATACTTGACAGTTTGCTAAATCAGAGTCTCAGTGGGTACTTACATTTACATGACGCACAATTCGGTTTCAGGGCGGGACTATCCACGGAGAGTGCTATTTTGTGCCTTAAGCATACTGTCAGGTATTACACCGAGAAAAAGACACCGGTATATGCCTGTTTCCTCGATTTGTCAAAAGCTTTTGACACAGTAGCCTATGACATACTATGGCGAAAGCTAGAGGAAACAGGTATGCCCGCGGAACTTAACAGTGTTCTTAAATTCTGGTATAAAAACCAAAGTAACCAGGTGAGATGGGGGGATACACTATCTGATGAATATAAATTGGAATGCGGGGTAAGACAGGGTGGCCTCACATCTACCGGCCTCTTCAGCCTATATGTATACCAGTTGATCGAGGAGCTCAGCAGGACACATGTCGGATGCTACATTGACGGAACATGTGTCAACAACATTAGCTAATGCTGATGATATGGTTCTGCTGGCCCCCTCGGTTAATGCCCTGAGGACATTAGTTAAAATTTGTGAGCGCTACGCATCCGAGCATGGTCTCAGGTACAACTCACAGAAAAGTGAGGTACTGATTTTTAGGGCAGGAAAACAGAGACCTAGTACAGTGCCTCCGATCATGGTCGGTGGAACGCCCTTGAAGATTGTGCAGAAGTTTAAATATCTGGGTCATCTGGTCACAGAGGACTTAAAAGATGACCTTGATATAGAAAGAGAACGCAGGGCGTTGGCGGTAAGGAGCAATATGCTGGCCCGTAGGTTCGCTCGATGTACTAAAGAAGTAAAAATAACACTTTTTAGGGCATATTGACAATCTTTCTACTCGAGCGGCCTGTGGGTTCGGTATACGCAACGAGCCTACAACGTCCTGCGTATACAGTATAATAATGCTTTCAGAATGCTGTTGGGGCTGCCGCGGTATTGTAGTGCGTCGCAAATGTTCGCAAATGCGCGCGTTGACGGCTTCCACGCCATAGCGCGTAAGAAAGTGGCGTCGTTATTTCAAAGACTGCGGGGTAGCACCAACAGCATTTTGAAAATGATCGCATCTCGACCCGACTGTCCCATACAGGCACACTGGGTGGGAATAGTTACGGGGAAGATAAAATGATGGTTTTTCTTTTTTTTCCATGAATAAATGATGTACCTACTAACATAGATCTTAAGAAAATTGTTACTAACACTTTATGGATACTGTCCGAAATAAATAAATAATTATTATTATTATTATTAATGGAATGCCGTCACTTGAAGCCAATCTTGCCAATTGGTCTACCCTTTCGTTACCTACTAAGCCTACGTGGGAGGGAATCCACTGTAAGATGACATTTTTTGAATTGGCCCTCAATCTGATAACGGAGTCAATAATTTTGTAAGCTATCGGTGTTCCTCTGAAGCCAGAGGTACATCGAGCTAAATGTTGGACTGAACTTTTAGAGTCTGTTAAAATGATAAAATTAGTATGTTCAATAGATTCTATGTATGCCAATGCTTCACTAATAGCTAAAAGTTCTAAATACATGATCGAAATATTAAATTTCATGAAGGTATCAGATTGAGGGTCAAAGAATGCTACTCCCATGAAATTATTGCCATCCTTAGACCCGTCGGTAAAAATTTAAAGAAAGTTTATGCATTTGTTACGTAAGGTTGTAGTATCACACAATCTCTTTGGACAGGTGATGGTGTCTATACTAGGTTTTAGTGTTTCTGTGATATTATAGTAAGTCATCCAATAACTAAAATGTGTACATGTCTAACAAATCAGTAGACTGAATTACCATGTCTTTAAATGTATTGTGAATTGTTATAAGCGCAGGAATCTTTTTTCGCCTCCAGTATCTTTGATCTACAAGGGAACTTAGTTCGTTCAGTACTAAAATGGTAGGATTATTAGTCAAAGACTTGGATTTTACCCAAAATTTACAAGCTAGATACATTCTACGAATATAAAGTGGTTGCAAACACAGGTCGCTTTCCATAACGTGGATAGGGGTGCTTTTTACATATCCCCCGATAATGCGCATAGCTTGGTTTTGTATTTTGTCCAACCTATATAATTTGGAATGGGAGCTATTATCAAATAAAAAACTACCGTAGTCTAAACGACTTCTTATAATTGCAATATATAATCGTCGTAGGTGTTTAGGGTGCACTCCCCAACCCGGACCAGCTAAAACTTTAAAAATATTTAAAAATTTCATCGTTTTTTCTGATGTCTCATTTAAATGCTTGCCCCACCTTAGAGACCGGTCAAGCCAAAGCCCTAAATATTTAACATTTACCACTTCTTGTAACTGCACGCCATTAATCATAACGTTGACTTGGGATTTATGTGGACCTTTCTTAAAAACACAAATGTTACTTTTAGAGGGTGAGACATTTAAGCCCAATTCTTCCAATAACTTAACCATTATGTTTATCGCTGATTGGAGAGCATTACAAGCGGAATCAATATTTTTATCTACAACATAAATGGCAAAATCATCTGCATACTGAGAAACATATGCATTATTTATTGAATTACAAATATTATAAGTCGCAACATTGAACAACAAGGATGATAAAGGGTCACCTTGAGCCAAACCACGACCGGTACTTCTTGTGACGTCCAAGTTATCCAATTTAATTTTAAGATATCTAAAGATTAGGAAGTTCCATAAGTAAGAACATATTTTTGAGCCAACTCCCAACGTATCTAAAACTAATAAAAGTTTCTTTAAATCAACATTATTATAGGCATTGTCCACATCAAGGAAGCACGCCACGGTATTAAGGTTCTTTGAAAATCCTGATTGGACTCTCGAAACCAGACGTGTTAAACTATCTAAGTAAGATTTAGATTTTCTAAAGCCGACTGTCTCTTCTGAAAACATACTTATTACTCTCAAAGAACCATTTTAACATTCATTTATTATGGATTAAATGTAGAATTTTACAGACACACGAAATTAAAGAAATTGGTCGTAAAGAAGAAACCAAAGTGGGGTCGCGGCCTTGTTTAGGGATAGGGACTATGGTAATATCTCTCCACTGGGTAGGAACAAAGCCAGAGGACAAGAAATAATTATATAAATTTAGTAGAACGAGTTTACCTGACGCAGGGAGGTGTTTGATCATCGAAAACGAAATATCATCATGGCCTGGGGCAGTGTCTTTTGATTTTATACATACCTCAAGTTAATGTATAAGGATAGGTAGTTGTAATTTTAAGTTGTTAGAGGTGAAAACAGGATGAGCTGGAAGCACAAAGTCAGGACAGAGACAATTAAGTAATCTTTGGGCTTTATCTTCATCCACATGGGTTCTCTGGCATCTGTAACCCTTCAGCCATCGCATCTTTCTCCACATTTCTGCAGAGGAAGAGACCTCACCTAGCGAATCACAAACTTCGTGCCAGTTTTTATTTGAAGCTACCCTCATAAGTCTCTGAGCTTCCGAATTGCATTCATTTAATTTATCTAAATTCGACGGGGTAGGATAACTTCGAAATTTTCCCAATGCCCATCTTCTTCTAGCTACTGACCGAGACAGCTCAGCATTCCAGTGCGGTTTTGATTTAAATGTATTTGTAGGATCTAAGCAAAACTTAACATTTGGAATGTATTTGTCGGCAGCCTTATTTAATTTACCTATGAACTGATCATAAGATATTTGAGGGTCATTGTGATAGTGGAAATCCATAAATAAATCTTCTAAATATTTACTATATTCCGGCCAGTTGGCTGATTTAAAATTCCTTTTTTTATAAAATGATGGGGACAATGTCATGGCTAAAGAAAGTTTTATTATAAGATGATCGCTCCCTAAAAACTCATTCGTGACCTGCCAATCAAACATATGCGCAATATCGGGGGTAGCCATAGAAATATCGAGGCTACTTTGTTGTAAATGATTCATCACTAGCTTAATACGAGTGGGTGTACAGTCGTTAAGCGTACAAATATTCTTTTCACTTAAAACATCGTAAATTTGGGAACCTCTTGTGTCAGTTTTATGTGACCAATTGGGGTGGTGAGCATTATAGTCTCCAAGGAATAGACACTTATTAGGAAATTGAGAAAAAAGTTCCTCCCAATCACAAAGCCTAGTGTGGACCCATTGCGGACAATAGATACCAACAATATTCTCTAAATGTTTACAATTTAAAATCCTTAAATTTATGACTTGTATCAGGATTATTTGACACAACTGTGACTTAATTGATACATGTGGTTAATATCGCAATCCCACCATAACTGTCGCCACGATCTTCCCTATACACATTGTAGTTTTTGATCTTTAAAGCCTTTTCCGAATCCAACCACGTTTCACTCACTACAGCTATATGATTTTTTTCCTGACACAACAGGTTCTCAAAAGCTAATAATTTAGGACGTAAACTTTGTGCATTCCACTGCAATATATTAATTTTAACATTCTTACCGGAATTATAACTATTCATTAGCAGAGGGAGTAAAATTAAACATCTTTTCTAACCCAGATAAGTCCACAAAACTTGTCACTATAAACGATACAAACCATTGGGTAAACATTTTAAACTTATTAAGCAGTAGCTTAAACGAGATATTGTTGGAATTTAACCTACTACGAGGCGTGTCATATGAATCACAGTTATCTGAGTGTGCATCAACATTAATATTGTTTGACCTCTCATCAGATCGGCCCGAGCGAGACTGATGAGCACGGTGAGTCTTAGCACCTGCGACTGTGTCACCGCCGCTGTCGATTGACCCAGCGATCGGCTCCGTAGCTCCGCCTTCCCCATTCTTCATATTAGTGTGTGTTTCGGAATCAGATGATTCATAAGTTGTTGACTCGTTTGATGTTGTACTTGCACGTTTCTTCCGTTTTTTGTTCTTTTTCTTCTTGTTAGTTTGCGTTATTTGTGTAGGGTTGATTTTTGATGTCGTAACTGATGCATATGATATAGATGAAGGCAATATTGGGGAACTACTGCGTTGTGGGGGTTGCTGGCGTTCGTCAATAGTATTCTGTTCATTACGCCTTTGAGAAAAAGGTGGAACATATAATGTCAGTGCACGTCTATAACTGCAATTAAATTGAGACATTAGTTCTCGAATTTTCTTTTCCTTTAAATATGCTGGGCAAGTTTTTATTAAAGCCATGTGATTTCCGTGACAATTGGAACACTTTTTACCACATTTAGGGCAAATAACATTATTAGAAGGACATAATTTTGATGTATGCCCATAACGCCAGCATCTTGAACATTGTTGACGGGGAATATGTAACTTTCCACTTTGATCCTCAAGTTGTGAATGTATACATATTGAGGCAGGGACTTCCCTTTGAAGCAAATTCGAATTGTCTCACTCTCTTGCCAACCAGAAGTTTCGGGTCCAAGGATTTCGGGTCCATTGCATGATAAACTTTCTAATAATTCAGAATCAGACAATCCGATGTCAATATCTTTTATTATTCCATAGGAATGTATCCTATGGAATAATAAAAGATGTTGGCTAGCTTCCCTATCAAATGAAATAACAATATCAAGAGGGGGGTGATATTGATCCACATTACTTAGAGGATAAACATCTTCATTTACACAACATAGCGGTATTGTGGAGAGCACAAGATCCAATATACGACCAGCAGTATTTGTAATAAAGTTACATTGTTTCAACATGTTAACACAAGTAAAATCCAGCAAAAGATCGTTGATACTGCTTAGTCCAACATTATTCCCGGAGCCATCAACGCATTTCCAATCGATGTTACCCAAGTTAAAATCACCAACGAGACAAACATCACCATCAGCTATTTGTTCAAAGGCTGCACTACAAGAATTCACAAAGTGTTCCAAAGTACAGCGACGCACTGGTGGAGGTAAGTAAACTGCACAGAGAGCCATTCGACTGACGGTTCGTGTCCATGGTAGTTCAAGAGTAACCCAGAGATCTTCACAACTACTCTCCTAGTCTTTTACTCGTTTGGACTTTATGTTTTTCTTAATAGCTATCAGAACTCCTCCTCCTTCTTTTTTTCCTCTACTAATATTAAAATTTTCCCTGTCCCTTCTGTACACTACGTACAGTCACGAAAATATGTATACACTCAGCAAAATTCAATAACGATTTTCTCGTGGAATTAAAATTGTAACTTTGAGATGGTAATTTTTTCATAATAATAGGGGTTCAAAATACTATATTCGTAATATCATAAAGTTACAATCAATAAAGTAGGAGAAAATCACTTTTAAAAGTTGCTAAGTGTATACATATTAGTGCTCGTGTCTGTACCTGTCGTCGAACAGTACAATTTAGTAACATATTCCGCTTAACTATTCCTCAAGGGTCATAAAAAGCCCTGTAAGATGATGGCATCCGCAGGATGACGATCGACCTGTCGCGAACCCGAATAATTATGATGTGTTGCCACGCCGAGCGCCGGACGCAGAGACAACTAACACAGAAAATAAGGAAGTTCCACAATTTACGCGGGCCTTAATTCGTGGCGGTCTATAAATCTCAGCTACCATCAGTCTTACCAATGTGTATCATGTTACCCAGTAACTGGGTGGTGGAGGTCAGACAGGCAGTCGCTACATGTAAAATACTGGTATTCAGCTGCATTATGTTAGACTGGGAGCTGACCCGAAAAGGCTAGGCAAATTGATATCCAGGTACACACGACTATACATCAAGCTATACAATTCCAGTTTATGCTGATCTCGCATTGTATAGGATTTTCGTGCAATGTGAGGTCAGCTTATACTGGAAATGTATAGCTTGATGTGTAGCCGTGTGTACATAAATAATGAGAGGTAAACCACGCATATCAGCCAAGGGAAGGAAAAAAGTCATTTAATTCAAAATAAGCTTTATTAATTAATTACAATTAAAATCTAACTTAATTCCTAGGTAAATACTTCTTCAATGATTCTATCAAGCTCGTCGCTACAGTATTAGTCGCTTTAATTCTGTCAAACAAGTCTAGAATCTTCTCGTCGTCCCAGAAATGCTGGTGCAAATTCATATCGTTTTTCAACTTTTTCAAATTCACTTCTAAAGTATCTATTGTCGCTATAATATAACCGATCCTGTAATGATCATCGTTGGATAACGCGATTTTGATATTCGTTAGCGGTTTAATCTTTCTTTCAACTTCGTTAAAAGTATCTTCAAGATACGAAAGCAGTTTGTCTTTAACTCTCGAAGTAGTTGTGACAAACTCTGGTGGAGGTGCCATCATTGGAATCATTCGTCGCCCACTTAGAACAGAATCAGTATCGTTATTTGCACGCAGCAGAACCTCCGTTTTCACAGTTTCGTTTTTCGCTCTTAACACTTCCACTTTATCAATAACCGTTGCAGGTATCTCAGTTGAAGTAGCGGTTACTGTAACGTTTTTAACCGTTAACGTTGCATTCGTAACTGTATCGTTGGCAACATCTCTTTTATATCGTCTCTCATTTTTAGCAACTGGCAATTCGACTCCTAAGACGCCATCATTTTTGAATTTTATTAATTCTTCTTTGATTATGTCTAACGCGCCCGTGACTTCGGCGAGTACTTCATCAAATTCTTTCTTGTCGTCAGTATTATGGTTAAAGGTCAAATCATTATAATCATCAGTGCTCTTACTGTTATCATGGTTATCTACAGATCTTTTTTTGAATAAGGAATGCAGGTTCGATAGTATTTGATCGTACCTCTCCTGTTTTGATTGTCGGCCGTAGTTCATGAATTCTGATTGGTCGTCCAAGCCTCGTTCGTAACCATATTCCATGGTGCTGGTTGCTGTGTGCAAGAGGATGTCTGAAAAATATGGTCATATAAAAGCATTTTTTTTAGAACATCTCGTATTACCTACATGTTATGCAAGCCGGCCACATTATCATCGTAGAAACGGGTTTTGTCGACCGAAGAATAGACAAAATGACATAAGACAGTCCCCCAAAACGCCCGCCCTTCACCACTTCCTAGTGCTTTAGCTGGGAAGAAGAAGTGGCACAACAAACTCAAGCAAGTCAACAAATAACAATTTGCCAAAAAACGTGAGAACTTTGATTTTCGCTTGCTACGTTACTGCAACGTCCGGGAGGCAATTATGCCATTGTTAGAACTTCCAACGGGAACAGTCTCCCCGTTCCGCGGGTAAAAATACCCAAAAAACACAATGCATCCTTTTTTAAATATTCACGAACATATAGGAGCTCGTGGCTAAGTAATAACAGCCACTCGGGTTGATCCATCAGGTTAAGCTACGCTAGCCGGGGTTGGTCCGTGGATGGGTGACCATTTTCACATATCGAGACTCCTCCGTGCCTCGGAAAGCACGTTAAGCCGTTGGTCCCGGCTGTCATTTGTGGATCTTTGACAGTCGTAACGAGTCGTCAGAAGCACGAAAGTCTGACAACCAGTCTAACCAAGGGATATCCTATTACCCAGTTACTGGGTTGTGGGGGTCAGATAGGCAGTCGCTCCATGTAAAATTCTGGTATTCAGCTGCATCCGGTTAGACTGGAAGCCGACCCCAACATAGTTGGGAAAGGCTAGGCAGATTGATTGATTCACAAGCATATAGGTAAGAAAAACATTAAAAGGCTGTCGAAAACTCGCTTTATGGGAATCGAACCCATAAAAAATCAACACCTGTATTTTTGACCATAAATTAGAAACCTTATAATCTTAAGGTTGTGCACTGTTTCCTTACATTGTGTGTGCCTCGACTTCGCCTCGGCCCACATTTTCGCGGTCGTCAATCCCCTTATTGCTGGCCGCGACAGTAATTTACTATACCTATTTATTAGTGGCTTTTGTAGACAGGTTAATTCAGACTTGTTACAGTTGTAATGGCTACCATGTCATTTGGTTTATGTTTATTATTTTACTTATCTTATAGGAGATTCTTTTGTAAGTATTTTGTGAATGTGAGAACGTTTTAGGCTTAACGGACTTGTTTAAAGGCCTACATTGTCCTCCTATGCCTACTAACACTGTAATTTGAAAATATTTTAAAAGCTTTTTTAAAAGAGTAACCGTGGAGTTTCTTGTCGGCTCTTCTCCATAGGAAACGACCAATTGGAACCGTGCACCTAGCTTCTGACGTTTCATAAGTGCCCATGTAGGTTTATGTGAAATAAAATATTTTGATTTTGATTTCGATTGATGGCCGAGAAAAAAAAATATATTTCAGCATTTTTGGTCATTAAATTTTCAGTACGTTGTCAGTCAGTGAGTGAATTGAAGAATTTTATTAAACTCAAACTCAAACTCAAAGCATTTATTTCAAATAAACCAATTACAGGCACTTTTGAATTGTCAAAGGGTCGGTCAGTCAGAAAATATGAAGCTAGTTACCCATTCCAAAGCGTAGTAGGTTCCTATGGAGAAGAACGGGCAAGAAACTCCACGGACACTCTTTTAAATCAGAATATTGTTACAATATGTTGTTTACATCATTCATGTTGGAATCATACATGTGAGTACAATGTAAAAAAACGTGCAGGTTAAAAGAGTCCGTAAATAAAAGATAAAACGATACAAAACAATTCAAAAATTTAAATAAATCAAAATAAGCCGTGGCAGCTAAGAGATGACCAGTCCCTACTGATGGCGCCCGTTCACGAACATGACGCATGGATCAGCACCATTCAGCTCAACCATTTTGAAGGGAACTTAATGATCCAACACACACGCCACCACCAGCGAGACATTAAATAGCTAGATAAAATAAATACACTTACAGAATATAAACAGCTGCAGCATTCTCTCTCTATAATATCTAAAACTATCCATGACTATTTACAAAAACTAAATGAAAGAAAATGCATTTGGTAGGTAGGCAATGTCGCCTATTTAGAAAAACATGAAGTAATCAAATTGGACGTGATGGAGTACAATCGCGGACACAGATTTTCGAGTAGAATATTTATAAAACATTTGTTTCGTTTCGGATTTTATCTGGATTTTGGATTAAAAAATTTGTAAAACATTAAAAATAATGTCTACTCGACTGTAGCGACCACTTGTTTACACGTTGTTGTTACGGATACATTTGATTAATCGAGTAACACCATACTATGTCAAATTACTCTTGGCACACAGTTACGCGAGGCATAACCCGCGTTCTAAGAGAAAGTGACTACGCGACCATCGCAAGTTCGCCCGAACGTTGTTCGCACGAACTTGCGACCAAACGTACCAGATTCGAACTGAGGCGTTAGAGCGAGTTTCTTTTAACTATCTTCACTTTACGCATAGACCGCGTTCGGCGCTCCGATTGGCCCTTCACAAGTGAAGGCCAGTGAAGGGCCAATCGGAGCGCCGAACGCGGTCGATGCGTAAAGTGAAGATAGTTAAAAGAAACTCGCATTAAGGCCTCTGGTTTCCTAATTGATAGTCCCGCAGTGTATTCGTGCGAATAAAATTTTCGGTTACTAATTTGCGCGAAGTTAGTTCGTACGAATGTGCAATGAAAAATACTGATAGCAAATGAGATGGCTTATCTGACATTCGTGCGAGGGGAGGGGAAAGCATACCTATTGAAGCGCAACCATCCATCCTCGACGATTGTTTTTAGTACACTCAATCCATCTGCCGAACTCGTACGATCGAACCATCCGCCTCATCCTAACCAAAAAGATCGCGCGAATACGCGATCGTCACGTTCATATGTCACTGATTTGTTCGGAAAACCGTAAGGCACCCTCTGACGTCGCGTCGATATTTCGGATAGCTGATGACATAAAGAGATGCCATATACAGGCTGTAAGGGTAGACAGTCATTTGTCACAGGTAGTTGAATTAAATATAAAAGACCGGGTAACAACAAAAAAAAACGTTATTTTCAATAAAAAGATTTTAAAAAGTTTCTATGCGACACCGTGCTCGCTAGCGAAACAGCTGACTGAGAGAGGGGTCGCGCTCACGGCCGGTAAGGCCCCCCACCCGTGTCGCAAGTTCGTTGCCCTAGCGCATAGGTGAAAGGGTGAAATACTTTAGTGGTAAAAAGTAATTAAAAAAAAAACGTAAACGTTTTTCAGTGATTTTACGTTCTATAAATGACACTTAGACCCTGGTTTCAAGGATTACGGTGTTTACCCTAACACCCAGTAGAATCGAAATTAAAAATCTCGCGAGTATCCTGGTTTGACCATTGTAGCTATTTGATACTCGGCTGTAGCGCAAGAGTTGAGGTCAGATAGGTAGTCGCTCCATGTTAAATATTGGTATTTAGCTGCATCCGGTTAGACTGGAAGCCGACTCCAATATAGCTAGGAAAAGGATTGGCATATGATTGAAAAAAAAAACGCATGATTTTAGACTTTAGTAATTCGGAACTTATGTGATAATGACGTACGTTCATACCTTGTTATACAATAAACGTGGAAATTTCCTCAGAAAACAAATTAACTTTTCCAAATAAACATGGAATTTTGATTGAACAGTGAGACACGACTTTTCTTATCGGTAAATAACATAACGGTAGGTATAAATAATATGTTTGCGTTCATAATTCCGTTCGTTTTTGAATCCTGTAGACCAATTTGATTTTTGTTTGTTTTTTCAATTTGGAGTTTGACATTTGCACCCGTCACATTAGTCTACGGACTATAAGGGATTCAAAAACGAACTTTATTGGAAAAAATAGTTAGGAATCAATCCGTCATGTCTTCGAACCCATAGAATCCAACAATACGAAGATATACTACCACCACCAACCCGCACTATGCCCGCGTGGTGGATTACGGCCCACTCCCTCTCACAGAGAGGCGGCCTGTGTCCCAGCAATGGGAACGTGAGACTGATTATGCAACCGCACGTCCGAAAATTCCCTACGAAAACCATACACAAGTCAAACAGTTGCCATCGTTTGACTTGATTTGACTGTACACTAATCGATTTTAATCTGCCTAGCCTTTTCCCAACTATGTTGGAGTATTTTAGGTGGGTATAGTTGCCCGCGACTTCGTCTGCGATCCAGGATGAAAAGTAGCCTATGTCCTTCTCCGGGTCATGGTCTACCCATGTGCCAAATTTCACCCAAATTCGTTCAGCCATTTTAGCGTGAAAGGGAACAAACAAACTTACTTTCGCATTTATAATACTAGCTTCCGTTCCGCCCGTTCTCCAGTATGTCCATCTATCTCCTTGCCAAATTTTGTCGAAACCCGTTCAGTGGTTTAGGCGTGAAAAGATTACAGATAGACAGAGTTACTTTCGAATTTCTAATATTAGTATGGATTACTTAGGATTAATATGTTAGCAAATAAAAATCCATGAGCTGAATGAAATTTAATCAAGCTCTAAAGTTAGAATCATATCCACATTTTTTGAGACAATTCTCTGATCGTTATCGTCAAAGTTCTTAAGATTCGCCTTCACATGCCTCACCATAGCTGTCATTATTTCTAAGATGTCAAATCTTTTTCCTGCTGCAAACTGTTCAAAACTTTTCTTCATATCAGCCCATTCCAACGCATTTGATTCATTTCTCAAGATCTTTGTGTCCATCAAATCGATTGTTTCTAAAAGTGCCAGAGTTGAGTTCACGATGCGTTGTCGGGCAGTGTAATTATTCACAATCATTGGCTTATTTCGATTCGTTATTGTATTTTTTAATATTACAACTATCGCTCTCAAGATTAAAATGTTTTGCTTTTCAATCTTATCGATTACTCGTTTCATTTTTTTGTCAGTATGCGACTCTAATACGTAACTGAAATCCATGTATTTTACTACCTCTGTAAAAGCGTCTACGCTTTGCTTGAATTTCTTGTCTTCGCATTTCAGTAATGTAGTCAATATGTCGGTAAGGAACGCTGAAAAACCCGGTCCACTCCGACATATACCGAATTTCTTACACGCGTGGACTAATTGCAGTTGTTGTTCCATCTCTATAGCTTTTTGAAATATGTAAGCGCTAGCTGCATTATGTCTGAGCACTCCTTTTTTATCCAAATCACCGATCATGAAGTTCATTAGCCTTTTAAGAATTCGATTAGACATGTCAATCGTGTTTAGAATTACTTTTTGTGTTCCTAACCTTGTCTTGATTTTTTGACTACTAGTATCTCTCAGGAATTCTTTGAATTTATCTTCATAGCTTCTTCCTAGAATATCGACTTGGGCCTTCAAATGGTCCTGATTAGTCTTTTTTTTGACAAGATCAAACACTTTTAATGTTTGTTTGTATAAATGGTTGGTGAATTCAGTTATCTTTGCGTCGTCTTTGACGTCGTGTGGGTCTGTGTAAAGGTTTTCTGTCCTCACCGTTGTTATTTGTGTAGTTGTAGGTAAAGTAGGTACAGTAGGTACAGTAGATACAGTAGATACAGTAGATACAGTAAATACAGTAGGTACAGTTTTATTAAACATACTGACATTTTCTATAGTTTTATTTAGAGTACCTTCCAGTATTTTACTGGCTATACCTCTCGGGGCTCGGGGATTTACATAGTGATTTATAATATTTATATTGGAGTCATGACTCGATGATGTAGCATCATCATCTTCACTAACATGTCTAGTTTTATCGATCCAAGTTGCAGAACTCTCTGTAGATTCACGTGACTCTGTGATTTCTTCTGTTTCCGAATAATCTCGTTCTTTAGTAATAAATCTTAGTATTTTCTTGGTCTTTTTCGTTGTTTCGTCGTAAATCACAGCGGTGGCTAGTTTCTTTTCTGCGGAGTCACTGACAGATGAACTGATTTCACTACTGGAGCTAGCTTTTGTATTGTGTTTTTCGACATGTTCTGTTTTATGAATGGCTGAGTTTTTAGAAGCGTTGTCTTTAAGTTGTTTTTGGTGTTTATCGGTGCGTTCTACATCTTGCTGATATACTTCTTTGCGATGTTCCGCTGCCTCTTTACGCAGCCTTTCTTCAAACATGCGCAGTTTTTCTTCATCTCCTTGCCGACCCGCTTTAGTATCATTCTGATGATGGGAATATTTTGCACCGGATCTAAGGACGCGGTACTCATAGCTCCAGTTTTCGCCGAAGTTTATCAGCCCATCTATTTTTAGGCTAACTGCTTTTATTAATGGTATGATACCTGGAAAATGTAACAGGAATTAACTCCCTGTTGGATTTTCAACTTTCGGCGTTGAGCTGAGCGTTGAAAATTCAACAGCACGCTTTTATTTAAAACATGGGTTCCCAACCGCTTGCGTTCGCTCTTAAGAGCGTTTATTCTGAAAGTGGGCAACGTCGCAAATAGATGTAAAATATTTCGCGGTTTTTATTAATTTGGCAATATTACTATATGGAAATATGAAATATGGCTAGACAACTGTCTAAAACAGTGGTTCTCAAACTTTTTAAATGACGGAACCCTTTTGGGAAGCAAAATACTTGATGGAACCCTACAATAAAACAATTGTTTTTATAAGTGTATTTTTTATTAATCAGCATAATAAAAGTACAATGTAACAGTTACTAATTATTATTTACTTCACCACTTGGCAAGGACAACAATAGAAAACATTAAAAAAGAAAAAATCTAACTAGTGGGAGGTATGAAACTGTTTTTTATTTTTCATCAATTGGTTGATATCAGGTTTGATGGAAGAAAGTTGGAGTCTCATATCAGCTTCGGCGTCCAGTCTATTGCGATATTTTGTTTTCGTGGCTGCGTAGGTAGAGAATCCTGTTTCGCACAAATATGTAGTTGGGAACGGGAGCAGAATATCCAGAGCCATTTGGCCAAGCATTGCATATTCATCTTGGATTCTGCACCAAAAATCATTGAGAGGCGTCGTTTTGAACAGTGAATCCATACTTGTGTCTGATGACATTTCTAAAAGAGATTCATATATCTCGTTTGACATGTTTTCAGGCTTTTCCAAGTTGGGTAAAAAAGGATTATGAATCCATAAATTCACTTTTTTTTGTATTGTGTTCTTCGGGAAAATACTTTTCAAAAGATGCGCGCATCGAACTGAGATATTGGACCAATTCAAACACATCATCTTCAAACATTACTGAGTCGTTTTCGCTAACAAACTCACTGAGTAACGTAAAGCTTTCTATTTCTTTCTTACCAATGCAAATGATCCAAAAATCTAATTTTCTTTTAAAAGCAGTTATTTTATTATAGGCCTGAAACACTGTTGTCTGTTTACCTTGCAACGATAAATTCGATTCGTTAAGTTTTTGAAAGATATCCGCCATAAAAGACAATCGGAACAACCAAGTTTTATCATACAAACGGTCCTTCAAATTAAAAGAAGTATCTGCTGAAAGAAACATTTGTAACTCGGCTCTAAGTTCAAATAGCCTTGTTAAAGTTTTACCCCGAGACAGCCATCGCACTTCTGTATGGAGCAGCAGTGTTTTATGTTTGCTGCCATAATCTTCACACAATAATGAGAACAATCGGGATTGTAGTGGTCGTGATTTGATAAAATTAATTATTTTTACCGCTTCATCCATAACTAATTTTAGATTTGACGGCATTTGCTTCATCGCAAGTGCTTGTCTATGCAGAATACAATGACTGGAACTATAATTACGCGCTTTATTTTTAATTCGTGACACTGCTCCTGCTGTTTTACCTGTCATCGCCTTGGCCCCATCTGTACAAATGTCAATGCAATTGTTCCAACTGAGATTATTTTCTTCAAAAAATATATTTATTTTATTAAAAATTTCTTCCCCAGTAGTGTTTGTAAGCAGCGATGAACACATAAGCATGTCTTCTTCAAAAGAACTTTTATATGGATATCTCACAATAACCAGCAGGATAGCCAAACCAGCGACATCAGTCGACTCGTCCATTTGCAAGGCGAATCGTGTATTTTGTAGACGTGTAACTAGTTCTTGTTTGACGTAGCTTGCCAGATCATGGATTCGTCGTGAAACAGTATCGTTTGATAGCGGAACAGTAGAAAGATGCTTTGCAGATTTTTCATCGAGCATACATTTTGTTATGTCTAATACACATGGTTTTATTAATTTCTCAGCGATAGTATGCGCTTCACCTGCTTGTGCAATGCGATAGCTAGTTAGCTATCGCATTGCACAAGCAGGTGAAGCGCATACTATCGCTGAGAAATTTTTTTGACTTTCTAATAACTGATCTTTTTTGCGAACAAAAAATTCTTTATTCTTGTCTTTAGACTCGGGGTGTACAGTTTCTAAATGTCGGCGCAATTTGGCAGGTGCCATGGAACTATTAGGAAGCAGTTTACTACAGAGCATGCAGAGAGGTGAGCCGTTGGAATCAACAAATCCGAAACTGATATAAGATTCATCATACTTCCTTCTTTTCGTCTTTGAAACCGTCGAGCTTGACGTCGTGGCATCATCTTCTGAATCGGTGATTGCTATATTCTCCGCGCGCACTGCTTTTGAACATTCAGCGTCATTAGAAGATGTTGTTGTAACACGTTTAACACCTTTAAGCCAACGTTCCATTCTTCTTTATTTATAATGTTATACGTCAGGATAGTGGGGTTTAAATAATCCACAATCGTTACTGCGTATAAGAGACTAAATTTAGTACCTACGGTGAAGAAATGTACAAAACTGAGACAACAGAATACAGCAGGCAGTAAAACAATGAACACTAGTTTCTCGCTAGCGAGCTTGTAAGTAGGCAGTAACTTATCGCTCCGAACGTTAATCGTCAACTGACGACGGGCGACGCTTTTATACTTAGTCCTAGACTCGATCTCAAATATTCTCGAAAATACTCGAGTCGGCACCTTTGATAAACAAAAAGCAAAAATAAAAACAGAAATTTAAAAATTGCGTTGTTAACAATATCGACTTTATCCTTTGAAGTTAGAGTCGAAAGTCGCTTGTTGACAACTATAGCATCTAATTCAGAGGCGGCTTTTATCAAAGAGACTACGCGCTCACAAGTATACTACCCGCTCGTTTTAAGTTTGCCGCTGGCGATAGGTATGACGTTCGAAAAGTAGCGTCAGCAAAACATAATATAAAAATATTTTTTATTTCATTGTAACAATAAAAATTGTAATATTTGGGTAAAACTATGACACATTATAAGTTTTGTTGTCACGTGGGGGAGGGTACGCGCATTCCACAGAACGGCAAACTTAGAGCGAACGGGTTGTACAAGTATAAAATTGTTGATACCAAACTTATGAGATATTGTACCAGCTATTGTAACACATGTTTCTACAAATACAAATAAATAACGTTCATAGCGTTTTGGCCCCGCGGCCGCGGAGTCCGCGCAGCCGCGGAGCGACCATAGAGAGGTGTTTTGATTTTTTTTTCTAAATTCTTACGGAACCCCGACAGAGGTATCACGGAACCCTAGGGTTCCGCGGAACACACTTAGAGTATAGCTGGTCTAAAATATTAATTATGAAATGCAATAAATAATAATATCGTAACACCGAATATTTAGTTTTAGTTGTAAAAAAAGGCTTTGGAAACTTTCCAAATGCCTTTTTACCCGACTACGGCGAAGAAAAAAAGAGGGTTATGATTTTGACCGGTATGTATGTATGTATGTATGTTCATCTGTTCATCTGTTCCCTCCTATCTTCCAAACCACTTATCACAATTTGACAAATGAGGTATCGTTAGAAGCGTCGTGATTGTCCGCTGGTTATAGGCTATGTGAAGTCACATAAAAATGGCGCCCTCTAGAGGACATAAAGTGAGGAAATTAAAAAAAAAAAATGGTTTAGTCGTACCATTTTGGGTATCAAATGAAAGGGCTTAATGAGCACATTTCAAATATATATATATATATATATATATTATAACCCCCAAAGAATTTAAAAAAAAATCAAGTAATAAAAACTAAAACCCAACTACGACTTAAAAGGTATAAACAAGACACCACAGACAGACAAATTAAAAATCCGGAGTCACACGTAATCTGTTCGATTTATGCCCTAACACGTGTGACTCCGGATTTTTAATTTGTCTGTCTGTGGTGTCTTGTTTATACCTTTTAAGTCGTAGTTGGGTTTTAGTTTTTATTACTTGATTTTTTTTACACCTAAAACTGGTTACAACTTAAATTCAGTGTTATAATTGCAATTCATAATCAATATTTTAGACAGTTGTCTAGCCATATTTCATATTTCCATATAGTAATATTGCCAAATTAATCAAAACAGGTAAATATTTGACAGTTATTTGCGACGTTGCAAACTTTCAGCGTAAACGCGGACATTCTTACGCTTTTCTGCATGTGACTCGAGGACTTGGTGATTTTAAAAGAAAATCGGCGCCTATGTTAAAACATTGGGTGACCCATTGAGACGTTAATTTAGATGTGGCCTAGGCTTTTTATGTTAAACTAGCGACCCCCGGCTTCGCACGGGTGCAATGCTGATACTAAATTATCAGTGTTTCTCTACTATATTATGCATGTTTTATACATTAAACCTTCCACTTGAATCACTCTATCTATTAAAAATAAAACGCATCAAAATCCGTTGCGTAGTTTTAAAGATCTAAGGGCCGGCGCACACCTGGTAAGGCGCAGTGCGGCGCGGTTGTCACTGTTAAACAAATATCAACGTTGCGTGCCTAAAAATAAAGTTGAGAATAGATAACCTGAGATGCGCGCCTCTTGCCGCTTACAGCGCGCTCTCGAGCTGATGGAAGTTCATTTATTATCAACTTTATTTCCATTGATACAAGGTAGATATTTGTTTGGCAGTGACGAATGCGCTGCGCTGCGCCTTGTCAAATGTGCGCCGGCCCTAAGCATATATAGGGACAGACAGACAGCGGGACGACTTTGTTTTATTTATACTATGTAGTGATAACAATCTGCCAAACCTATCGAGTCAAAATGAATGGTTTTAAAAGTTGATTACAAAAATTTACACAAATTAAGTTTATGTTTAAATGTAATTTGGAATGAGAAATGATAAATATTTAAATAAATCCACTCACACAATATCAAACAGAACTTTGGTACACAGTTCATTCCATTGCCTTATCGTTCCAGTTTGAAAGACTATTAAAATATTTATTTACTGTTTTTTTTTTATGACAACCAGTATATTAAGCAATAACTTTCGTTGTGATTTGTGACACACGAAATAGGGATGTTGACTGGGTATAAAAAAAGAAGAAATATGATGTAGTCCATCAGTCAAATCCATACTAATATTATAAATTCGTAAGTAACTCTTGTCTGTCTGTATGTTACCTTTTCACGCCTAATTTCGATAAAATTTTGCAGGGAGATAGATGACATCCCGGGGAAGGACATAGCCTACTTTTTACCCGACTACGGCGAAGAAAAAATGAGGGTTATGATTTTGACCGGTATGTATGTATGTATGTATGTTCATCTGTTCCCTCCTATCTTCCAAACCACTTATCACAATTTGACAAATGAGGTATCGTTTGAAGCGTCGTGATTGTCCGCTGGTTATAGGCTATGTGAAGTCACATTAAATTAAAAATGGCGCCCTCTAGAGGACATAAAGTGAGGAACTTAAAAAAAAATATGGTTTAATCGTACCATGTTGGGTATCAAATGAAAGGGCTTAATGAGCACATTTCAAATATATATATATATATATTATAACCCCAAAAGAATTAAAAAAAAAATCAAGTAATAAAAACTAAAACCCAACTACGACTTAAAAGGTATAAACAAGACACCACAGACAGACAAATTAAAAATCCGGAGTCACACGTAATCTGTTCGATTTATGCCCTAACACGTGTGACTCCGGATTTTTAATTTGTCAAACTCAAACTCAAAGCATTTATTTCAAATAAACCAATTACAGGCACTTTTGAATTGTCAAAGGGTCGGTCAGTCAGAAAATATGAAGCTAGTGGCCCATTCCAAAGCGTAGCAGGTTCCTATGGAGAAGAACGGGCAAGAAACTCCACGGACACTCTTTTAAATCAGAATATTGTTACAATATGTTGTTTACATCATTCATGTTGGAATCATACATGTGAGTACAATGTAGAAAAACGTGCAGGTTAAAAGAGTCCGTAAATAAAAGTTGAGAGATGTCTGTCTGGTGTCTTGTTTATACCTTTTAAGTCGTAGTTGGGTTTTAGTTTTTATTACTTGATTTTTTTTATCGATATACCACGCGGGCGAAATCGCGGGCGGAAGCTAGTATAAAATATATTAGACATGTATTTCGAGGTTTATCTTAATTATCAAAAATGATTTACTTACATAGAACGCATTAAAGTTGGGGAGTGGGGGCTCGCTACGTCACAAGTCAGTATAAAATTTACCGGCCAGTGACGTCATGTCACATTTTAACTTACTAATTACTTAAAAAAAGAAAAAAGTACATACGTGTGCAATATTTTTTAAATAAAATCTGTCTGATGGACCAAAAAATATTTTTGTCGATTTGGCCTAGGCCTACTTAATTCGGCTTTCCTTGCTTTACAGCCGTTGCAGCGCCGCGTAGCAGCAATATTCTTCAGTAATTTTTAGAGTTCCGAACCTACCCGAAGGGTGCCATCCAGAACCATTACTAGGCCTCCGCATGTCGCTGTCCGTCTCACATCTGTCTGTCAACGGGCTGTATCTCTGCACTTAATTTTTTGACAGATTGTGTTTTTCTATTGTCGCTCTATCAACAAATAATTAAAATTAAAGGGGGTCCCCCATACTAAAGTATTTTATTCCGGATTTTTTTGCTAAATATTGTACGGAGCTAGGTACGGAACTCTACGTGTGTGAGTCGACTCGCACTTGGCCGGTTTTTCATGGATAAATTGATAATTATCTAAATCTTAACCCGAAAAATGCGTGCACTCAGCTTATTTGGTCTGAGGCACTGACTAGGCAGAAGGCCTAGACAAGTGACAATCGCTTCGAAAGCGTTTCGTATTTCTACAACGACTTTCAACAGGATTACATAAGCTTTTCGATAGCTTATGTCAGTCCTATACATTTTTGCCTTTTCCAGAATTGCAGCCCGGAGTATGAATAGCAAGTATGTTGGGCTCGGCTTCCAGTCTAACCGGATGCAGCTGAAGATTGCCAGACTTGGGGTTTTGACTACCCATAACGACTGTCAAAGATCTACGAATGACAGCCGGGAACAACGGCTTAAAATGCTTTCCGAGACACGGAGAGGTCTCGATATGCGTAGCTTAACTTTCGATCGACTCCTGCGATTGCTATTTTTGCCACGAGTGTCTCCTACGCCTCACCCACTATTAAAAGGAAACAAAACTGGGGAATTTCACACCCTGCCAACCCCTTCATAGTCAAGAAGTCGTCTCACTGACTCTGGCAGGGCCACCATCAGGGAGTTCAATTTTTAAGGTAGAGTCCAAGACTCTTGGACTATACCTTAAAATTGAACTCCCTGATGAAGAGTTTACGCGTAAACTCTGCGATCTAGCTCTTGGACTATGATATCGTATTGAATTCATTATATTTTCTAGATTAAGACCCGAATAAATCTGTGACTTGGCGACTGATTCCGACTAATTAGCGACTAAATTTGGGAGAAAACAGATCTTCGCTAGATGCCCTAGTTTTTGAGATATAAATGTGGCCCTGCTGGGGAAACTCTCCAGATCGGCCACTTATAAACCCTTATATCTTTTGAACCAGTGAGTGACCGACAAATTCTGATATTTGGCGACAAATTCGACTCATTAGCGACTTTTGTCTGAATTTATTGTGTAATCAAAATTAAAATCACTGATGGTGGCCCTGCCAGAGTCAGTGACACCATGAAGTCATGTTATTTTTTTACCCAACTGCGGCCAAGAAAAAAAAAGGGGTAAGTATGAAATAAAACAAATTTTTTTAGGAAACATTATAATTATTTTCATATTTACAAAAAATAGTAACACTAATATAGCCTTAAGCTAACTTACTAAATATTATATTAGCTTAGAGTCCCTAAGCCGATAGGGCCGAGGCAGACCTGGTGAAGCGCATGGGAATATCAACCTTGCACTAGTTAAAATAAAGTTGAAAATAGAAAATCTTCCATTTGTCCGAGAGAGCGTCAATGGTGCTATTTATTACCGACTTTATTTTATGATATACAAAGTTGATTTTTGTTTAGCGGAGAAACCCGCGCTATTTATCGCTTCGTCAGGTCTTCGCCGGCTAATAGAATTCTTACAAACAACCTTAATTATATATAATTATAGATATATCTCAAGACAGAGTCAGAACTAAAAAAAAAAAACTTTATATGTTATTTTTACGTTTTATATATTTTGTAAACTCTCGTTTCCTGTCACGTTTTTAATTCAATTCTGTTATCAAATTCCATGTCAACTAACATTTTGATGAACCAATCACAACAGCAGAGATAAGTAAGAAAAATATAATAATGATGTATTCTCATTTTTATAATCGAAAACATTATTAAATTCTGAATATATTCCTACGCTGGAGCTACATTGTCGCGTTATCGCGAACTAAACTTCGTACCGCTCGACGTCTCGCTGTGCAACAGAGAGCGCGCGAAGTATAGTTCGCGACAACGCGACAATGTAGCCTCAGGATTAGAAATAGCACGAATGATTTTGGTGTAGATATACAGCGTGTAAAAAAACCCCGTCCGATTCGTGAGGGTGTTGTTAATAATCATATTGAGTGTATTTAATAAAGTTTGTTAACGTACTGAATCAATATCGATCGTGATCTTCGACGTGTTCCAATTACGAAAAACTATGCATAGTTTATTGTTTGGGTTCGAAGAGATATTGGTGAAAGGGCAATGACCGATATTGCCATGCTAAAACGCCACAACTACAGGATGTAAGGGTAAAAACTCTTGTCATTCAAACCATGGGTAGTTGACTTAAATATAAAAATAAATGACCGAACACAACAAAAAAAAAGATTTTAAAAAGTTTCTATCTGACACCGTGCTTGCTAGCGAAACAGCTGACTGACTAAGGGAGGGATCGCGCTCGCTGCCGGTCAGGTCACATCCCGTACCCCCCGCCCGTGTTGTGACGCAAGTTCGTTGCCCTAGCGCATAGGGCAACGAACTTGCGTCTCTTGTGGTAAAATTTAGCTCTAAAAAAAAATAAAAATAAGTTGTAATTTTCCATTGATTTTACGTTCTATAAATGAAACCAAACCACTGGTTGCAAGGATAATGGTGTTTACCCTAACACCCTGTATAGTAATTTTAAACAGTTAAGAGCGTTTACGCTGAAACGGGTCAACGGGCACCTTAACAGTCATTGGCTTTTATATGGATAATATTAATATTTTTACTATGTCATTAGCATAAATGACTAGTAATTTGTTATAATCAATAAGAATATAGTTTTTTGGCTACACCCCTCTTCCAGAAGCGCTACAATTTTACTAGCTCTTATTGCTTTTTCTGCCATTACAATCGACACAAAGATATCACTTTTAAGTCACAATAAGGCTCGATTATGCGACAAACATAAATTATTCTACTAAAAATAACGAGAAGTTAGTTTTAGTTGCCAGGATAACCTTCTAACCGCAAATCTGTAAAATGTTAGTAAAAGTCACAAACGGAAAACGGGATTATTATTGGTTTTAAACAAAAGTTTCGAATTTGGAATTAAATTTTTTTCTTACCCAGACTCTTTATTAAGTGCCAGTAACATAGTTTGGCTATTAAAACCTTTTTGGCTAATTATCTGTCTAAAATATTGAATATGAAATGCAATAAATAATTATCGTAACACCGAATATTTAGTTTTAGTTAATGCCTTTTTTACACCTAAAACCGGTTACACCATAAATTCATTGTTATAATTGCAATTCATAATCAATATTTTAGACAGTTGTCTAACCATATTTCATATTTTCATACAGTAATAATGCCAAATTAATCAAAACAGGTAAATATTTGACAGTTATTTGCGACAGCTTTCAGCGTAAACGCACTTAATTTGCTTTTTGTGACATATTGAATGAATAGATTAGATAAACTTATATTGCGTTGATTCTGTCATTTTAACTAAACGTAATTTAGGCTATTTCCATCTTTTTCTCGCACATAAAACGAGAAAAGGACGAAAATGTATAATAGCTGTCGATTTAGAAAAAAACAAAAACAAAATCATGGTATATTATGGTGGAATCCTACGATCGGCAATATTGCAGACGGACACTCACGGCAGACGCCGATTCGTACTGCCGATTTCTGCGATACCCCGCACGTACACCTTCCCACGGTCCGTCGTCCGGGCTCGTCGGTGTCCGTCCGCAAAATCGCGGATCGTCGGATCTCGGTATTAGACACATACAGTTTCTGAGACACATTGAATGTATTTAAAAAAAATGCGGGGAGCACAGTGAACTTAAAAAACAAAGCATAACGAGAGATACAGTGTGAGCGACAGAGAGAGTTATATGTTTCTTCTCTCTTACGCAGCGAATTGTGTGTAAAAGTGACGCGTGCTTGAAATTTCACTATCAATTTTCGTCAAATTATCGAATCGCCGCCTTTTCGATTTAAAAAAAGTAATAATAAAATGACTACTAAAAGGAAGACCTAAGAAACGATGACACGAGTACACGACACACGAACGATGACATGATGGACTGTGTGAAAGATGATATGGCTAGAAAGGGGGTGACTACCGAGATGACGGCTAATAGAGAAGTCTCTCTGCTTAGCCTTTTCCCAACTACGTTGGGGTCGGCTTCCAGTCTAAACGGATGCAGCTGAATACCAGTATTTTACATGGAGCGACTGCCTATCTGACCTCCACAACCCAGTGACTCGGTAATACGATACCCTTGGTAAGACTGGTTGACAGACTTTCGGGCTTCTGACGACCCGTAACGACTGTCGAAAGATCCACGAATGACAGCCGGGACCAACGGCTTAACGTGCTTTCCGAGGCACGGAGGAGTCTCGGTATGTAAAGATGGTCACCATCCACGGACCAATCCCGGCAAGCGTAGCTTAATCTGATGTATCGACCCGTGTGGCTGAAGACGGCGACAACGAATAGAAAAGTATGGAAGAAAAAGACATTGCGCCGACCACAGATAAATTAGGATCAGAAGCAAATCCGTCACGGTTTCGGAAAAAGTTCCGGATGTTTTTTTTTAAGACCCCGAACTAAGAATGAATGACAACACGATTTGACAGTTGGCTAACCTGGAACTAAAGTGGTCTATCTAACATTTTTGGCTAAATCCATCTATGAGCATCTTTGAAAATAATAGTTATTTATGCAACTGTTGTATAATAAAGGGTATTAAAACACGAATGTGGGTTTCTTTGCAATACCAATATCGAACAAAAATGGCGCGGTACGACGTGAATTCAATTTTTTTCGAATTCGAATGTGTTTTGTTTTTAAATTACGGTGCTTTGTTAGTGAAACGCTCGTGAATGACAATGTTCTTTTTTTAAATGAGTTGCTTTATGAAATTCAGTACAACATTATAACACCCGTTTGGATGATATTATGGTTACTATGACACTGGATGTTTTAATGTTGGCTATAAGCTAACTGTTACAGAAACTTTTAGAGAGGATTTATAGCATGGGTGTAGATAAAAACGATAAATAAATCCGGGCAAAAGTGGTCTATGTGTCATTATGTCATCAAAATAAGGTTATCATTAAAATACCACTTTAGAATTTATTTGATATTTTAAAAGACTTCTAACGCGTTTCGTTTGTTACATGAAAAATGTTTATTTTGTATAATAGACCACTTTAGTTCTGATGAGGAGCTCGTGGCTAAGTACTACTAGCCGCGCGGGTCAATCCATCAGATTAAGCTACGCTTGCCTGGGTTGATCAGTGGATGGGTGACCATTTTTACATATCGAGACTCCTCCGTGCCTCGGAAAGCATGTTAAGCCATTGGTCCCGGCTGTCATTTGGGGACCTTTGACAGTCATTACGAGTCGTCAGAAGCCCGAAAGTCTGACACCCAGTCTTACCAAGGGTATCGTATTACCCGGTTACTGGGTTGTGGAGGGCAGTTAGGCAGTCGCTCCATGTAAAATACTGGTATTCAGCTGCATCCGATTAGACCGGAAGCCGACCCCAACATAGTTGGGAAAAGGCTAGGCAGATTTTTTTTTGAGACCACTCAGTTGTCCTACCGTTCTTGCTCGTCCGAAAACGTTAATTAATAAGGAGTAGGGTTCACTACCGATGACCCTGTGAAAGCCGCGGGAATGCGCTGGATGCGAGAAGCACAGAACCTGTCGAAGTGGCGGTGCTTGGGGGAGGCCTATGTCCAGCAGTGGACGTCTGTCGGCTGAAATGACGATGAGGAGGGCTCACTCCCGGAGTATCGAAATAGTTTCGGACGGGCCCGTGTTTTCGTGAAGGACTTAGAGACTATGCTTCAAGGACAGAAGAATAATGAGAAAGAAATGACTGCAGACAAAAAATATTTAACTTTTCGACTCCTTTACCACAAAAACAGAAAACTGTACTTTTTTTTAAGCGTTTAATGCTTATTTAGAGCACAAAAATAAACAAAAAAAAAAATATATTTGCTCATATTTTTTTAAGATCAAAAAAAAATTTTTTTTTTTTTGTGAATATCTATGTTCCTCCCATTTTTTGGGGAAAAGCCAAATACTGGCCAACATTTACTCAGTAATTACTAACTTATGAACTTTTACTCAAGCATCAAAATTAAATTCCTCAGGAATCATATCCATATCACTATTTTTAGCCGAAATCAAATCTTCTAACGCAATTTTATCATTCACATTATCATTAATCTGTCCTCGAGAATTATCATTAATCTGCTCTCGAGAATTATCATTAATCTGCCCTCGAGAATTATCATTAATTTGTTCTCGTGAATTCTCATTACCCTCCCCGATTTGAGCGTCCAGGGCTTCCATGAGCCTAGAATCTTCCATTTCTTCGGATTCTGTAGAAACTTTAGTCTTTCCACTGTTAACTATAACACTAATAGCATTTGTATAATCATTTTCATTGACATCCTCATTTTTCTGGCTGTCATTCGTTTTTGCGTCATCTAACGCTGAAACAGACTGCTTACTTAAATTATCGACTGAAAATTCGTTGGACTGATATTTATTTTCATCGATATCAGTATTCTGTTCCGATAGTGATGTAGCGTTATCGTTAGCAACGTTATCGATAGTTTGTTTATCGCTTTCGTCTACGTTATTCTGTGTATCATCGTTGAGTAAGCTGTCGCTACCAGCTCCAATAGAGTTAGAATCTTGATTACTTTCAAAATCAATTTTGCAATTAATTTCGTCACTTTTCGCTTCAATATCATCAATTTGATTGTCATCTCTACTAACTGATGTCGAAATATCATTTACTTTCGACTCACTTCCTTTTTTACTTAGAACTGTACCATCATCGTAATCAAAGCTAAAATTATTAAGACTCCTATTATTAACTGTATCATTATTATTACTACTTAAATTATTATTTGAACCTTCCGTATCATTGCACACACTATTAAAGTTTTTAGAAGTATTATTAATGTCTTTTTCGTCTTGTTTTGTGACTTCATCTTCACAATTATCATTTTTCTCAGTAGTACTGTCAATCATATCACTTAATTTTACATCATTTTGTGCTTTTTGATCATTCTTCTCTGATTTATCATCATCAGCAGCAGCTATACTGACACCGTCATTATTTTTCTCAGCAACTTTATCATCAACATCAGTGTCATTGTCATCAATAACATTCTCAGTTGCTTTTCCATCATCATTTCTGTCTTTATCACCTTTCTGACTTTCATCACCCGCATTCTGACTTTGCCCATCAAACTCATCATCGTCCCCCAAATTTTCGATGATATTATTAATATCTCTCGTCACATCATCTTCTGTCTCACCCAGAAGGGAATCAAACATACTCTTCTCCTGTTTAACCCTTCTTTTCTTCTTAGGTACTTTACCCAAGCATTTTTTGGAGAAAAGAGTTTTTAGTGTTAGATTTGCGAGCGTATCAATCTTCTTCTTAGGATTAAGGACTGAACTGCAGGTTACTTCTTCGTCTGATTCGCTTTCTTCTGAGTCCCAGTGTACATAGTCTTCTTGTACATAAAATTCGTCTTTTATCTCGTCCTTAATATCCACCATTCGGTCGAGCCCGTCAGGGTCGGATTTGATTCTGAGCCTTGAAACGGACGATATGTAAGGGTACTCACAGTTTTTGTCCAAGCCGAAATCCTGTAGAAAAAGGAATTTTATTTTATTTATTTATATTTAATTAACAAGTAACAGGACTCAAAAAGTTAGCAACAATCTTTCTTATCAACTATGTTAGTACACTTAAGGTTGATGCGCTAGGGTGGACCGCGAAATTCAAATTTTCTTACGTCTTTTGCAATTTGCAGGTCAGTATCAGGTTGTATGTTGATCTAAATATTATTAGCGCTCGTAACAAATATGGATTTACAGAATTATAAACATTAAAATCAGCAATACAACTCTCTAAGTTCATGAAAGTGCCAAATGTCATGATTTCATGAAATAGTCATTCTATGCACTTACGAGATTATCCATGTTTGATTTATGCCCTAACACGTGTGACTCCGGATTTTTTATTTATCTGTCTGTGATGTCTTGTTTATACCTTTTTAGTTGACTTTTTTGCCGTAGTAGGGTTTTAGTTTAATTACTTTTATTTTTATTTGACTATGTTCAAAGGCGCCTCCTTCGTTTGGTCCTCAAAGTCAGTAACTTTGAGGACGTACAGTCACGAGCACCAATATGTATAAACTTAGCAACTTTTAAACGTGAATTTCTCCTACTGTATTGATTGTAATTTTATGTTTTAACTAGCTGCCGCCAGCGGCTTCGCCCGCGTGTAATATTTATAAATTATAGCTTATGTTACTCAGGGTAAATGTAGCTTTCCAATGGTAAAAGAATTTTTCAAATCGGTTTAGTAGTTTCGGAGCCTATTCAATGCAAACAAACAAACAATCAAATCTTTCCTCTTTATACTATTAGTAAAGACGAACATAGTATTTTGGAACCCATATTATTATTAAATAGGTATCGTCTCAAAGTTGCAATCGTTATTCCACGAGAAATCGTTATTCTACGAAAAAACCGTTAGTGAATTTTGCTGGGTGTTTATATATTTTTACTCATGACTTTAAAAGTGACATTCAACCTAAGCGTGGTGAAGCAATTACGAGGTCAACTGTACATAGTATTTAGGCTGCGTTTCCACCAGAGATGTGCGATGGAAATGTGTCGTGCGAGGATGTCTAGCTGTGCTGTGAAAATGTGTGGGGGGTTTCCACCAAAGCTGTGCGATGAAAATGTGCCTACGAGGATGTGTAGCGGAGCTGTGAAAATGCGCATTAATGTGTGGTGCGAGGATGGATGGACTGGCTGGCTGCTACAGTATGCGCAAACCTCGCAACACATCCTTCTCAACACACATTCCTCGCAACCCTTCTCTCGCACACATCCCTCGCTTGTTTTGTATGCGCAAAAATCTAGCTCCGCTGAGCCGTTTCCACCAGAGCTGTGCTGATCGAGGCAGGTAAATGAAGCGATTCTATTGGTTCTTTACAAACACATCCCTCGCTACGCATCCTCGCACATCTCTGGTGGAAATGCAGCCTTATAGTGGTACTTACCGCCGTGACATTGGACACGTCATAGTGTTCTTGCTTGAGATTCGACAGTAACGGATCGCAGCGGGACACTCGAATCTGAATAGGCCTCAACTTGCCTAGTAACACCGGGTCCACTAATAAGTCAGCTGTAAAAGAAATATGGATGATTTATTTATTCATTGATACATACAAATATTGGGACCCCACCAATGATATTGGCGTTTTTTTCTCACAAATAGAGAACCTCGTCACTTCTATGATTTAAAATATTCATCAATTGCTTGGTATTATATCGAATAATGACCATCATAGACAACTACCAATGGTAAAAAACCTATACCCAAAAAATACCTTAAACATTACTCCTCATTTTGTTAGCAGAAATTACCACAATTTTTTTTTTTAACTTAGCCAGAACTTATTTTTGTCGCTTAATCTAAGTGGCATACGTTATCTTAGTTTTAAACATTAGTGTTCATGGTTGTTATATAAATTAAGAAAATGTTAGTATGAAAAATGAAACTTCTTTAAAATTCCCCATACAAAACGCTGATTTCATATGAAATGAAATGAAATTGTTTATTCTGTAAATAGGATATTGGAATCACTTTTACACGTCATATTAAAAAGTTGTAAAAATAAGCTAGATGAGGTCGGCATTTCCTATCTGACTACTCTGAGAAGAAAGGCCGAAACAAACTCAGAGGTCACCGTCTCCTTTAAAGTCCAGACATAATCTTGGTCAGGCCATATGAGGACCATGTAGATTAGAGTCTGAAATGGTCTTTTGAGGAAAGAACCACACAGATTTGAGTGGACCTGTCCAGTCAGTGCAAGCATTTGTCAGTAATAGTGGAGCTCAACTCAGAACTTAAGGAGCTCAACGACATAGGTGGGGACCTAATATAGAGGCATGAGGAACAGGGTGTAAAGTTCACTCATCCGCTATAGAAATGGGCGGGCAACTGCCCACTGATTGATATTGGATTCTTGTATATATGTCCATCGCGCGGTAAACTCTAATTGCGCGATGCAGGATTTATGTGTGACATCAGATCTTTCATGCATAGTTCGCATGTAGCGATGTAGATACCGATAAATTTACTGAAAAATATCATACGTTTACCTTTTTTCTTTGCAGTGCAGCTTTGTTCGTGCTTCTTTAGATTCTTCAGCAACGCGTAGCTTCTCTTGCATTTGCCGCATTTACCTGCACAAAAGCACAGAATTAAAAAAAAAAATAACTCATAGGTGCGAGCCTATTGCCATCATCAAATCCAAAATCCGGGGTGCTACCGAGAAATGCTATATAGATAACACTTTGCCCAACCTGGGAAATGAACCCAAGACTTGCTCAGCAGTACCGCTTGCGACCAAAGAGAGACTAGACCAAAGAGGCAGTCTTTACGCAATATTGTCTTTCAAAATCAAATCAAAAGTCATTTATTCAAACTAGGCTGCGAATCAGCACTTTTCGAACGTCAAAATTACATAAGACAGTCCCCCGGCACGCCCACCCTTCACCACTTCCTAGTGCTTTAGCTGGGAAGAGGAAGTGGCGCAACAGACTGTCCAGCAGCACAGCTGTCTGTTCAGTTAGAAAAAATTGATTCTATACAAAAGTATGCAAAATTTTGGTCCCTGGCGTTGACAAAAAAAAAATCAATCTGCCTAGCCTTTTCCCAACTATGTTGGGGTCAGCTTCCAGTCTAACCGGATGCAGCTGAATACCAGTATTTTACATGGAGCGACTGCCTATCTGACCTCCACAACCCAGTAACTGGGTAATACGATACCCCTTGGTTAGACTGGTTGTCAGACTTTCGTGCTTCTGACGACTCGTAACGACTGTCAAAGATCCACAAATGACAGCCGGGACCAACGGCTTAACGTGCTTTCCGAGGCACGGAGGAGTCTCGGTATGTGAAAATGGTCACCCATCCACGGACCAACCCCGGCAAGCGTAGCTTAACCTGATGGATCGACCCGAGCGGCTGTTATTACTTAGCCACGAATTCCACGAGCTTCTTGACATCAACCAATAAACAACATTTTCAAACTTTTTGTTGTTAAATACGAAGCTTTTGGCCACTTTTGTATACGTGTATTTTATGCCTTTTTAGGGTTCCGTACCCAAAGGGTAAAACGGGACCCTATTACTAAGACTCCGCTGTTTGTCTGTCGCCAGGCTGTATGTCATGAACCGTGATAGTTAGACGGTTGAAATTCACAGATGATGTATTTCTGTTGCCGCTATAACAACAATGCCGCTATAAAAACAGAATACAATAAATATTTAAGGGGGCCATCCAACATACGTGATATTTTTGCCCTTTTTATAGATAATAGTAATACGGAACCCTTCGTGCGCGAGTCCGACTCGCACATGGCCAGTTTTTTTTTAACGTGCGTTTTTTTAAATCAAGAATAAACAATTTTATTTCTTTTTTTACGCAATGACCCCACTGTACTCACCTCCCGGTCTATGGTCTTCTCCTAGACACCTGTGGTCGTCGAGTAAGTTGTTGGTCGCGAACAGACGCCAGCACACGTCACATTTGACGTCGGGCACCTCTTCAGATGGTATGCATTCATTATTGCCAAAGTGCCTGAAAAGAAAAATGTACCTGTTTTTAGACTCAGAAGGATAATTTGGCCCAAAATTAATAATTTATTTCAATTAGGCACATAAAAGGCACTTTTGAACGTCAAAAACAAAGAAATAGAACTGATTCTAGTTGCCCCTTCCAAAAGGTAGTTTTCGTATGGAGAAGAATGGGCAAGAAACTCCATCGTTACTCTTTTAAAAATGTTTTACAATATTTTGTATACATCCTACTTAATATTATGAACGCGAAAGTTTGTGAGGATGGATGTTTGTTACTCTTTAACGCAAAAACTAGAGAACAGATTTGGATGAAATTTGGTACACAGATAGTTTATAACCTGGATTAACACATAGGATACTTTTTATCCCGATATTCGCACGGGATCGATACTTACGTGGTGAAACCGCGGAGCGCTGCTATTCAATTATGTAATTATGTGAAGACTATGCACCTAGAATAAGATTACTGTACCACAATAGGTAAAAAGAATGACAAATAAATTAATTATGTGATAGATACATGCTCACATATTTACAAACATTGTAAAAGTATATGATATCACAGTCCTTAATGACATTGACACGGGCTGAAGTAGATTATCCCTAATGGAAACTAGGCATGTGCCTAGCGGCGAGAGGTAACAAAGGGGCGCCTGCGCGGAAGTTGAAGGCGACGGTGGCCCAGTGGTAACGGCCGCGACGTACGAGTTGTATGTCGTAGGTTCGTACCCAAACAGGCGCTCTACTTTGTGTAAATAATTTCATCACCGCTGCTCTCAAAACGGTGAAGGAAAACATCGTGAGGAAACCGGCATGTCCTAGAACCAAAAATTCGAAGATATGTGACATCTACCAACCCGCACTGGGCCCGCGTGGTAGATTACGGCCCACTCCCTCTCACTGAGGGGAGGCCTGTGTCCCAGCAGTGGGGACGTTATAGGCTGATTATGGCTGTACTGCGCCTGAGCTACGCGCGCGGCTCCCGGGCTGCAGTGCGTCGCTCAATAGTTAGTCGCAGTCCTAAGGGGCGGAACAGCGGTCCTGGTATGGCGCGGAACAGCGGTCCTAGTATAGCGCGGAACACCGGTCCTGGTATGGTGCGGAACAGCGGTCCTGGTATGGCGCTGAACAGCGGTCCTAGTATAGCGCGGAACAGCGGTCCTGGTATGGCACTGAACAGTGGTCCTGGTATGGCGCGGAACAGTGGTCCTGGTATGGCGCGGAACAGCGGTCCTAGTATAGCGCGGAACAGCGGTCCTGGTATGGCACTGAACAGTGGTCCTGGTATGGCGCGGAACAGTGGTCCTGGTATGGCGCGGAACAGCGGTCCTGGTATGACGCGGAACAGAGGTCCTGGTATGGCACGGAACAGCGGTCCCGCTCAGCCTATAATAAAATTCTTTACTTACTCATCATAAGCTGAAAGATGTACAAAGTCTTCCTCACATCTTCTACACGTGTACGGATTCGATTTATTTCTGTGACGTTTGTGATGCGTCGCCGCTTCCTCTGCCGACACGAACCATAAGCCACAGGGGTTGCATGCCAACCTGCAGGCAAGAAAAATGTTTTTTTTTTTTTTAATTTTCAATGAGTTGGAGCTCGTGGCTAAGTAATAACAGCTGCACGGGTCGATCCATCAGGTTAAGCTACGCTTTCTGGGGTTGTTCTGTGTGTACCGAGGCTCCTCCGTGCCTCAGAAAGCACGTTAAGCCGTTGGTCCCAGCTGTCATTCGTGGATCTTTGGCAGTCGTTACGGGTCGTCAGAAGCCCTAAAGTCTAACATCCAGTCTTACCAAGGGGTATCGTATTACCCAGTTACGGGGTTGTGGAGGTCAGATGGGCAGTCGCTCTATGTAAAATACTGGTATTCAGCTGCATCCGGTTATACTGGAAGCCGACCTAGCTTCTGACGTTTCATAAGTGCCCATGTAGGTTTATGTGAAATAAAATATTTTGATTTTGACCCCAACAATTTTTTTTTCGAACTTAGTCTATATGGATGATGTTATAATAAGTTCCTGTCACTGTTATTTACAGAGCAGGTATTAGAATTTGTGTGGGGAAGGTACCACAGCTAAAAAGTGAAGAAAAAAAAAAAAAATACCAAAGTCAATTTTTTTTTTTTTTTTTTTTCGAAAGTCGGTGGCAAGAAACTGAAATTCAAAACCAAAGACACCGTCTTCCGAAATAAAGTTATTTTTCAAGCGTTTTTTTTTTTTTGGAAGTCGGTTGCTTTTTTCGTATTTTTTTTTTTTTAATATCTATTACTCACCTAGGACTGGTAAATCCAACACAATGAACCTTCATATGGCTCATATTCCCCTGAGAGTTCTTGTTCGCCTGCCCACATATGACACACTTGTACAAGCGGGGCGGTGACGGCGCCCGCTTCGGTGATATCTTTGGTGATTTCGACGGCGCTGTGGTGACACGTGGTGATGATTTCGGTGATGATTTTGGTGTTTGTGGTGTTGTCCTTGTTTGTATCCTGAAAGGAAAATTGTATACTACCCATAATGGACTCAATCAGCCTAGACTTATCGCTACTATGTTGGGGTCAGCTTCCAGACTAACCGGATGCAGCTGAATGCCAGCAACATACAACCTGATACTGACTTGCAAATTGCAAAAAACGTAAGAAAATTTGAATTTCGCGGGCTACCCTAGCGTGTCAACTTTAAGAAGCTGGCACAGATAGACTGGATGCGGAAGGCGGAGGACAGGGTGTTGTGGCGCAGCTTGGGAGAGGCCTAGGTCCAGCAGTGGACTGCGATAGGCTGAGGTCATTGAACAACTAAATAGTACGTACTTGACTCTCTTGTTGGGCGTTTCCAGTTTAACAGGCTCTTTATCTCTCGAACGCTTCAGTCGCGGCGTTAGCAACGAATTATCTTCATTCTGTTGACAATCATCATAATAATATTAATGGTTAAATGGTCTAGTGGTCGCAAAGAAAGAAGGAAAGAAAAGAAAAAAATGGGACACGCACAGGAATAAAAAGTATGTACATAATTAAAATAAAAAGTACAATTTAAAACTAACAAAATATTTAAATAACGATCTGTGCGAGGCCAAAATGGCTCCTATATCAGCATAATGCTGCGAAATTAAAATAAAAAAAATACCGCAACCCTGTCAAAGTCAAATAATTTATTTCAAGTAGGCACATTAAAGGCACTTTTGAACGTCAAATACATAGAAATAGAACTGATTCTAGTTGCCCCTTCCAAAAGGTAGTTTTCGTATGAAGAAGAATGGGAAAGAAACTGCACCGTTACTCTTTAAAAAAAAATGTTTTACAATATTTGGTATACATCAATTATATAATTACATGTGAAGACGATGCACCGAGAATACAATTACGATAGGTAAAAAGTATTAAAAATGGAGCAATGACAAATAAATAAATTAAGTATGTGATAGATACATGGTGCTCACAATTTGGTATTCTGAGAGGGCTGCCACGGACACGCCAACGTCCATAGATAAATACCACTACAGATTTGATGCCCTTTGATAATTTTCCCTTGTACATAATTATTATTATAGATATTATAAGTCTTTGTTAGTTCTTAGAAAAAACATAATAAGTTAGTTGAATTAGGTGTTAATACTTATTTATATTAATTCAGTTTAATAACAAATGGAGAATAATAAATTTCAGTACAACAAGTAAAAAAAAAAAAAAAAAAACTACAGATTACAAAATAAATAAAACAAAAATATAAGTAAAAATCTTTTTAAAAACAAGCTTTTAATGAACTAAAAAGTACTATAATAAAACTTACGTAAACATAGAACTTTAATATTTTCTTAAAACCTTGAGGCTTATGTTCAAGTTTAGTGTAAGAAGGACATTTACGCCTCAAGCTTTTAAGAAAATATTAAAGTTCTATGTTTACGTAAGTTTTATTTTAGTACTTTTTAGTTCATTAAAAGCTTGTTTTTAAAAAGATTTTTACTTATATTTTATTTTCTACTTTTTAGCATTAGGATTTGTTTAAATATCTGTTCTATCACAAATCCAACGAATTACGTTTTCCCATGGGCACCTTTCGGCTCCATCATCAGACCCTGAACACCACTTAGTGTCAAAGCACTTGTTAATAAATGACCAATGAGTCCAAACACGATGGTGCTATCTTGTTTGATTGACAAGTTCCTATGGCCAACTTCCGGCTCCATCATCAAACCAGCTCCATGGTACCATTTTTTCAAAATGTCTCGGTAGTTGTATGAGTTCGCCAAGTTTCAGCTCAATCGGATGCCATGCTTGAAAAATTGATGACAAAAGGAGTAACCGGAAACACATACGAACAGAGCAAGCTAATATAAAGCTTGTAAAAAATAATAAAAGTTGTAAATTTGACCTTCAATATCTCCGTAACCAGAAGGTTCCCAGGAATGGTCTAGAGAAGAAAAAAATGATCACAATGATGGGAATAACAAGTGACTTTTGTCTTGGTTAACCGTCTTTTTATACCCGATATTACTAGCTGTCGCCCGCGACTTCGTCTGCGAACCAGGATGAAAAGTAGCCTATGTCCTTCTCCAGGTCAAGATCTACCCCTATGCAAAATTAACAAACGAATTCACTTTCGCATTTATAATATTAGTAGGATTATGTGCCAGAAGTTTAATCTAATCTAATCTAACTACTATTATAAACGCGAAAGTTTGTAAGTATGGATGGATGGATGTTACTCTTTCACGTAAAAACTACTGAATGGATTTGGATGAGTCAGACAGATAGTTTATAACATGGATTAACACATAGGATACTTTTTATCCCGATATTCCCACGGGATCGAGTCTTACGCGGGTCAAACCGCGGGGCGCAGCTAGTTATACAGTATGTTAACTAATAAAGGGCGTTCCCGTTAACCTGCAATAGTACAGCGTCTGTACATGCCAAAAAAAATATTACCATTAAAAAAATATATATATTTTGTTTTTGTATAGTAAAATATTCACAAAAAATATTAAATTGCTACGGAAAATAAACTCTCTGTACACGCCCACTTGTCACACTTGTTTTTCTACGTTGAAATACAAGTGTGCGTGTACAGAGTGTTTCTTTTACGTTTAAATTTAATCGTTTTGTGAACATTTAACGACACAAATAAAAAAAAAAAATTTTTTTTTTGAGTGGTAATATATTTTTTAGCATGTATAGACGCTATACTATTGCAGGTTAACGGGAACGCCCTTTGTTAGTTAACACACTGTATAAATAAATAAATGCAATTTTACAAAATAAAAAACAAAATGTAGTATTTAAATGATACTAGCCTTTGTTTGCTTCTTCAAGATCGATTTTGGAGTAACCTTCTGTGATGTCGGTTTATCCTGTAAGAAATATAGAGGCATATTTCTAAAACTGATATTTCAAGTAACTAGGTACGTACAGTCACGAACTTTAATTGATGAGCCACCTTCAAACTTTTCAATTTTGCAGTTTCATATATTCACGAGATTACACGATTAAACACGAACTCAAATCGCACGCTCGTAAACAAGATGACAAATAAATTACCTTTTATCGGAAATAGTCTTATCCATAGAGGTTGACTAATAATTTCTCAATGATAAAAATAAATACAATGTTGCATTAAGCTTATCCAATCTATTTGTTACTGACCTCCTTTGAATCATAGCTCATTAACACGATAATTCTGAAAACTTAACTCAAGACAGTGACAGTTGTCAGAGACGTTACTTTCGAACTTGTCGAAATGACTTTTAATATTTATCCGTACGCTAACGTTACTATCGCAACAGTAACCTAGCAACGATAAACAATTGTTGCTAGGTTACTGTTGCTAGAGCTGCAATTGGTTGACTTTGAGTAGTCACTCTGCTGTCCAGTTTGTAGTTCTGGCTCTCAGGTTAGCCAACCGGTAAAGATATGAAATACAATTTTCTTCTTCTAATACGAAGACATGACTTTGCGTGACGGGAACCGAATAAACCCGATTTGCATTAAACGGCTAAAATACGAACAGTGCCAGGTGGCTCATCAATTAAAGTCCGTGACTGTACAGTACGACACAACTTCGGCGTAGCATAAATTCGAAAACTCGCATTAATTAATTTCAATTTTACGAATGTACATGTACACATGTGGTGAATGTTCGGATGGTGATCGGTTTTAGAGCGTGGTGACAGACGGACAGACAGACAGACAGACAGCGGAGCCTTAGTAATAGGGTCCCGTTTTACCCTTTGGGTATGGAACCCTAAAAACAAGACTGTTTATCTCTGTACATATTTTATTTAAATGAAATTCAAGAATCAACACGTGTTATCGCACTATGTACAGGAATAACTTGTTTTTTTACGTTCAACAACAACTGGTGGATCAACTTACGTTGGTCAGACTCTACGAATTTTGCCGATGCAAGTATCTTGACTATTTGTTCCTGACGAGGGTCCCCCGACCGCACACGTTTTTTTTTTTATCATGTTTAGTTATCATACCCATCACGTTGGGTTTCGATATCTATTTTATCTACACCCATGCTATAAATCCTCTATAAAAGTTTCTGAAACAGTTAGCTTATTGCCAACATTAAAACATCCAGTGTCATAGTAACCATAATATCATCCAAACGGGTGTTATAATGTTGTACTGAATTTCATAATGCAAATCATTTCAAAAAAAGAACATTGTCATTCACGAGAATTTCACTAACAAAGCACCGTAATTTAAAAACAAAACACATTCGAATTCGAACAATTTGAATGTGTTTTGTTTTTAAATTACGGTGCTTTGTTAGTGAATTTCTCGTTAATGACAATGTTCTTTTTGTTCGATATTGGTATTTCAAAGAAACTTTAATAGAAGATTCATATCATGGATGTAGATAAAGTCTTGTATGCAACTGTAAATAATTAGGTATTAAAACAGTCATGTGATACTATATGATGGATAAACCCACATTCGTGTTTTAATAACCCCTTATTATATTACAGTTGCATAAATAACTATTAATCTGACCCTGTATATTATCTTACCTTCAAGCGACTCAGAGACATATGGTCATCTTTAGAGCTGGTCCGATGGCGCGTCACTCTGGGCGGCGTGGGCTCCCGCTTGCTGAAGCGGCTGGACCGAGAGTCTGTAAGTATCCTATTTTCCAGCTGTCGGGAGAAAAAAAATGTATTTTATAACATTCTAGAGAACCAATCCTTCTTCGCACGCATAGAGATATAATTATAGTATACAGTGCGCGCAACAAACTATGAGCTGCAGGCGTAGCATGGCGCTCTACGAAGAATAGATATAGCTTTTTCTATACACAGACAGTTCGTTTCTTCATTTTTGACATCCACCGTAGAAATCTTTCTACAATCTGTCATTTTGTCTTTTATTTCTAAACGATCTTTGTCTAGGTCTTTTTGTAGGTAGACTATTTCGAAGAAAGATATCTATCCTTACTGTCAAAATCACACTGGTAACCGATAAATCCTATGACAAAACAAAGAATTCTGAGTCGAATTATGTAAAAGAGTGAATTTCGTAAAAAGTGCAGTTGACTCTTTCTACTTTGCTGCCGTCGTACTGTCTACAGGAAACGTCATTTTTGTCTACTCTTCCGTCGACAAAACAGTGCTCATGCTACGCCTGCAGTAGACATGGGTTTGAACAACACGACGTCACTTACCACACTCACTCACTTGTCAGTTCGAGATTCATTCAATTTGTATGTCACAGTGAAGCGGTACAAAATGTTATTTTGAGGTGTTGGGACATTCAATCATTTTGTATGCGACATTTGAAGTGCCTCTTGTATGTTCGACCCAACAGTAATCTATAGCTCACTTGTCTACGATGCGCACTAAGCGATTTGTGCAATACGCGCACTCTATGTAATAATATATCTCTATGTTCGCACGGTTTTTACAATTTGACAAAACGCTGAGATGTCTTAGATATATGTAATTTAATATTAACGCATTATACACAAAACCTATCGGAAAAAATTCTCTAAATTATGCTGAAAACCTCATCAAAAATCTATCGCGTGGATTAGAAGAACAACACGGACATACCGACAAACACGTGAGAATTCTCCAGAAAAGGTGCGACCTGTTATTTGGGTCGCATCTAGTTTGTACGTTACACTATTGAGATAAAGTTCATTATGGTTTGTACAAAAAAATCGCTTCCATTGCCGTTCTGCGGCGATGTATATTGAGCCAGCCAAAGAGAACATAAAAAGTGTCAGTGGAAACTAATCTTTATAGATGTCTTTTTTTTTGAGGGTGGGAGATCATCCAATGACTTCTCCCGCTCTGGGCGGAGCGGAAGGGCGTGTCAGACTTTTACTGACTAAAACCCACCCGTGTTCCTTCAGTTGCCTGTTGCCAAGGTCCCGGTATCCCTTTCGGACTTTCCCGCAACCCTGGCAGGTTTATAGATGCCTTAAGGTTACTTTTCCTTAAATTGTGAAAACAGATTGATACCTTGACTTTCAACTCTGGCTCCCTCTTGACTTTGACTTTGGGATTCAGTTTCTTCTGCTTGGACAGGGGCTCCCCATCCGAATCTTCATTCACATACACCGGCTCCGTAAGACCAAGGATGCATTCACCGGCGTCCGGCTGTAAGATTATATATTTTTCCAGATATGAGACGTAGATAGATGGATTTTTCGCCCCCGTAAACCACTTTATTACAACTCTTATCGAAATCTTTAGAGCTGTTTTCGAGAACGTAATTCCAAATATATCATTACATATCATAAAACGTCTTCTGTCTGTTCGCGCTAAACTCAAAAACTACTGCACCGATTTTCATGCCGTTTTCGGTGCAGTAGTTTTTGCGTTTATCGCGAGTAGAACGACAGACAGACGCGGCGGAGGACTTTGTTTTATAATATGTAAGGATGTATACAAATATTGCTCATTTATGATCTAAATTAAATGATGTTGTAAACCGACTTTAATTTATAATATGTATATAAATAGATATAGATAAGCACTTTATATAGTCTTGTACTATGAACAATGTATGCCAGTATTTACTGTCGAGTGGTGTTCTTATGTTTTATCAGACAAGAAGATATAAATCTCCCTATTTTTAAGCATAGAAATATGAATAAATTAGAGAGTCAACTAGTCTGCGTTATTTGCAGACTGTTACTGACCGCAGGGCGCAGACTACAATAATGTGGCCGGATCGTCGGCTTCCCTTACCAGCCCGACATCCGCAGCCGCGGTACTCGCTTCGCTCGCTCGGCTCGTGCGTACGGAGTTCACAGTTCTAACCTAACCTTTTTTGTGGGTAAACATATTTAACCTAATCTAACTAGTTCGGTTCCGTGGCAGTACTTTATTACTTGAACATGGAAATTATTGATTATGGAAAAAAAATATGCTCTATTACATGTTTTTTTTTTTAATTATGTCATCCCCGATCTACTCCATATGCCAAATTGAAAATGACCAAAGAATCTGGCAGCCGATTCAATAAGGTAGCAGAGGCATTACCAAAATGTTATGCTTACCGCTCCTCTAGGCATGGATTGCGGGGGCAGGCCGAGCCGCAGTCGCGTCCTCTTGTTGGTCTGCCGACACATCTCCAAGAACTCGTAGAAATCATTCACTTTGTCCACACAGAGCTCACAAATGAGGGGAGGCATTTTATCGTCCTGGTGTACCTGGTAGAAAGAACGAAAATATCTGTGATACATACTAGAATAAAACAATTCGCTTTTTGTGTGTGTGTGACTCTCTCAGCCTATAATGTTCCCACTGCTGGGACACAGGCCTCCTCTATGTGAAACGGGTGATAGACGTGCGTGCAAGTACGCGTACTTATGGCTCGGCGAGCTTACTCGCCCGTCTGTCATCGCCGCGAGCTAATTTGACATTGAAATTTTGAGCAAGCTTCGTGTGTCACGTGTGTCACCGACGGCGACCCGAGTAAGATCGCGAACTTAAAGACCGCGTACATTAAGTACGCACGTTTATCACCCACTTGAGAGAGGTTGATCCGCCGTAATAATAATAATCCGCCAAGCGGGGCGGTGCGCAATGATAAATGTCACAAGTCAGCCTTCGTATTTTTGGTTCTAGGACATGCCAGTTTCCTCACGATGTTTTCCTTCACCGTTTTGAGAGCAGTGGTGATGAAATAATTTACACAAAGTAAAGCGCTTGTCTGTGTTCGAACCTACGACCTACAGCTCGTAAGTCGCGGCTATTAAAACTTCATACTATCACTGCTCTCTGTGACCAACAAAAATAAAAAAAATATACTTCCATAAACACAGTCTGCAGTTGGTGGCAAAGACCTATCAATTTTTTTTTTTAAACTGTTGCCCCACACTAAGAATTTCTTCCTGTATTGTGGGTGCGTTTATTAATTGAACAATATTAAAACCTTGTTTTGTTACTGAGATTTTACAGCGTTTTGTTGTTTCATTCCTTTTACCTATAGTGGTACAGTTATCTTATTCTAGGTGCATTGTCATCATATATAATTATATAATTCATGTATACAAAATCTTGTAACACATTTTTAAGAGTAACGGTGGAGTTTCTTGCCCATTCTTCTCCATACAAAAACTACCTTTTGGAAGGGGCAAGTAGAATCAGTTCTATTTCTTTGTTTTTGACGTTTAAAAGTGCCTTTTATGTGCCTAATTGAAATAAATTATTTGACTTTGACATTTTTATTATTCAATTAGTCGCAGATGACATGGTTCATGGTTCACATGCCATGTGGGGAACTACACCCAGTGGAGTCTGCCACATCTTTAAGATTGGTTGTTTCATTTTAGCACAGCAGTAGCAGTGCTCAGATGCTGTTCGCAGCTTCGTCCGCTTGGCACCTAAATCTTTTTTAAAAATAAAAGTAGTTTATGTTACTCCTTATAACATCCGCTATATACCAGTGAAAATCCTGTCAAAATCGGCCCAGAACAAACGACAAAAATGTTAAAAATAGTTTTTTGTTATAAGTACCGTGTAACTAAAATACTGACTTTTATATTTTTATTTAGTTAAAGCTGGTATTTTGAAATTACAAACAGACACTTCAATTTAATTTATTTGTATAGAAAATCCACGTGGACGAACCAGCGGGCAGGAACTAGTCTACAAGTATATTTAAAAAATAAGGGAAAAGCTCATTTGGCATCAAAATAATTGTCCACTTCACTGTCAATGGAAAAAGTGCCCAGAAGTCTGGCAGCATTGCCACGTTGGATGGCAATCCTGATGGGCAAGCCTTCTGGTCACGTGAAGAGTCATTTCAATGAGAAAATTGAATATGCAAGCCTAAGATAACCTATTTCAAATTTAGATTTTAAAGCGAAACAAAATGAAGCATTACGCGATATATATCAAATCTATACATTTTCTAAGCACCATAATAGTATTTTACTGTAATTTAATAACGCTTTGAATAGTTTATAATCAATTTTATCCTACTTTCACTCATTTGTTTGACAACAAACAGTATATTTTCAAATGCTTTTATTTACAGGAAGATATGAGTGGGAAAGCTTGAATTAGGTTCCAAATGGTTGGAAATATATGCACAATAGTTATTAATGAAGTATTTTTGTTTTAATTACCTCAATTTGTACACAATCGCGAACTTTTTGCCTCAGTTCCACATCGGTGTCATCCATGTCGACTACATTTTGAATTATCGGCATTTTGTAGCCGGCACCGGCTCCACACAGGCGACATGCTCTGTATATCTCATAAATCGTCTCCTTGTCCTTTTTAGAATTCAACTGGCGATCCATTTTCGACATTGTAGCATTTCTATGTAATTTAACAACTATGACGACGATTGCCGCTTTTCCGCCATTAGAAATGATACCACAAACGAAAAATATGAAAATCACAGCTTAAAATCATTTTTTTTTAACTTTTCATTTATGAAAATCGACTAAACAGCAAATCAACCAGGCCAGTGATAGTGTTAATGTTAATGAGAGGTTTTGTCTTTTTCCGAGCATTTTAAAGTTCCGAAGTAAAACTAGAAACCCCTATAGTTTCGCCATGGGTTTGTCTGTTCCTGTCTTGGAACTAAAAATCTGTAATTAATTTGGCATGGCTTTAGATAGTAATCATGACGTTTCACGGAAATAAAATTGTGAAATAAAACCTGACGAGCATTTGAATCAGGAATTAGGAATCCTTATCAGGAAAGCGAATCAGGAAACCATACATACGTACGGCCTAAATAGTTGAGTTTTTATGTCTCACCACTATTTCCCCCATAGACCATAACCTTTTCCTTCTGTATAACTTCATTGTACGTTATCTGTGGGTGGTTTGTCAATGTGCAGTGGTTTTGCGTGGTGTTTATTCGCTGAATTTTGCAGAAAAGTGCTAAAATAACCGCGTTTCCGTATTATTTCATCAAGAAAGTGTCGGCGTATGCCGATTTTGCGTTTTTCAGTGTATTGTTTCTTGTAAGTATAGCGTTTTTCAACTGAAAACTGCGTCTGTTTATATAAACCTACCGATTTGAACAGTGTAACCGCCTTTCGGGTTGCACACATTTTTTCTTGTCATGACTGCACTATTTACTTTATTTTCAATGATCTTGTGGGTATTACAAGAAAGATTCGCCTCCTACAGATATTTTTGGGATAAAAAATATTTTTATAACCTTACACCTTGAATAAAATGCGACTTTTTACGATTTCCTATAAAAATTCATCTGATCTCCCCTGTGTTGAATTTGGTCGCTTAATACGTCATAATTTGGAATGTCTAATTAAATTTTAGTGATAATTTATCAAAATTAATAAATATAAACAATTTGGCAAATAAAATTGCAGTGATCATTTCTTCAATTTAAATTTTATAAAAATTGGAATAGTTTAAAACTTCATAAACTAAGGTTATATATAGTAGAAACATACTTACTTGGCTGTCCTTGGCCTAATGAAACTCAAATTCCTTTAGTTCAGTGTAGTTTCGTTTTCGCGCTAAAACTACCCTGCTTGCTGCTTGTCATAAAACTCTAAGGTCCGTATTACAGAAGGAAACTCAAGTATTGATCTCTGTTTAAAACTAGTTTTAAGTCCGCTTTTAATTTTAGAACGTTGCTCAAGCATAGTTTCATTGATCTTAGTTCAACTGAGTTTGGCTTTATTTTAAATCTCTACTCAGTTACTCAATTGAACCCAAGCAGTGATCAAATCTGTAATCACCCAAGTGTGGTCGAGACCGTGCTTGAGCATAGATTGTCATGTCAAATTGTCAATATTTCTTCTGTTCCAATAGTGCAATGTCGAGTTCTGTTGATATTGTTTTAAATTAGGTACCTACTATCAAAATCATAATCGATATATTTGAAGAGGTAGATTTATTTAACGATAATTCTATTATAAGGTTGAACTTTTTCCAAAGTACAAAATTTTTTCTTCCGTCCTTGTATTACCGATCGATTCCCAATGTGATGAGATGTGGATGAATGTGGGGATAATCCGTGAATAAAATCAGCTAAAAAAAATAATTAACATAGACAAACAACAAACAAATGTTTTTCACACTGATGTTTTGACATACTGACTTTTTAAATAGCATAATTTACTTATTTAAGGCCACAAATACAAGTCTTTTAAGCTTGACAATTTTGCTTACAAAATTACTATAAGTACTTCACTTCTTCAATAAATGGGGCCTTTTACTATTCAGGAATGAAATAATAATGCTGATTTCCTAAATAACTGGGGTTCTATGGTGTATTTTAATATTTCTAATCCAATGAAGATCGGATCAAAGTCAGTTATTATAATAAATCGTAAACGAAAACAGGCCGATGCATAGACAATACACATCTCTGCTTGAGGCTCGATTTGAGTCTCGATTCAGCTGAGTATAGATTGATTGCCGTTCTGGAATAAGACCGATGCTCAAGTACTGATTCTATACTCAAACAGTGATCAACTGATTGCAGATCAAACTGGACTTGAGGAACGTTCTGTAATACGGACCTAAGGTCCGTATTACAGAAGGAAACTCAAGTATTGATCTCTGTTTAAAACTAGTTTTAAGTCCGCTTTTAATTTTAGAACGTTGCTCAAGCATAGTTTCATTGATCTTAGTTCAACTGAGTTTGGCTTTATTTTACATCGCTACTCAGTTACTCAATCGAACCCAAGCAGTGATCAAATCTGTAATCACCCAAGTGTGTTCGAGACCGCGCTTGAGCATAGATTGCCATGTCAAATTGTCAATATTTCTTCTGTTCAAATAGTACAATGTCGAGTTCTGTTGATATTTTTTTTAATTAGGTACCTACTATCAAAATCATAATCGATATATTTGAAGAGGTAGATAATTATAATAACTTATATAACGATAATTCTATTATAAGGTTGAACTTTTTCCAAAGTACTAAATTTTTCTTCCGTCCTTGTATTTTAAAAGTCTTTAATATGAATAAAATCAGCTAAACAAATAATTAAAATAGACAGAACAACAAACGAATGTTTTTCACACTGATGTTTTGTCATACTGACATTTTAAATAGCATAATTTACTTATTTAAGGCCACAAGTCTTTTAGCCTTGACAATTTTGCTTACAAAATTACTATACTTCACTTCTTCAATAAATGGGGCCTTTTACTATTCAGGAATGAAATAATAACGCTGATTTCCTAAATAACTGGGGTTCTATGGTGTATTTTAATATTTCTAATCCAATGAAGATCGGATCAAAGTCGGTTATTATAATAAATCGTAAACGAAAACAGGCTGATTCATAGACAATACACATCTCTGCTTGAGACTCGATTTGAGTCTCGATTCAGCTGAGTATAGATTGATTGCCGTTCTGGAATAAGACCGATGCTCAAGTACTGATTCTATACTCAAACAGTGATCAACTGATAGCAGATCAAACTGGACTTGAGGAACATTCTGTAATACGGACCTAAGGTCCGTATTATAGAAGGAAACTCAAGTATTGATCTCTGTTTAAAACTAGTTTTAAGTCCGCTTTTAATTTTAGAACGTTGCTCAAGCATAGTTTCATTGATCTTAGTTCAACTGAGTTTGGCTTTATTTTAAATCGCTACTCAGTTACTCAATCGAACCCAAGCAGTGATCAAATCTGTAATCACCCAAGTGTGGTCGAGACCGCGCTTGAGCATAGATTCTCATGTCAAATTGACAATATTTCTTCTGTTCCAATAGTACAATGTCGAGTTCTGTTGATATTTTTTTAAATTAGGTACCTACTATCAAAATCATAATCGATATATTTGAAGAGGTAGATAATTATAATAACTTATTTAATGATAATTCTATAATAAGGTTGAACTTTTTCCAAAGTACTAAATTTTTTCTTCCGTCCTTGTAAACACTTTTAAAATAGTGTTTAACCGATCGATTCCCAATGAGATGAGATGTGGATGAATGTGGGGATGATCCGTGAATAAAATCAGCTAAACAAATAATTAAAATGAAAACAACAAACAAATGTTTTTCACACTGATGTTTTGACATACTGACATTTTAAATAGCATAATTTACTTATTTAAGGCCACAAATACAAGTCTTTTAAGCTTGACAATTTTGCTTACAAAATAACTATACTTCAATTCAAAGACCTTTACTTCTTCAATAAATGGGGCCTTTTACTATTCAGGAATGAAATAATAACGCTGATTTCCTAAATAAATGGGGTTCTATGGTGTATTTTAATATTTCTAATCCAATGAAGATCGGATCAAAGTCGGTTATTATAATAAATCGTAAACGAAAACAGGCTGATGCATAGATAATACACATCTCTGCTTAAGGCTCGATTTGAGTCTCGATTCAGCTGAGTATAGATTGATTGCCGTTCTGGAATAAGACCGATGCTCGAGTACTAATTCTATACTCAAACAGTGATCAACTGATTGCAGATCAAACTGGACTTGAGGAACGTTCTGTAATACGGACCTAAGAACAATAGTCACATATTACTTTTACTTAGCATAGGTACTTGTGAGGAAACTATCGAGTTTGAATGTGGATGTTTGTTTGGCTATAAGAGTAGGGGAATACCAAAGAAACGATGTATGCAAGGGCAGACCCAGGCGGGGGAGGCACAGGGCCGTTTGGGGCAGGGGACTCTAAACGGTCTAATCTATAATTAAATAACCGCAATATAATAATAATAATGAAGCAAAAACCTCATGGCTTTTCATAGTAGACCCAGGGCCGGATTTAAGGCGGGGCAACAGGGGCCATGGCCCTGGGCCTCCACAAAATAGGGATCTCTACAATATGATTTTTTAAAATAAAAAACAGTATTAATTCACAAGGAACCTTTTTTAATTTTCTTTTCAGCTCTTGGGTTCGTGGTCTCAAAAATGATGTGTTGAATTACTGTGATAGCTACCAATAGCTGAATTAAATCTATTTTTTTTTCGTCTTTTCCATCAAATTATAGGGGCCTCCACTTCTTGGTTGCCCCAGGGCCTCCACACCTTTAAATCCAGCCCTGAGTAGAGCCAGCCTTCAATAGTGAAGTAGATATAACAGGTAAAATTAGTTTACTTATTAGAATTTATTTATTTGCCCAGTTTGGCAATAAAAAATGCTACCATTGGTAAACAAAACAATTTGGTTTTGTTTATAGGAATGGAGCATTAGTTAAATAAAATCGAACCATCTGAATGGACTGGACTGAATGCACTCTCAATCAATCAATCAATACAATTTTTTATTTCATTTTACATACACATAAATTATATTTTTAAATATTAGAATAAAAACATATATAAAACAATAATACAATGTTATTAGATCCCGTGGAAATATCGGGATAAAAGGTATCCTATGTCCTTCTCCAGTTCATGGTGTACCTATGTGCCAAATTTCATACGGGAAAGTCCGAAAGGGATACCGGGACCCTTGGCAACAGGCAACTGAAGAAACACGGGTGGGTTTTAGTCAGTCTGACACGCCCTTCCGCTCCGCCCAGAGCGGAAGGGCGAGAAGTCAGGCAGGTTGCCTTATATTAGACGTGCTAAAACAAAATATGCTAAAATAAATAGTATATGTATACTATTTATTTTTATAAACATTTTGTTTCATAACAATAAAGCATTTAAAGTAGGTCTCAGAAGTAGGTATATAAAATTCTCAGATACTTATTGCACAATATTTACAAAACATTGCGAAATAATAACACAATGTACCTTTCGAATTTCAAACTGTTTTTCTCATTTGAAAACCTATAATCCTTAGTCTATGGCTCTATGCATTTGTCATTATCAACAAAAGAGGTTTTGTCATTAAATTCTCATTCATTTCATATCAAAATATTATAGTCTTCGCCTCATGTTTTATCATTTTGCACACCTCCCCGTGGTATGTTGCATAACATTTCATTATAAGGAAAACTGAGAAGTATAAATAACCTCCTTGCTATAAATTTTATTCAGTACAACCAAATCACTCTGTGATGCTGGTTGATTTAACAAAACACGTTGTATGAGGTTGAAATTATACGCACTATATTTCGACATACACGCAACAACACACTTTAAAAAATATTAAAAAAAAAACAGAATTGATAAAAAAAATTTAGAAAGTTTAAAAAAATCATTGACTTAAAAAATAGTATAAGTTGTTAAAAAAAACATTAACTAAAGAAAAAAGTTAAAATTAATTTCAATAATGTTGTTCAGTTCTAAAATCATAACTTCGATTGTTATGTAATCTACAAGTAAGTCATTTTTATCACTCTTCATAGTATATTTTAGTTTATTTATTATAGTTTAATTATTTTATATTTATCATATATCATTTTTATTATATTTAATTGTATTTCACAAATAATTACACATAGGTACAAAACTTGAGTCATATTTCGACAAAAGGTTTTGTGAATACAAAAAAAAAATCTTGTTCAACAGTAAGTGAAATAGAGCTTTTTCAACCCTATTTGACCAGCTTTGAACAAGAATTACTAGAATAACCTGAATTTATGGTTATTTAAACAAAGAATAACGCTTGTAATCCCCGAAGGGTTAGACAGAGGTGTAGCTATAGTACACCCACATTTCGCCAGTTATGTTTAAGTCTCATGTAATAGGGGGCGAGCCTTTTGCGAACCGGGCACAAATCCAGACTATTTTGGACATTTTAAGTCCTTGTTGGTGCATTTTGTTTATGGGTCACTAGCTTCCGCCCCCGGCTTCGTCCGCGTTGTATGTCGATAAAAAGTATAGCCTATGTCCTTGCCCAGGATGCCATCTATTTCCTTGCCAAATTTTGTCGAAATCCGTTCAGTGGTTTAGGCGTAAAAAGGTAACATACAGACACACAGAGTTACTTTCGAATTTATAATATTAGTATAGAAGTATGTATTTTCTTGCACCCAATATTACAAAATTACCTTAATATTATGAAATCATTTATAAGGGAGAATTTAACATAGAGACAGCCTCGTTGGCAAACTGTTTGAATACACGATTGTTTAGCCTAGTCACCTGGGTTCGATCCCCAGGTATGGAAATTGTTATTGTCAGTCCTACCAAGGGGTATCGTGCTACCCAGGTTGTGGGGGTCAGATAGGCAGTCGCTCCATGTATAGTACTGGTATTCAGCTGCATCCGGTTAGACTGGAAGCTGACCCCCACATAGTTGGGAAAAGGTTAGGCTAGAAATTATAAATAAGCGTCGATATGCGCAGTAATGTTAGGTTTCAGTATGCATATCGCTCTGACGTAATCACACGTCATGTTAATTGCGCAATATTGTTCCTTTCGAAAAAAAAAACAAATTAAAAAGAATTTTCAAAATCGGTCCACAATAGGGAATATGCATGTGATTCAAATATGGGTCAAATATTTTTTTCTATAAACTATGTTACTTCAGAATTAAGCCTCCATCAATATTTTTGAATAAAATTTCTTTTTGAGCGAGAAATTAATTTTTAAAAAGTCCCAAAAAACTGTGGGTAATTCAAATACTTGAAAAGGCTAAGAGCGGATGTGACGTAACAATCCGGGCTAACAATCAAAATGTCAATGTCAAGTCAATCAACAAGTGTCAAGTCAATGTCAAACGCTCATAGAAAAAGGAGTGTTTGACGTTGACTTGACAGTTGCTTGTCTGTTTTCACGAACTGTGACGTCACCACACCAAGCGCGCCAAATGGAGGGCGTTTAAATAGCCCGGATCGGTTGAATATTCTTAAACATTTTTTTAACTACTTTAAATTGCTTTTTTGCCGTCGAATTTTTTTTTACTTTTATTTGACGATGTAAACTATCGAATAAAAATATTAAAAAAATACATGCATATTCCCTATTGACGAAAATATCGATAAAAATACATTAAAAAAAAGAAAATCTTACATAAAGTCGAACATAGAACATCCAAACCATTTTGGAAGTCGGTAATAAACGTCGAAAGTCGAAATGGCTAATAATTTTAATATGCTACTGTTTGTTTACCCTTACAAAATAATAATAATAATAATAATCTGCCTTTAATAATAAAACATTTCTTTTGTTACAGAGAATGATGGTGAAAGTCTAGCATAGATTAAGTATAATAGAAGTGAAAAGTGGATTATAAGCAAAACTAGTGAGAAGAAGTCGTGAAAATGTTTCAAAAACCGGCTTTTGGGTCTACGGCCGCCAACTTTGGTAAGTGCTGATAAAATACAATAGACGTAGATATATTTATAGTAGTTGAGGAGCTCGTGGCTACGTAATAACAGCCGCACGGATCGATCCGTCAGGTTAAGCTACGCTTGCCGGGGTTTGTCCGTGGATGGGTGACCATCTTTACATATAGAAACTCCTCTGTGCTTCGGAAAGCACGTTAAGCCGTTGGTCCCGGCTGTCATTTGTGGATCTTTGACAGTTCGTTACGAGAAATCAGAAGCCCGAAAGTCTGACAACCACTCTTACCAAGGGATATCGTATTACCCAGTTACTGGGTTGTGGAGGTCAGATAGGCAGTCGCTCCATGTAAAATACTGGTATTCAGCTGCATCCGGTTAGACTGGAAGCCGACCCCAACATGGTTGGGAAAAGGCTAGGCAAATTATGACGTAGATATATTTAGTAACCTATTCCGCTTGACAATTCTTCAAGAGTCTTAAAAACCCTGTAAGAACCCTAACGCAAAGTGCGTCATCTTTGCGTCCAGCGCTCGGTGTGGTAACACGTCGCGTTCTGGTTTACAATTGCTCAATCGTCATCCTGAAGATACCTCGTTGAGAGGTGAAACACGTGTCGATTTCTTACAGGGTTTTTATGACTCTGGAAGAATAGTCAAGCGGAATAGGTTACTAAATATATCTGCGTCTATTGTATTTTATAATGGATTTCTGCAAAGTCACGCCTGAATCAATTAACTAAGTGCTGATAAATTATTTTTAGTCTTTGGTGAATAAATATTATTATTTTTGTTTTTTGCCACCGACTTCCGAAATTAAAGTTATTTTCACACCGTAGGGTTCTTCTTTGTTGTTCTTTCTTCCTGCCAGAGTTGCGAGAAAGTCCGAAAGGGATACCGGGACCTTGGCAATAGGCAACTGAAGGAACAAGGGTGGGTTTTAGTCAGTAAAAGTTTGACACGCCCTTCCGCTCCGCCCAAAGCAGGGGAAGTCATTTGACGAATTACCAATCACAAAAAAAAAAATTTTTTTTTTCTTCAATTAATTTTTTTCCCCTCCTAGCTTAGGGTAAAACTAGCTTGTATTATTGCTGGACAAAATCACCCTATATTTTTACCCGACTACGGCTGAGGGTTCTAATTTTGACTAGTTTGAATGTATGTTCATTTGTCCCTCATAGCTTCTATACTCCTCATCATAATAATTGACAAATGAGGTATCGTTGGAAGCGTCTTGATCGCCCGCTGATTATAGGCTGTGACGTCACACTTAAATTAAATATGGCGTCCTCTAGTGGACATAAAGTCATGAACAAAAAAAAATATTTGCAGAGGCAATTATTTTCCTAATATTTGCCTAGAGATGGGTTGAAGTCTGGTCTTAAAGCTTGAATTTAGACGCAATTTATATTTGCGCAATATTAGAAAATAATCCGTGACGTATTGTATGAAAACATTGGTGATTCATACATGCAAATATTTGTATGTATGAATCATCTCTGTTGACTTATGACTTGTGATGTAGCGACGGGAAATCCATACTGCAGTATACAAGTTCGATTAGACTTTTGAGGAACATATTTTTGATTATTGGTTTGTGCTACTCGAGGAGCTCGTGGCTAAGTAATAACAGCCACACGGGTCGATACATCAGGTTAAGCTAAGCTTGCCGGGGTTGGTCCGTGGATGGGTGACCATCTTTACATACCGAGACTCCTCCGTGCCTCGAAGAGCACGTTAAGCCGTTGGTCCCGGCTGTCATTCGTGGATCTTTGACAGTCGTTACGGGTCGTCAGAAGCCCGAAAGTCTGACAACCTGTTTTACCAAGGGGTATCGTATTACTCAGTTACTGGGTTGTGGAGGTCAGATAGGCCGTCGCTCCATGTAATACTGGTAGTCAGCTGCATCAGACTGGAAGCCGACTCCAACATAGTTGGGAAAAGGCTAGGCAGATTGATAGATCATTATAGATTATGCTGAAACTTCCTCTAATTTCCACAGGTTCCTTCAATTCGGGTACTTCGACGGCTTCGCCATTTGGGGGCTTTAAGCCGACGACTGGTACAAGTGCCTTTGGCGCTCCGCCCGCGTTTGGGGCAGCTACCTCAACACAACCTGCTACTGGTGGAGGTATGTACATCATCTTACAGTAATAGTGTTCACACGGTTCGGCGCGCCAATAAGGAGGGCGTTTAAATATCCCGTGTCGATTGGATATTTTTCTGCTCCCTCTCACAGAGAGGAGGCCTGTGTCCCAGCAGTGGGAACATTATAGGCTGATTATGCTATGATTGGATAATTTTATAGCTATTTATGCAACTGTTAAATAATAAAGGGTATTAAAACACGAAAAGCCGAGTGTGATAATAGTATCACATGAGTGTTTTAATACCTCATTATATACAGTTGCATACAAGATTTTATATGAATCTTCTATAAAACTTTCTTTGCAATTCGAATATCGAACAAAAATGGGGCGGTACGACGTGAATTCGAATTTTTCGAATTCGAATGTGTTTTGTTTTTAAATTACGGTGCTTTGTTAGTGAAACGCTCGTGAATGACAATGTTATTTGAAATGAGTTGTATTATGAAATTCAGTACAACATTATAACATCCGTTTGGATGATATTATGGTTACTATGACACTGGATGTTTTAATGTTGGCTATAAGCTAACTGTTTCAGAAACTTTTATAGAGGATTTATAGCATGGATGTATAAAAACATAAAAAAAAAAAAATTGTGTTAATTATCGAATAAAAAAAATATATAAAAAATACATGCATATTCCCTATTAATATCGCAATTTTCGGCAATTGTGGTAACCTATGTATGACGTCTTGCCCATACCAAAATTGTAAAGAAATTTCCAAGAATTGCGCAATTTTTAATTGCCCAGGCAAATCCACCATATTGCAGAGATATATTTAATAAAGAAAACATAATTCTACCACCCCTCAGGTCTTTTCGGCACCACGAACACAACCGGAGGCCTGTTTGGGGGCTCCACAGCCTCAACGTCAACCGCAGGCTTCGGCGCCAGCACCTCGGGCTTCGGCTTTGGGGCTGCGCAGCCGGCCACGGGAGGCCTGTTTGGAAATACGTCTACAGTCGGTGGAGGGCTGTTTGGGGCTACGCATAATCAGGCCGCTTTTGGAGCTAAACCCACAGGTGAGTTATCATTTTTAGTCTAGCGACACATCTACGTAACACACGCCATAGGGACCTCGCGTGATACCCGGCCACGGAAATTACTGGTCTTGGTCGTGGCCAGTAAATTCCAGTAATTACAGTGCGCGAGGTCAAAGTCAAAGTCAAATAATTTATTTCAAAAGAAACATTAAAGGCACTTTTGAACGTCTTAAAATAGAAGTAGAACTGATTCTAGTTGCCCCTTCCAAAAGGTAGTTTTCGTATGGAGAAGAATGGGCAAGAAACTCCACCGTTACTCTTTTAAAAATGTTTTACAATATTTGGTATACATCCATACTATACTATATAATATTATAAATTCGAAAGTAATTCTGTCTGTCTGTCTATCTGTCTGTCTGTCTGTATTTTACCTTTTCACGCCTAAACCACTGAACGGATTTCGATAAAATTTGGCATGGAGATAGATGGCGTCCTGGGGAAGGACATAGGCTACTTTTTATCGACATACCACGCGGGCGAAGCCGCGGGCGGATGCTAGTATATTTTAAATGCGAAAGTGAGTTTGTTTGTTTGTTTATTTGTTTGTTACGCTTTCACGCCAAAACGGCTGAACGGATTTGGATGAAATTTGGGTAGACCATGACCTGCAATAGGACATAGGATACTTATTATCCCGATATTCCCACGGGATCGAGACTTACGCGGGTCAAACCGCGGGGCGCAGCTAGTCAATTATATAATTACAAATGAAGACGAATGACAAATAAATTATCTTCTCTAGGTTTTGGTTTCGGTGGAACCACCACGACTGGCGCTACGACTGGAAGTCTGTTCGGATCCACTCCATCCACCGGAACTGGCCTGTTCGGACAGCAGACCAACACCCTCGGCGGTGGTGGCCTGTTCTCCACGAATACTGGTAAGTGGGGAGATTCATCAACATCTTCATCTGCCTTTTCCATGCAGCTGACTGTCAGTATCCTACTTCCTATCCTATACAGGCTGTAAGGGTAAACAGTCTTGTCATTCAAACCATGGGTAGTTGACTTAAATATAAAAATAAATGACCGAACACAACAAAAAAAAAACGTCATTTTCATTAAAAGATTTTAAAAAGTTTCTATCCGACAACGTGCTCTCTAGTGAAACAGCTGACTGACTGATGGAGGGGTCGCGCTCGCGGCCGGTCAGTTCACATCCCGTACCCCCCGCCCGTGTTGAGACACAAGTTCGTTGCCCTAGCGCATAGGACAACGAACTTGCGTCTCTTGTGGTAAAATGTAGAATTAAAAAAAAGAAAAAAAATGTTGTAATTTTCCATTGATTTTACGTTCTATAAATGAAACCAAACCACTGGTTGCAAGGATAACGGTGTTTACCCTAACACCCTGTATAAACGCGAAAGATTGTGAGTATGGATGGATGGATTTTTGTAACTGTTTCACGCAAAAACTAGAGAACGGATTTGGATGAAATCTGGCACACAGATAGTTTATAACAATTTTTTTTTTTTTTTTTTTTGACGGTTGGAAATCATCCAATGACTTCTCCCGCTCTGGGTGGAGCGGAAGGACGTGTCAGACTTTTACTGACTAAAACCCACCCGTGTTCCTTCAGTTGCCTGTTGCCAAGGTCCCAGTATCCCTTTCGGACTAACCCGCAACCCTGGCAGGCATCGGTCCTAACGGACCCCGCCAATTGTGCTGACATCTCTTTGAGGCGCGCGTGGAACACGACGCGCCATCGACCCGGGCCTGGTCCTGATCGGACGGCGAGCTACCCATTGCTCGCCGTCCGCAAGCCCGCGCCTATGGTGGCCGGGAATCCGCCTGGGATTCCCGACGCCCAGGGCGTTTCCAGCGGCGGCGGCGGTTAGCGTGAGGGCGCAAACTTTGCCTCTCCCTCACGCGTTCCGCCTCCTCCTTCGGCTTCGCGAGCATTACTGCTTCGAGATAGTTTATAACCTGGATTAACACATAGGATACTTTTTATCCCGATATTCCCACGAGATCAGGACTTATGCGGGTGAAACCGCGGGGCGCTGCTAGTCTTACATAAAGTGACTGCTTATCTGACCTCCACAACCTAGTTACTGGGTAACACAGTACCGGTTGGTAAAATTGGTTGTCAGTCTTTCGGACTTCAGCTACCACTAGCATTTTCCGCAGACAACGGGCCGATTTAAAAGCAACATAAGATAATTATTTTACCCAAGGACAATTTAATTCAATTTAATCGTGGTTTAAAGGACAGCATGTAATACAGACCTTGTCTGATCCGAAAGGGGGCGCCTAGGTACCGCGCCTAGGGGGCGCATAAGAAAGTTATTACTAAACGTGATTTTTTTGCTCGTTTTTGCTCTATATTGATAACGGCAACAGATAGACAGTTGAATTATTCACAGAATATTTAGTTATATATTCATTTTAAAAATAAATAATTAAAGTAAAATAAAACAAATATTTAAGGGGGGCTCCCATACAACAGACATTTTTTTTGCCGTTTTTATAGATAATGGTACGGAACCCTTCGTGCGCGAGTCCGACTCGCACTTGGCCGGTTTTGTTGTTACACGCTGTATGTCGTTGGTGAAATCGGCCCTAAGTCATATTTTTTGGAGCGACTGATCTGTTGTAAATGTTCAAAATGTATCTATGTTCAAAATGTATGTATGATCTGTTGTAATGTATTCATATTATTTTTATTTTATTTTTTCCAGCCGGTGCATTCGGCCAACAACAACAGCAACAAACAGGCACAGCGCACGTCAAATACAACCCCGTGGTGGGCACAGATGTGGTCGTGAAGTCGGGCACCTCGCAGAGCGTGAACATCAAACACCATTGTATTACTTGCATGAAGGTACGCCGTCACCATCATTGACGATTGACCAGTCGCAAACCAGAACACGACGTGTTGCCACACCAAGCGCTGGACGCAGAGTGAATCAAATCGTGCGGCTCGTCGTGTTCTGGTTTGCGACTGGTCAATCGTCATCCTGAGGATGCCTCGTTGAGAGCTGAAACACGTGTCGATTTCTGACAGGGTTCTTTATGACTCTTGGAGAATATTTAAGCGGAATAAGTTACTAAATATCTCGTGCTAAGGAGCTCGCGGAGCTCGTGGCTAAGTAATAACAGCCGCTCGGGTCGATCCATCAGGTTAAGCTACGCTTGCCGGGGTTGGTCCGTGGATGGGTGACCATTTTCACATATCGAGACTCCTCCGTGCCTCGGAAAGCACGTTAAGCCGTTGGTCCCGGCTGTCATTTGTGGATCTTTGACAGTCGTTACGAATCGTCAGAAGCACGAAAGTCTGACAACCAGTCTAACCAAGGGGTATCGTATTACCCAGTTACTGGGTTGTGGAGGTCAGATAGGCAGTCGCTCCATGTAAAATACTGGTAATCAGCTGCATCCGGTTAGACTGGAAGCCGACCCCAACATAGTTGGGAAAAGGCTAGGCAGATGATGAATAAGTTACTAAATATATCTACGTCTATTGTATTTTATAATGGATTTCCGCAAAGTCAAGCCTGAATTAATTAACTATCGCCTCCTGGGACTTAACCATAACTGGCGAAATGTGGTTTGTACTATAGGTACACCTCTGCTAGCTAACCCTTCGGGGATTGCATACGTTATGTTATTTACACATGGAGGAGCTCGTGGCTAAGTAATAACAGCCGCACGGGTCGATACATCAGGTTGCCGGGGCTGGTCCGTGGATGGGTGACCATCCTTACATACCGAGACTCCTCCGTGTCTCGGAAAGCACGTTAAGCCGTTGGTCCCGGCTGTTTTGTGGATCTTTGACAGTCATTACGGGTCGTCAGAAGCCCGAAAGTCTGACAACCAGTCTTGCCAAGGGGTATCGTATTACCCAGTTACTGGGTTGTGGAGGTGAGCTAGGCAGCCGCTCAATGTAAAATACTGGTATTCAGCTGCATAGACTGGAAGCCGACCCCAACTTGGTTCGGAAAAGGCTAGGCAGATGTTATTTACACATTACTACTAGGCAGATGTTATTTACACATTACTACTAGGCAGATGTTATTTACATATTACTACTAGGCAGATGTTATTTACACATTACTACTAGGCAGATGTTATTTACACATTACTACTAGGCAGATGTTATTTACACATTACTACTAGGCAGATGTTATTTACACATTACTACTAGGCAGATGTTATTTACACATTACTACTAGGCAGATGTTATTTACACATTACTACTAGGCAGATGTTATTCACACATTACTACTAGGCAGATGTTATTTACACATTACTACTAGGCAGATGTTATTTACACATTACTACTAGGCAGATGTTATTTACACATTACTACTAGGCAGATGTTATTTACACATTACTACTAGGCAGATGTTATTTACACATTACTACTAGGCAGATGTTATTTACACATTACTACTAGGCAGATGTTATTTACACATTACTACTAGGCAGATGTTATTCATACTTACTTAAATGTCTCGCTGATGGTGGCGCGTGTGTTGGATCATTCGGTTCCCTACAAAATGGTTGACCTGGATGGTGCTGATCCACGTGTCATATTCGTGAACGGGCGCCGTCAGTTGAGACTGGTCATCTCTTATCTGCCAGGACTTATTTTTATATTTTGAATTGTTTTTGATTATTTTTCGTTTGACATTGTTCTCACATATAGAAGCACCAAGAATACTGTACTATCTGTATATATAAAAATAAATCCCCATTTGCCTTGGTCACGCCATCACGCGTGAACGGCTAGACCTATTTCGCTAATTATTTTTCTGTTGTGTTTGTTATTGTCAGGAGAAGGTTCATATGAAAGAAAAAATTAAAAAAATTGCGCGGAAAATTAGAAAATTTAAGAATAATTAACCACCATATAACATTATTTCTAATCTAACCTTAGCCTATATAAACGTTGACAGGACAACGTCTGTAGGGTCAGCTAGTTGATTTATTTATTTATTTGCACTATGTACACTCAGTTACAGGCTCGGCTAAAACTTATGAGTACATGACCCTGTTAGGGCGCAGCAAGTATTATTACCTAAGTAGATTAAATCTAGGATCAATAATTATATTGCATAGGTAACTAATAGATATCAATATCACAACATTAATTATTATTACATTTATGATTATATTTTTATCGCCAGGAATATGAGAACAAGTCGTTAGAAGAGCTTCGTCTTGAAGACTACGTGGCCGGCAGGAAGGGCAACACTAGCGGCGTGTTCGGAGGGTTCCAGCAGCAAACGGAGAACAAACCGCTGTTTGGGAACACTTGTGAGTTCACATTCTTTTTACCCGACTATGACGAAGCAAAGAGGGTTAATTTTGACCTTTATGTATGTATGTTCATCGTTTCCCTCATATTATCTTCTGGTACTACTCATCACAATTTAACATGGCGTGCATATGGCGCCCTCTAGATGATAAAGTCATCAACTGACTGATTTTTATATGATTACTTTTATTTGTAAAGTATTGTATTATTTTAATTATTGCGAATGTGAGGACTAAGTGGATTTTTATTTGGATGAAATTTAACATAAATGGGTAGACCATGGCTTGTAGACATGGATACTTTTCATCCCGACATTCCCACGGGCTCAAAACTTATGCGGGTGAGACCGCGCGGCGCAGCTAGTAATGTATACACGAAATCTATTATGGGGTTATTAGCCTTTTATTCCAAATAGTCACTACAAAAAAAAAAACATCAAAAGAAGTGAAAAATAACTTTAATTTCGGGAGTCGGTGTCAGCTTTTCAATTTTTGCCACCATTTTTTTCACCTTATAATGTCGGCCCGCAGCGTTCGGCCAGCCCGCGGCGACGAGCGCGGGGCCAGTGTTCGGCGGCGGCTCGCTGGGCGGCGCGGGCTTCGCGCAGCAACCCTCGTCCTTCTCCTTCGCCAACAACGCGCAGACTGCTACCAACACGACGGGACTGTTCGGGGCTAATAAACCGGCCTTCGGGGCTGCGCCTACCACCGGTATGTTTACGCAACTTTCGAAGGTTCAGCAACTTTCCAACCCATCCTAAACCTGACCTCAGAAAATTGAGGACCGATGCCTGTCAGGGTTGCGGGAAAGTCCGAAAGGGATACCGGGACCTTGGCAACAGGCAACTGAAGGAACACGGGTGGGTTTTAGTCAGTAAAAGTCTGACACGCCCTCCGCTCCACCCAGAGCGGGAGAAGTACTTGGAAGATTTCCCACCCTCAAAAAAAAAAAACAAAAAAGGGTTTGCGCCTACCACCGGTATGTTTACGCATCTTTCAAAGGTTAAGCAAGTTTCCAACCCATCCTAAACCCGACCTCAAAAAATTGAGGTTAAGCAAATTTTCTCAGGTCATGTTTTGCAAGGTACAGTGCAACTATTTTCTTAATGCCCCTCGGGAATCATTGCATTTCCGAATACAAACGAATGCTAATTTCCATGTCCATCAATTATTTTAGATTTATTGTGGATAATAATTTGAACTGAGAACTAAGTGTTAGATCCCCACTATGAAATCAGCGTTTTGTATGGGGAATTTTAAAGAAGTTGCATTTTTCATACTAACGTTTTCTTAATTTATATATCAACCATGAACACTAATGTTTTAAAACTTTTATGCACTACTGTTTAAAAACTAAGATAACGTATGCCACTTAGATTACGCGACAAAAATAAATTTAGGTCCAAGTTAAAAAAAAAATAGTGGTCATTTCCGCTAACAAAATGAGGAATCATTTTTATTTTAAGAAAAATATAAGTAATAAGGTTTGTTTTACTATTGGTAGTTGTCTATGATGGTCATTATTCGATATAATACCAAGCAATTGATGAATATTTTAAATAATAGAAGTGACGAGGTTCTCTATTAGTGAGAAAAAAACCCAATATTTTATTGTTGTTTTGATTTCCGTGTGAACTATACAACGTGCCGCTACAATGGCGACATTAATTTAACACACGGGTAAGGCTAGTGGCCAGTAACCATAAAAATTATAATAAAATAAAATAATTCGTAAATTGAAAAAAAAATAATTTTCAAACAAACTAAATAATAAAAACATAACCAAAATTGAGATCACTCTTTGTAAAAGATTCATTCATGTAGGTACCTACCAGCTGGCTTACGTTCCATCGGTCAAGATCCTTTATCGGCATAATTTCTAGGAAATTGCGCGGCTTTCCTTTTATTCGCCTACATATGATCCGTGACCCCGGCAAATGAACTCTTCGCTACAGTTATTTAAGTACAGGTTGCTCCAGGATGGTAATTTAGAAAATTGTAAATAAATCAATAAATAATAACATTTAATGAAATTAAAATATTTTCCTAAAACGAATACGCGAAATCGGATACGTGTGTTAAATTAATGTCGTCATGGTAGCGGCACGTTGTATAGAGCTGTAAAACTATTTTCCTTAAACTATTTTCTTACATTTTTAAAATAAATTAAATTAACGTGCTTTCCGAGGCACGAAGGAGTCTCGATATTATGTAATCATACACGATGATGATGTTGCATGTCACGGTACTTTCTGTTGCAGGTGGTACGGGACTATTTGGTGCCACTACCACTCAAGCGCCTAGCTTTGGTACCAACACCTCCACATTTGGGTTTGGTGCTACCACACAAAATCAGGTGAGTTTTTTATGACTGACTTATTGGCTAATTAACATGTATTCTAACCCATATTCTCGGATGATTTGATAATTCGAATGTTCGCGAAAAACCGGTAATACGGATAATTAGATAATTGTGAAAACTGCGAGCAACTTGGATGTAGCGCTCGCCGGCCGCTGCCTCGGCACGGCTCGCGCGCGGTTGGTCACAGTTGTAACCTAACCTATTTCAACCAGTTTAATATGACGAATCATATAATCTGCCTGCGACTAGATAATTATTAGACAATGGTGAATACATGTCTGCGTTAGATTGTATGGTATACAAAATTTATTTTATTTTATAATTTATTTATTTTACGTAGGTTTTATATTTTAGCTAAAAACGTTTGGACATGATAGATTTTTACTCTTACTATAATCATCTATAACGTTCCCACTGCTGGGACACAGGCCTCCTCTCAGTGAGAGGGAGTGGGCCCTAACCCACCACGCGGACCCAGTGCGGGTTGGTAGATGTCACATGTCTTCGAATTTTTGGTTCTAGGACATGCCGGTTTCCTCACGATGTTTTCCTTCGCCGTTTTGAGAGCAGTAGTGATGAAACAATTTACAGAAAGTAAAGCGCCTGTCTAGCTTTGAATCTACGACCTACAACTCGTAAATCGCGGCCGCTATCACTGGGCCACCACTACTCTCATTATTTGTCTTGTTTTCAAAGAATTCGTACAGGGGGCCTAACACCACCGCTTACAGCAGTATTATTTTAATACTAGCTGCGCCCCGCAGTTTCACCCGCGTAAGTCTCGATCCCGTGGGAATATGGGGATAAAAAGTATCCTATGTGTTAATCCAGGTTATAAACTATCTGTTTGCCAAATTTCATCCAAATCCATTCAGTAGTTTTTACGTGAAAGAGTAACAAACATCCATCCATCCATACTTACAAACTTTCGCGTTTATAATATTAGTTAGATTACTTCAGTGTAGGAAAGAGATGAAGCTCTACAGGACGTATTCAGGGCAGCTCCATCTCTTTCCCCCACGAAGTAAGATTAAAATAATACTGCTGTAAGCGCTGGTGGTAGGCCCCCTGGAGGCGTAGCATGAGCACCTTTTTGTCGACAGAAGAGTAGACAAAAATGACGTTTCCTGTAGACAGTACGACGGCAACAAAGTAGAAAGAGTCAACTGCACTTTTTACGAAATTCACTCTTTTACATAATTCGACTCAGAATTCTTTGTTTTGTCATAGGATTTATCGGTTGTCAGTGTGATTTTGACAGTAAGGATAGAAAACTTTCTTCCGAAATAGTCTACATATAAAAAGACCTAGACAAAGATCGTTACAAACGAACGACAAAATTACAGATTGTAGAAGGATTTCTACGGTGCGATGTCAAAAATGAAGAAACGAACTGTCACTTTGTATAGAAAAAGCTATGTCTATTCTTCGTAGTAATAGAAAGCGTCATGCTACACCTGCAGGTTTGCCTACCCCTTCGAGGAATACTGCCGTGATGTGTCTCTGAATAACTTACCTAACTGATGACCGTCCCACAGCAACAGCCCGGCGGACTACTGTTCGGCGGCGCGAAGCCTGCTACGACAGGCTTCGGTGCAGCACCCGCCAGCTCGGGCTTCGGCGCCTTCGGCTCTAGCGGAGTGTTCGGCGCCAAGACGCAGGCACCTAGCTTTGGCACACAGGCTCCCGGTGAGTTCATCATCTGCCTAGCCTTTTCCCAACCATGTTGGGGTCGGCTTCCAGTCTAACCGGATGCAGCTGAATACCAGTATTTTACATGAAGCGACTGCCTATCTGACCTCCACAACCCAGTAACTGGGTAGTACAATACCACTTAGCAAGACTGGTTGTCAGATCTTCGGGCTTCAGACGACCCGTAACGACTGTCAAAGATCCAAAAAATGACAGCCGGGACCGACGGCTTTACGTGCTTTCCGAGGCACGGAGGAGTCTCGGTATGTAAAGATGGTCACCCATCCACGGACCAACCCCGGCAAGCGTAACTTAACCTGATGGATCGACCCGTGCGGCTGTTGTTACTTAGCCACGAGCTCCTCCGGCGTTCTTCCTGGAATGAATCCTCTAAAAGATATACAACTGAAGATGTCACAATTCATACCCATTATCAGTTACTCAACTGTGAAAAATAAAAACTTGTTACCAAAAAAAAAACAACTGACTTCCAAAAAATAAACAAAAAAAGTGAAAAATAACTTTAATTTCGGAAGTCGGTGTCTGCTTTTCAATTTTCGTTTTTTGCCACCGACTTCCGAAATTAATGTAATTTTTCACTTTTTTTGTGTTTTTTTGTGGAAGTCGGTTGTAGTCAGTAGGAGACTGACACGCCCTCCCGCTCCGCCCAGAGGACTGACTATGAAGTTTTAATGCCATCATTATTCCACTGCGAAAAAAGGATGTAGCTAGCGGCCTTGTATAGCTCCGTCCCTCTCACACAGGAAAAATGGTGGCATTAAATACGTCGTGGTATAGACGTGCTGAGCGGGTTAGTAGGCAGTTAAAGATAACTTCCCAGCCAAAAAAAAAAGGTTTACTTACAAGATAATAACACCCAGTATTATTTCCTATAGCTTTCGGCTCAATGACGACTGGAGCCTTCGGCACCACGACGTCGAGTGCGGGCGGCCTGTTCGGAGGACATCAGAGCTTCGGCAAGCCGACCACAGCTCCTACCTTCGGATTTAACACACAACAGCCTGGTCTGGGTAAGTCATCATCTGCCTAGCGTTGATGGGGTCAGCTTCCAGTCTAACCAAATGCAGCTGAATACCAGTATTTTACATGAAGCGACCGCCTGTCGGACCTCCACAACCCAGTAACTGCTGCAGTACGCTGGCCGGGGTTGGTCCGTGGCATGTCCATACCCCAGTAAGTCGGTAATACGATACCCCTTGGTAAGACTGGTTGTCAGACTTTCGGGCTTCTGACGACCCGTAACGACTGTCAAATATCCATGAATGACAGTCGAGACCAACGGCTCAACGTGCTTTCTGAGACACGGAGGAGTCTCGGTATGTAAAGATGGTCACCCATCCACGGACCAACCCCGTCCAGCGTAGCTTAACCTGATGGATTGACCCATGCGGCTGTTATTAGATTTTTTTTTAAATTAAAACTTCTTTAATCGCCTTGAGCACTTTTTGGGTGAACAAACATCATGGAACTCGCGTCATCGTCACGCTTGCAGTGATTTGGTTGTTTTAAGCGCCATCTACCGTTTGAATAATGTTGAGGTTACGCACTGTTGCTTAGTTTTCATTTCTTCTTACACTCGCTCGGGCGTGAGTCAGGAATCCATATTGGGGCCGCCTCTGTTTCTGATCATGATCAATGACCTAATTTGTAAGATTCGATTCGCAAAATGTCTACTATATGCCGAGCTAGCTGCGCAAATCAGAACAGAGGTGGATTGCGAACTCCTACAAAAAGATATCAATACCGTCTATGAGTGGAGCATTGCGAACAAGTTGTTGTTTAATATTAGTAAATGCAGCGTTATGACTTATGGTCGAGGGTTGAGACCAATAAAATTGGATTATAGTTTGGGGGGTATAGTGATCACTCGTGTCACCAGCGATAAGGACTTAGGAGTGACTTTCGACCGCAGTCTGACATTTAGAGACCACGTGTCTGCCCTTGCAAAGGAATCCTTCAGGCGTCTGGGATTTGTTTTGAGGAACGCTCGTGACTTTCGCAATCCCAGTATTGGGATCCTGCCGTTTTGCCGAAAAGATTTTGCCCAAATTTCACTACCCAAACAAATTTTAGCAACCTTTTTTTATACCAATGCAATGTTTGGAATGATTTTAGTACGCACATTTTCATTTGGTCAAATTTATACTTGGTAGAATATTATCAAGGATAATGTCATTTAGGCATTTGGTCTTTAATCAAATGATTTATTACAGCAAACAATCTTTAGATAATAAACGTTTGGTCAAATGATTTGTTAGGTTAGGTTAAAACTGTGACCTACTACGCGCGAGCCGAGCGAGCGAAGCGACCGATGCCGCGGCAGCGGCCGGCGAGTGCCAGAAACGACTAGAATATATAGAAAAAAAACAGGCTACCCGAAACTGACGACACTTAACATTTGGCAAATTTTATTTTGCGCCAACTGAAATATTTGACTACATAAAAATTGGTAAAAGTACTATTTGTTATACAAGTTATTGTTTAAACGTTCACTTGCCAAACATTAGGTTTGCGATACAATTATTTGTGAAGAGATTTTTTGCTAAGTAATATTTTGGCAAATGAAATTATGCGGAAAATTGTTTGGGAAGTGATAATTTGACAATTTATTTTCGATGAAACAAGGGAGACCCCCCAGTATTATTAAACTCCTAGACACCACTTTGGTTCGGAGTAAACTCGAGTCCAGCGCCTGTGTCTGGCATCCACATACTGCGTCACAGACACTGATGCTTGAGAAAGTTCAGAAAACCTTCTTGAGATTTTTGTACCAAAGGCTGTACCATCACTATCCATTCATGTACCCAACGAACTATCTTCTAGGGGTGTTGGGTTTCAATTCGTTGGAGGTAAGAAGGGGCTTTGATCAGCTCACGATTGCCTGTAAAACCCTAAACGGTCGTATTGACTGCCCTGAGCTCCACGGACTTTTCTGCTGCCTATTTGTGCCCGACAAATACGTTAGGCACCGTCAAAGCCGCCGTCATAACCTGTTCGCACTACCGCTATCTAGATCTGTTGCTAGAGCTCAATCCCCGGTATGTCGAACCCTAAGGATGCTAAACGCCCTCCTGACTACCGACCCTGAATGTGATGTGTTTGCTGATGATTGGAAGAAAATGATGCGTGCTTGTCTGGTGTTTTGTGAGAGACAATACGCGACGGTGTCCACTGTTACATGTTAGTTTATGATGTTTTATTTATTTATTTAACCATTTATGCAATTAATTATGAATACTTTTCTTTTATACATCCACGAATTGTATATCTTTGAATTTGAATTTAATTTTTGTATTGTATGTTATTTGAATGCTTATTTTATTTTAATCTTTATAATTCTATGTTAATTAATGTAATTGGACTTGTGCCGTTTTAATTAACTATAAATAAATAAATAAATACATTTCTATCGCCAGTCCCTAACGACTGCCCGCATGTATTTTTTAACCGACTTCTTCAAAAAGGAGGAGGTTCTCAATTCGTCTGAATGTTTTTTTTTTTTTGTATGTATTTTACGCCATTACTCCGCCAATTATGAATCGATTTTGATGATTCTTTATATGTTTGGTAGGTCATGCTTCAGAGGTGGTCCCATATAAATTTTATTAATTTCACTTGCGTAGTTTTTGAGTTAGCTTCAATAATTACGTATTTTTCCCACTTAGTACGAATTTCGGAAGTCGGTGGCAAAAAACGAAAATTGAAAAGCAAAGGCACCGACTTCCGAAATTAAAGTTATTTTTCACTTTCTTAGTGTTTTTTTTGGAAGTCGGTTGTTTTTTTTTTTTTAAATGCTTTTTAGTTAAAGCTCGTTTCCCTATAATTAATTTCATATCATTCACAGGTACAGGTCTCGGTGGTGGTCTAGGTTCAAATCAGTTCCAAGCCAAGCCTGCCGCGCCAGCCTTCGGTCAACTGGGTGCCACCATGTTCCCGCAACAAACTCAGAACAACACCTTTAAGACTGGTGAGTTTTTGTAGCCAATATTATTCTAACACCCAGTTGTACAAAGACAAATATTAATGCCCCATTATTTAATGGATCATTAACTCTAATCATCATCTACCTAGCCTTTGCCCAACTATGTTGGGGTCGGCTTCCTGTCTAACCGGATGCAGCTGAATACCAGTATTTTACATGGAGCGACTGCCTATCTGACCTCCACAACCCAATAACTGGGTAATACGATACCCCTTGGTAAGACTGGTTGTCAGACTTTCGGGCTTCTGACGACCCGTAACGACTGTCAAAGATCCACAAATGACAGCCGGGACCAACGGCTTAACGTGCGTCCGAAGCACGGAGGAGTCTCGGTATGTAAATATGGTCACCCATCAGCGGACCAACCCCGGCAAGCGTAGCTTAACCTGATGGATCGACCCGTGCGGCTGTTATTACTTAGCCACGAGCTCCGGATCATTAACGCTAATAATTTCATTAATTAAAAAAAAGAACCTTTCGAAGCGGTAGACCGCGAAATTGAAATTTTCTTATGTTTTTTACAATTTGCAAGTCAGTGGTGCCGATTCTGTTGTTCACAAACTAAACTAAGAATAAGAATAAGATTAATTTATTTGTAAAACATAATTACATACAAAGATCTTAAAAATTAGGTAGTGCGCTATGTTTTGCCAATGGTGACATACAAATGATCAATAATTTTTTTTTTAAAAAGACGATTAATTGATTAGGTCCTATTGAATTACAATGTTACATTTATTACAATATAAATAAAGTGTTTGAGTAGGTACCCAGTTATAACGCATATTAGCGCATGCATGCAAATTACATTTTATTACAATTCAGAGTCGATTTCATTTCATGTCAAAATTTTAAGTCAAATTTTAAAATTCAAAAGATTAGTTTAAAGTGTATGTCAGAATTAATTTAAGTTCAGTGCCACTTTTTCTTTCTATTTCATTAAGAAAACGATGGAAGATAAATTTTAGTTTAGTTATGTCAAATTAATCAGCGCCTGACGTAAATTGACGTAATTTTACTATGCAAGTTTTTAATCACGTCTAAACTTGTATGGAGTAGTGACAGGCGCTGATTAATTTGACAGGACTAAACTAAAATTTATTTTCTGTCCTTTTCTTAATGAAATAGAAAGAAAAAGATGCACTGAACTTTTAGTTTAGTTTGTGAACAACAGAATCGGCACCAGTGGTTATATGTTGATTAAAATTCGATTCGCGACCGTAGAATCAGCAATACATTACACAATTGTGCGCGGCAGGTAAACTGAAGCGTTCGCGCGCGGCAGATTGCCGCTCAATGTGTGGATACACATTTCGATTCACGCGAACCGCACTGTACGTACGCGTGCGCAGATGTGGACCCGTTTTAATGATGTTATTTTGTTAACAGGTCTGGACAGCGGTCTCGGCGGTGGTATGTTCGGCAACAACAGTTCTCTGGGCGGCATGGGTATGGGCATGGGAGGTATGCTCAACAACCCTGCTGCGGGGATGAAGTAAGTATTCATATATAAGGTCCCCACCTATGAAATCAGCGTTTTGTATGGGGAATTTTAAAGAAGTTGCATTTTTCATACTAACATTTTCTTAATTTATGTAACAAACATGAACACTAATGTTTTAAAACTTTTATGCACGAATGTTTAAAAACTAAGATAACGTATGCCACTTAGAATAAGCGACAAAAATAAGTTTTGGCTAAGTTAAAAAAGAAATAGTGGTTTCTGCTAACAAAATGAGGAGTCATTTTTAAGGTATTTTTTATGTTTAGAAAACTATAAGTAATGAGGTTTTTTTTACTATTGGTAGTTGTCTATGATGGTCATTATTCGATATAATAACAAGAAATTGATGAATATTTTAAATCATAGAAGTGACGAGGTTCTCTGTTTGTGAGAAAAACGCCAATTTCATATTTTTAACCAAAGAAACCCGATCGCGCATCTGGAGCGACACTTGGAAAAAACCGTTGGGCACCACTGTCGCTCTAGAGTCTAGAGCGACACTCGAGTCACGTGGTCAAAATAGAAAGAAAATATGTGAAAATATAAGACGATTTATCGCCAAAGTGGGTCATGATTATAGATGCAAAAAGTATTTTAAACGTTTTAAACCATTTGGTTTTAAACCGTCCTTTTGGTTTAAACCGTTTTAAACCGCACTTAGCGGTTTAATATTGGTTTAAAATGTTTTTTTGTGAATAGAATGCACTGAGGCTTCACACAAAGTGATCTAGCTGGACCACATGTATTCCCTGATATTTTTTAGAAATTTGACAATTTTATATGCATATTTACAAGAAAATACATTCTAAAAATATGCAGTAGCAGAGTAAAAACCTAATCTGACAATTTGTTTATTGATACTTAAACTTGCGACAATCTAAGAAGCCCGTTTTGACGAAAAATCAAATTCATAATCCTCATTAATTACTATGTTATCCATACACTATAACAATGAGTATCATTCGAAAGCACCAAGTTTCACTTTATATTGGAAAAATGCACTCAAAAACACGAATTAATCGTTGATTAATATACTGACAGGACGTTATTACAATGTCATGTCTTTGGGTTCGTTGCTGTGGCAACGGTAGTGTTGTGAAGATTTTAACCCATTTTATGACCGAATGAAATCGATGTTCTGAAAAATCGATACTTTTCCAAACATTACATTTAGAAAAGAGAGTAACTTAGCAAATAAAATATGATCACATATATTTTTAGCTTTCTTTTGATATTTAATATGTCATTAAAGGAAATGGTTAAAGGTTATTGTTTTATTTTCTGACTCGGGTAGTATGTGATTTTGGTGTTATCGTGTAAACTCGTCAACATGTCTAAAAGAGGAGCGACGATCTTCGCAGGGTGTTTGGTAGCAGCTGGATGAGAGTTGCTGAGAATCGAGCTGAATGTCGTGCAATTGAAGAGGTCTAGTAGTAGACGTGAGAGAGTGACGTGTAATAAAACGATATGCCTCAATAATCAGTTTGAATTAATGTAGCTAAATTATTGTCGATTACAAACTCGTATATAAATCGATATGTCTCGAGAATCGGTTTTTAAAACAACCGATTTTTTTTCCCCATCACTACTGACAGTATTTTGATAGGTGTCAAAGCGGGCTTCTTAGATTGTCGCGAGATTAACTAAAACTAATTTTTTAAATGTATATTTTAATAAATACGCATATCAAGGTTGTTTTCAGTCTGTCATATCCTAAAAACTCACATCAATTAATAAAATGGTGAAAGATTTCAATTAGCTTTTCTAACTTAATTTTTAATGTAATGCGTAATCAATGTACGGGCCACGTGGTCATGGTTTTAAACAAGTTTAAAAGGGTTTTTAAACCACGGATTTTGAACTACGTATGATTCACTTAGCCTGACTGTACTAACACAACTTTCCTGTTACAGCAACAGTCTCTCCGGTTCTTCAGCCGGCGGCAACGTTCACGAACAGATATTAACGTTAGCAGCTCGGCCGTACGGCGACTCACCGCTCTTCAAGGATTTGTTACCGGATTCATGTAAGTACTTATTCAACTAAAATACAATAGACTTAGATATATTTAGTAACAGCTGTGCCCCGTGGTTTCACTCGCGTAAGACTCGATCCCGCGGGAATATCGGGATAAAAAGTATCCTATGTCCTATCATGGTCATGGTCTACCCCTGTGCCAAATTTCATCCAAATCCGTTCAGCCGTTTTAGCGTGAAAGTGTAACAAACAAACTCAATTTTGCATTTATAATATTAGTTAGGATGCCGTTTAATTATTCTTCAAGAGTCATTAAAAACCCTGTAAAAAATCGACACGTGTTTCACCTCTCAACGAGGCAGAGGGGGAATGGTATGAATTATATTTATACCATGCCCCCTCTAAAAAGCTTATTTTATTCACTGAAAACAGTGAATAAAAAGCACTTTTAATCACTGTTTTGGTGTTTGAATTTAAAACACCAATTTGTTCGAACTCCATCTCAATGATATACAAACTCCTATTTGATTTGATTTTCGAACAGGAGTTTAGCATTAGAATTAAAACTGTTTTGTGTTCTTTGCTGTCATTAGTAAATGGGCGCTATTTTAAATATTGTAAGTTGTACGAACAAAAAGTTTAGGGTTACTTAATAATAAATCGATTGAAAATGTTTTCAAGTGATGAAGATGTGTTAACACCTGAGTTTATGAAAGAGAGGGCGGCCGATATAGTAGAAAGCTTGCTAACCAACAAATCACGGCTGGTTTACATCAAAGCCTACGATGAGTTTGAGTGTGAGTTTGTTTGTTTGTTTGAGTCAATCTGCCTAGCCTTTTCCCAACTATGTTGGGGTCGGCTTTTTTGTTTGTTTGTTTGAGTAAATGGAAAAATGAAAATCAAGTTGACCACATTTTCAGAGTCTGTTTTCCTAACTTATAATAATGAGTTGTCGAAGAAAAAGAAGTCATCGACCTTATGGAGTATGTATTCTATGCTACGGTGTAGGTACTATAAAAACAAGGCATAACATTGACATAACAACATACTCGAAGTTGCATGTTCTTTTTCTCGTAGTCATGGTATAAAGTATAGTATGCAACTCTTGAATAAAACGGATTTATATCGAGGGCCATGAATCGCTCGCGTCGTTCAGGATTCTAACACTTGAATCACTTCCTACGGTCGTGATTCAGTCGTTAGAATCCTTCACTTGCTCGTGATTCACCTATGGCCCTCGCTTTAAATCCGTCCTTTATTCACTAATTGCATAATACAGGGTGTTAGGGTAAACACCGTTATCCTTGCAACCAGTGGTTTGGTTTCATTTATAGAACGTAAAATCAATGGAAAATTACAACTTTTTTTTTAATTTTTTTAGATCTAAATTTTACCACAAGAGACGCAAGTTCGTTGCCCTATGCGCTAGGGCAGCGAACTTGCGTCTCAACACGGGCGGGGGGGTACGGGATGTGACCTAACCGGCAGCGATTGCGATCCATCCCTTAGTCAGTCAGCTGTTTCGCTCGCAAGCACGGTGTCAGATAAAAACTTTTTAAAATCTTTTAATGAAAATAACGTTTTTTTTTTGTTGTGTTCGGTCATTTATTTTTGTATATAAGTCAACTACCCATGGTTTGAATGACAAGAGTGTTTACCCTTACATCCTGTATACTATTTTAAATATTAGAATTAAAAAAAAATGAAAACATTTAAAAATCGCGTCTGAAATGGTCTTTTGAGGAAAGAACAACACAGATTTGAGTGGATTGATTGACTTATCCAAGTTTTATGTTCTACAGCGACCACCGCCGAGGACGTGTTAAAGCCAACCAACCCGGCGGCCGTGCAGGCCGTGCTGGACAGCTCCAGCAGCGCCGCCTACCGCGTGTCGTCGCCCAACGCGCTGCGCCTCACCGTCACGCCGCGCGCCGCGCGCGACGACAAGGTATATACTGCTGCAGGCGTAGCATGAGCACCGTTTTGTCGACGGAAGAGTAGACAAAAATGACGTTTCCTATAGACAGTAGACAGAACGAGACGGCAGCAAAATAGAGAGAGTCAACTGCACTTTTTACGAAATTCACTCTTTTACATAATTCGACTCAAAATTCTTTGTTTTGTCATTGGATTTATCGGTTGTCAGTTTGATTTTGACAGTAAGGATAGAAAACTTTCTTCCGAAATAGTCTACATATAAAAAGACCTAGACAAATATCGTTAGAAATGAAAGACAAAATGACAGATTGTAGAAAGATTTCTACGGTGGATGTCAAAAATGAAGAAACGAACTGTCACTTTGTATAGAAAAAGCTATGTCTATTCTTCGTAGAGATAGAAAGCGCCATGCTACGCCTGCTGGTGTCCGCGTGGATGTCGGTTATCATACAGTGTGATTCTTTATAATGTGCACATATCGAAATGAGGAAATCTATGCTTAATTTATCGACGGGAAAAATATTAAAAAAATATATTAATATTAGAAAAAATATAATGGGGGCGTCTTACTGAGAAATTTTACGATAATTGTAAAAAATATATTAAAAAAAAATCGATTTTTGCTAAAATAACATTATGAAGAATCACATTGTGTGTACTCAAACCTTTCTCGAGAACCACTCTATCCATTGGTGAAAACAGCATGAAAATCGGTGCAGTAGTTTTTAAGTTTATCGCGAACAGACAGACAGACAGACGCGGCGAAGGACTTAGTTTATGTCCGATAAGTGCCAAATGTCATGATTTCATAAAATAGTCATTCAATGCACTTACATGAACTTAGAGAGTTGTATTGCTGATTCTAATGTTTATAATTCTATAAATCCATATTTGTTACAGTCGCGTATAATCATATTTCAATCTACATACAACCAGGGGGTCTAAACCGGCCACATTAGCAATTCCTCTAAAAGCAGTTCATTTCCTGAATCCCAGCTGTTATTAGCAATTACTCTAATTTGACTTATAAGCAGTTCATAATTTGTTGACCATTTTACTCAATCTCCATAGAAAACTGTCAAACAGATTAATTATTTCGTAATATGAATTACTCGCAGATCATATTATGAATTGTCAGTTTGTGGCATTTTACATTGATTCATAATATTTTCATATTATGATTCTGCTAAAGTGACCGTTTTAAGACCCTGCAAATTGCAAAAGACGTAAGAAACGACGTTACTGAGAAATTAGCATTGTATTTGCATTGTATAAACTCAATTTCCTTTGTATTATATAATTGCATAGCACAGGTGTGAGTACTATGTACTATAGAGCCATTTACCGGGTAATTTGTCTTTAATTGACTTGAATGTGCCCTGGCGGCTGGGAATGTCATGCTCACTCAAATGTCTCGCTGATGGTGGCGCGTGTGTTGGATCATTTAGCTCCCTTCAAAATGGTTGAGCTGAATGGTGCTGATCCATGCGTCATGTTCGTGAACGGGCGCCGTCAGTTGTGACTGGTTATCCCTTAGCTGCCATGGCTTATTTTAATTTTTGATTTGTTTTTATGTTATAATTGCGGACGCTTTTAACGTGCTTTCTACATTGTTCTCACATGTATCATTTCAACATAAATGATGTAACCAATATTTTGATTTAAAAGAGTGTCCGTGGAGTTTCTTGCCCGTTCTTCTCCATAGGTACCTACTACGCTTTGGAATGGGCAACTAGCTTCATATTTCTGACTGACCGACTCCTTGACAATTCAAAAGTGCCTTTAAATGGTTTAATTGAAATAAATGCTTTGAGTTTGAGTTTGATTACATACCCAATAACACTTTACTGGGAATTAAACCCAGAAATTGTACTAACGTTTATTAGACAAACAAACATTAACAAGACGTTTTCTTTCACAGAAATCCCTGTTCGACGGCTTAGAAGAATCGGACGCAAGTTTAGAAGACAAGCTGTGTCTGAAGCCGTCTCGCAAACGCCTCGTACTGCGACCTAACCAGAGAGGGAATGACAGCCATCACGACTCGGTGGACCATACTAATGATACCGGCAGGTGAGTAGGCTAGACGAAGTTTCGAACCCAGACAGGCGGAATATTGCCGAAAGTCATCCTACTAATATTATAAACGCGAAAGTTTGTAATTATGGATGGATGGATGTTTGTTACTCTTTCACGTAAAAACTACTGAATGGATTTGGATGAAATTTGGCAAACAGATAGTTTATAACCTGGATTAACACATAGGATACTTTTTATCCCGATATTCCCACGGGATCGAGACTTACGCGGGTGAAACCGCAGGACGCAGCTAGTAGAGAATATTAAAACAAAAAAATGTATAAGAAAAAAATTATAATAACATGAGAAAAAAAAATGAGAATATTAAGAATAAATAAATATTGCCTAAAAGTGTAGGGAAATATTCCCAGAATTAATGAGGTGGTACTGGCAAAGAGTGGTCATCTGCCTAGCCTCTCCCCAACTATTGAGGTAGGCTTCCAGTCTAAATGAATGCAGCTGAATCCCAGTATTTTACATGGGGCGGCTGCCTATCTGACCTCCACAACCCGGAAACTGGGGAACACGATACCCCTTGGTAAGACTGGTTGTCTTTAACCAGTCTTACCAAGGGGTATCGTGTTCCCCAGTTTCCGGGTTGTGGAGCTCTTGGGCATCTGACTACCCGTAACGACAGAATTACAGCCTAGACGGACGGTTTTACATGCTTTTCGAGATAGTTAATTGATTCAGGCGTGACTTTGCGGAAATCCATTATAAAATACAATAGACGCTGATATATTTAGTAACCTATTCCGCTTGACTATTCTTCAAGAGTCATAAAAACCCTGTAAGAAATCGACACGTGTTTCACCTCTCAACGAGGCATCTTCAGGATGACGATTGACCAATTGCAAACCAGAACGCGACGTGTTACCACACCGAGCGCTGGACGCAGAGTCCATGCTTTTCGAGGCACGGAGGGGTCTCTCTTAGTAGTTAAATTAAGGAGTAGTTTAATTAAGTAAGTAGTTTAAGCAGGTTAATGTTATCTTTTTGTATGCACGTGTTTCTGTGACAAATAAACCTATTTTTCTTTCTTTTTCTTTTTTTCTTTTCTCTTTGAAGTGGGTTGTCATCTATAAACGGACCGACCAACCTCTGGGGCTGTTCATTCAAAAAAAATAAAAATATTTTATTTCACATAAACCTACTAAACTATGGACACTTATGAAACGTCAGAAGCTAGGTGCACGTTCCAATTGGTCGTTTCCTATGGAGAAGAGCCGGCAAGAAACTCCACGGTTACTCTTTTAAAAATAATTGGCTTTTACAATACTTTCAAATTACAGTGTTGGTAGGCATGGGGGGACAATGTAGGCCTTTCAAAAAGTAAGTACCAGGTACTTAACAAAAATAGAAGAAGTTCAATAAATCTACAGTCCAATAAGCCTACAACGTTCACACATTCACAAAATAGAAAATGATCTATCTAAAAGACTAATAATAATAAAATTAAAATTCAAATAAAAATAAAAACCTATTAAAACCAATTGAAGTGATTGCTATTACAACTGTAACAAATTGAATAATTATAAACCTGTCCACGAAAGCCACTAAGAGTTGAAATTAATTGGAGGTATATAATGTCAAATACAATGATTATTATTTTTATTATTAATTAGCCATGTGCCCCTCAACAACCATACAACATCATTTTTAACCCCCGAAGAGGGGTGTCATAAGTTTAACGTGTGTATCTGTGGGTCTTTCTGCACCATCGTAGCTTGCAAACGGCTGAACCGATTTTGATTTTTTTTGGTTTTGTTTGAAAGGCGAGTTCATCGAGAGTGTTCCTGCAATAAAAAAAATAAATCTTAAGAGTTAAGAGTTATCAATTTCGCGGTTTAAAAACAGAAAATTCATCGTTTTTCGGAGCCAATGTCTCAATATCCTTAAGATATCTGTTTTGTTTTTAAATGCAAAATTATTCATCACCTATTTAACTAGTAAGTTGACTAATAAAATTAAAACTAACTACTCAATATAAATTACGAAAAATAAAAATCTAACACACGTTTTTACGTAAGCGTGAAACACCTTGTTTTTCATGCTTTCATAGCTTACAGCAGGCGTAGTATGAGCATCGTTTTGTCGACGGAAGAGTAGACAAAAATGACGTTTCCTGTAGACAGTACGAGACGGCAGCAAAGTAGAAAGAGTCAACTGCACTCTTTACGAAATTCACTCTTTTACATAATTCGACTCAGAATTCCTTGTTTTGGATTAGATTTTCATAGGATTTATCGGTTGTCAGTGTAATTTTGACAGTAAGGATAGAAAACTTTCTTCCGAAATAGTCTACATATAAAAAGACCTAGACAACGATCGTTAGAAATGAAAGACAAAATGACAGATTGTAGAAAGTTTTCTACGGTGGATGTCAAAAATGAAGAAACGAACTGTCACTTTGTATAGAAAAAGCTATGTCTATTCTTCGACTGATCATTTTTCCAAAGTTTATTGAATTAGTTCTTGAAAAAAAATGTGATCCACGCTGAAAAAATGCAATAATCACACACAGCACAGCGCACATTACGACTGTCAGCGATACGTCGACCGCACACAGACACACTGCGCTCCGATAGTTACCGAAACTTGTAGCGCGCCGAAATTGACTCTTAACAATTTAACTTGTAAGACAATGTACCTAACAAAATATGGACCTAATAGTCTGAAGTAAACATTTTTTTTTTTTTATAAAAAGAGGTATTCTCTATTCGCAGATCTCTAGAAGAACATCGGGAATCAAACGGTGGACTGCCTTCAAGAGAGATGGCGTCCGAACAGCCGAACATGGACGAAGTTGACCGAAGACAGGACGAATATGTTTCGTTGAAGAATGCTTCTGCTGGAAGGCGTAAGTGCTTTTTCAATATCTATTCATAGGGACACAGCACACCTGACGAGGCACAGGGCGGCGAGGTTGTCAGGGTCAAACGGATATCAACTTTGTGTGCCTAAAAATAAAGTTGAGAATAAAACTAACTACAATGTTATTTTCTTTTCTTTCTAGAAGCTGACATCAGCTCTGGCTCTGATAGACATGGCAGTTGGTAAGTTTTATATCATCAAAATCCTGACGTCACATAAAATCCTGCATCGCGCAATTAGAGTTTACCGCGCGATCGACATCAATCTGCCTAGCCTTTTCCCAACTATGTTGGGGTCGGCTTCCAGTCTAACCGGATGCAGCTGAGTACCAGTATTTTACATTGAGCGACTGCCTATCTGACCTCCACAACCCAGTAACTGGGTAATACGATACCCCTTGGTTAGACTGGTTGTCAGACTTTCGTGCTTCTGACGACTCGTAACGACTGTCAAAGATCCACAAATGACAGCCGGGACCAACGGCTTAACGTGCTTTCCGAGGCACGGAGGAGTCTCGATATGTGAAAATGGTCACCCATCCAACCCCGGCAAGCGTAGCTTAACCTGATGGATCGACCCGAGCGGCTGTTATTACTTAGCCACGAGCTCCGCATACCGCGCGATCGACATATATACAAGATTCCGACATCGTTGGGTAGTTGCCCGCCAGACACAACACCCGTCTGGTCGGAGGATTCTCCTTTTTAACCGACTTCTTCAAAAAGGAGTAGGTTCTCAATTCGTCCGTATTTTGTATGTTACGCGATTACTCCGCCAATTATGAATCGATTTTGATGATTCTTTTTTTGTTTGGTAGGTCATGCTTCAGAGGTGGTCCCATATAAATTTTATTAATTTTGCTTGCGTAGGTTTTGAGTTAGCTTCAATCATATTACGTATTTTTCCCACTTTGCGTATGTAGACGATATCTTAGTCTTTATTTACATAGCAGATAACGGTATACGAATCTGTGTGGGTTAGGTACCCCAAATAAAAAGTTTTTACAAAAAAAAAAAAACAACCGACTTCACAAAAAAACACTAGAAAAGTGAAAAATAACTTTAATTTCGGAAGTCGGTGGCAAAAAACGAAAATTGAAAAGCAAATACTTTTCGCATTTAATTTAATTATTCATATTGTTACTCTTTCAGGCTCAGCTCTTCTAAACTGCCGTGGAATGACAAAGAGAAACCTATTGATGGAGAGCCAACACCGCGGCTTTATTCTAACTTAGGTTAGTATCAAAACGTGTTATGTTTACGTATATGTTCCTGGACGGGCAGAGGACACATCATCACATCATCTGCCTAGCCTTTTCCCAACTATGTTGGGGTCGGCTTCCAGTCTAACCGGATGCAGCTGAATACCAGTATTTTACATGGAGCGACTGCCTGTCTAACCTCCATAGGTAGTACTGGGTAATACGATACCCCTTGGTAAGACTGGTTGTCAGACTTTCGGGCTTCTGACGACCCGTAACGACTGTCAAAGATCCACGAATGACAGCCGGGACCAACAGCTTAACGTGCTTTCCGAGGCACGGAGGAGTCTCGGTATGTAAAGATGGTCACTCATCCACGGACCAACCCCGGCAAGCGTAGCTTAACCTGATAGATCGACCCGAGCGGCTGTTATTACTTAGCCACGAGCTCCTGTCTCTTAAAGTGTCATGTTGTCTCCTAAAATAAATAGGGAATATGCATGTGATTAAAATATGTGTAAAATATTTTTTTTTATAAACTATCTTACTTCAGAATTATGCCTCCATCAATATTTTTGAATAAAATTTCTTTTTGAGCGAGAAATTAATTTTTAAAAAGTCCCAAAAAACTGTGGGTAATTCAAATACTTGAAAAGCTAAGAGCGGATGTGACGTAACAATCCGGGATAACAATCAAAATGTCAATGTCAAGTCAATCAACAAGTGTCAAGTCAATGTCAAACGCTCATAGAAAAAGGAGTGTTTGACGTTGACTTGACAGTTGCTTGTCTGTTTTCACGAACTGTGACGTCACCACACCAAGCGCGCCAAATGGAGGGCGTTTAAATAGCCCGGATCGGTTGGATATTTTTAAACATTTTTTTAACTACTTTAAATTGCTTTTTTGCCGTCGAATTTTTTTAATTATTATTTGACGATGTAAACTATCGAATAACAATATTAAGAAAATACATGCATATTCCCTATTGCCAAATCTATACATATAGTTAACGGTAGCGGAAAAAGTATATGTTAATCTTGAACATATTTCTCAGAACTTGGTGGTAACGAAAATAAATTTTGAAAATAAAATCTCGATACAAATGAACGGTAAACTGACCTTTTACCTTGAGTTCCAATGCAAAATCCTAACTAATATTATAAATGCAAAAGTGAGTTTTCTTACGCTTTCACGCTAAAACGGCTGAACGGATTAGGATGAAATTTGGCACAGCAGGCGTAGCATGAGCACCGTTTTGTCGACGGAAGAGTAGACAAAAATGACGTTTCCTGTAGACAGTACGAGACGGCAGCAAAGTAGAAAGAGTCAACTGCACTTTTTACGAAGTTCACTCTTTTACATAATTCGACTCAGAATTCTTTGTTTTATCATAGGATTTATCGGTTGTCAGTGTGATTTTGACAGTAAGGATAGAAAACTTTCTTCCGAAATAGTCTACATATAAAACGACCTAGACAAGGATCGTTAGAAATGAAAGACAAAATGACAGATTGTAGAAAGATTTCTACGGTGGATGTCAAAAATGAAGAAACGAACTGTCACTTTGTATAGAAAAAGCTATGTCTATTCTTCGTAGAGATAGAAAGCGCCATGCTACGCCTGCAGGGGTAGACCATGACCCGGAGAAGGACATAGGATACTTTTCATCCTAGATCTTAGACAGTCGCGGCGGTTGTGTTACTGAGAAATTCCTGATGTAAAAACCGGAGACGCTAAGCAGAAGCTAATAAGCAATATTTTGTTTCTCTTTCAGACAAGGACATCCAAGTGCAAGCCTCAGAGCGCCGCGCCAGCTGGCTTACCACGAAGCCTCTTCGTCCGCCACTCGTGAACAATCCGGAGTCAGCTGAGAACTCGGTCAGGGAGCTCGCTGTGAGGTCAGACCGCTCTCACGACAAGGAAAATATTGATACGCTGTCCAGTAAGTAGATATTGTTAGAAATATACAGATAAATAGAAGCTCCGTCCAGCGAGTTTGTAAAAAAACTATACAGGCTGTTAGGGTAAACACCGTTATCCTTGCAACCAGTGGTTTGGTTTCATTTATAGAACGTAAAATCAATGGAAAATTACAACTTTTTTTTTAATTTTTTTAGGTCTAAATTTTACCACAAGAGACGCAAGTTCGTTGCCCTATGCGCTAGGGCAACGAACTTGCGTCTCAACACGGGCGGGGGGTACGGGATGTGACCTGACCGGCAGCGAGCGCGACCCCTGTCTTAATCAGTCAGCTATTTCGCTAGCAAGCCCGGTGTCAGATATAAACTTTTTAAAATCTTTTAATGAAAATAACGTTTTTTTTTTGTTGTGTTCGGTCATTTATTTTTATATTTAAGTCAACTACCCATGGTTTGAATGACAAGAGTGTTTACCCTTACATCCTGTATACAATTTAGCCTGCCATCAGACGGACTGCATCGCAGCAACCGCGCGCAGTCGATATATTCAACTGCATAAGTCGTGTAGTGTCGACTCATGCTGTCCATCGCTAACCGCATACAGTTAGGCTGCCATCAGATGGACTGCATTCTTGCAGTTTGAATGCAGTTTAGTACGACTACAATACTCGTAATGTACTGGTAACTGCATTTAAACTGCAAATTTGGGAGTGCAGTTGAAACAGTTGAAATGCAGTCCGTCTGATGGCAGCCTACGTTAATATTGACTTCACACGATTGCAGCCGACCGCGTGAAGTTGATATCATGACTGAACGAAGTCGAACGTACAACTGCATGCAGTTGAATATATTGACTGCGCGCGGTTGCTGCGATGCAGTCCGTCTGATGGCAGCCTTACGCAGTCATATTTCTAAAGGTGTATCTATTCATACTCGAAATCTCTTAAGAGGCCATTGTACTCGTCATTATGAACAACTGTCACTATGGGACCAACCTTGAAATCGCGAAAAAAAAATCAGCTGTTCCCTACATTTATGTTTGCATAGCTTGTCAAAATGTAGCGAACAGCTGATTTTTTTTCGCGATTTCGCGATTGGTCCCTTAGTGAAAGTTGTTCACAATGATGAGTACAATGACCCCTTAAAATATTTCGTGTATGAAAAGATTTGACGAGCTATGCGAACATAAATGTAGGGAACAGCTGATCTTTTTTAACATTAATACAGTTTTAACTAATAAATGTGAAAGTGAACTGAACGGATTTAGATGAAATTTGGTAGACCTTGACCTGCAGGCGTAGCATGGCGCTTTCTATCTCTACGAAGAATAGACATAGCTTTTTCTATACAAAGTGACAGTTCGTTTCTTCATTTTTGACATCCACCGTAGAAATCTTTCTACAATCTGTCATTTTGTCTTTCATTTCTAACGATCTTTGTCTGGGTCTTTTTTGTAGGTAGACTATTTCGGAAGAAAATTTTCTATCCTTACTGTCAAAATCACACTGACAACCGATAAATCATATGATAAAACAAAGAATTCTGAGTCGAATTATGTAAAAGAGTGAATTTCGTAAAACGTGCAGTTGACTCTTACTACTTTGCTGCCGTCTCGTACTGTCTACACGAAACGTCATTTTTGTCTGCTCTTCCGTCGACAAAACGGTGCTCATGCTACGCCTGCTGGAGTAAGACATAGGCTACTTTTCATGCTGGATCGCAGACGAAGTCGCAAGCAACAGCTAGTAATAAATAAGTTTTGAATTGCATATTCCCTATTCAAGAAGACAATTTTCCCCCATTCCTTCCTATACTCCATTTAAAATAAGATTAGACATTTAACTAAACGTTTTTTACAGTCCGTTCAACCGATTTTGACTTCTATTGCGTTGGTGGCATGACAAATGGCAGCTGCAGTAGACAATTGGTATTGTGTAACCTTTTTATGGTTCCGTACCCAACCGGTAAAACGGGACCCTATTACTAAGATTCCGCTGTCTGTCTGATGTCATGAACTGTGATAGTTAGACAAAATAAGTTGAAATTTTTACAGATGATGTATTTCTGTTGCCGCTATAACAACAAATACTAAAAAACTAAATATTTAAGAGGGCTCCCATACAACAAACGTGATTTGTTTTGCCATTTTTTATAGATAATGTTACGGAACCCTTTGTGCGCGAGTCCGACTCGCACTTGGCCAGTTTTTGCCATCCTTATGCCTACGGTATAGAAGTCAGAATCGGTTGAACGGACTGTAAAAAAGGAGCGTTTATTCTGAAAGTTGGCAACGTCGCAAATAACTGTCAAATATTTACCTGTTTTGATTAATTCGGCAATATTTACTGTATGGAAATATAAAATATGGCTAGACTATCTAAAATATTGATTATGAAATGCAATAAATAATATCGTAACCCCGAATATTTAGTTTTAGTTGTAAATAAGGATTTGGAAACTTTCCAAATGCCTTTTTTACACCTAAAACCGGTTACAACATAAATTCAGTGTTATAAAAACAATCTTACCAAGGTGTATCGTATTATCCAGTTACTGGGTTGTGGAGGTCAGATAGGCAGTCGCTCCATGTAAAATACTCGTATTCAGCTGCATCCGGTTAGACTGGAAGCCGACCCCAAAATTGTTGGGAAAAGGCTAGGCAGATGATATTTGCGACGTTGCCAACTTTCAGAATAAACGCTCTTAGATATCTAATCTTATTTCAAATGGGGTATAAATCCCCATCCCTCCCCTACCAGTTACATCGCTATGTGCGGGCAGTGGCGACCGGCTACAGTTCTGCCGACACCGCTGGGGTGAACAAGCGGGGTGTTCTAGATGTGAAAAGATAGCGCATCAGATTGGTGGACTCTATGGTTATTTTTCGTCGTTTTTTTTTGTAGATGTTTGTCTAAAGGCTCGCGCATATCACAGCTGTTTGGGTCCGCATCACACGGTCTCACAAAGATGAGTTTTTGACAGATATGCCACACAAAATCTGTCAAAAACTCATCATTGTGAGACCACTGACACGTTTGTAAATTAGTAGACTTGGTCCCCTGGTTGGATGGGTAGTGTGAACTAGTGTGTACTTATTTCGAGTCACTAATCGTATGAAATGATAAGTGATAGAGAAGGATGTGCGCTATCCTTTGTCTTTCTAAGTAGTTTCATCAGTTAAATCTCCATTTTCTAGTGTCAAATACTGTATACAATATAGTTTTTTGATTCAGCGAAAATCCATTATAGAATACAATAGACGTAGATATATTTAGTAACGATTGACTTCTCGCGCACCAGAACACGACGTGTTTTTTTTTTTGTGGGTGGGAAGTCATCCAATGACTTCTCCCGCTCTGGGTGAAGCGGAAGGGCGTGTCAGACTTTTACTGACTAAAACCCACCCGTGTTCCTTCAGTTGCCTGTTGCCAAGGTCCCGGTATCCCTTTCGGACTAACCCGCAACCATGGACACACTACTTTATTGTCTGTTAAACACCTCGCGTGGGCGCAGCCACGCACACATGTAACCGGTAACACACACATACACAACTGTAAAAGATTTGTCAAGGGTATCTAGAGGTATCTTTAGTTGGTAGACTACTTTAGTCCAGGATCCTTTGTAATTGATTTATTACTTGTACACCACACATTTAGATCGGATATACAGTATGTTAACTAACGAAGGCGTTCCTGTTAAAGAGTTTACATTAAAAAAAAATTGTTAGTGAAATATTCACAAAACTATTAAATTGATACGTAAAAAGGCGTTCCTGTTAAAGAGTTTACATTAAAAAAAAATTGTTAGTGAAATATTCACAAAACTATTAAATTGATACGTAAAAAGGCGTTCCTGTTAAAGAGTTTACATTTAAAAAAAATTGTTAGTGAAATATTCTCAAAACTATTAAATTGATACGTAAAAGAAACACTCTGTACACGCACACTTGTATTTCAACGTAGAAATACAAGTGTGCGTGTACAGGGTGTTTCTTTTCCGTATCGAAAACTACCTTTTGGAAGGGGCAACTAGAATCAGTTCTATTTCTTTGTTTTTGACGTTCGAAAGTGCCTCTAATGTGCCTTCGTATCAATTTAATAATTATTATTTGTGAATATTTTGTTATAAAAATAAAACCACTTTTATGTGGTAATATTTTTTTAGCATGTATCGACGCTATACTATTGCAGGTTAACGGGAACGCCCTTTGTTAGATAACATACTGTATATTTAAAAAAATGTGGGCCATCTTGCGACTCGCGATAGACAGAGTGATCGCACATAATTTTTACGTTCTAACCTCTTTATTTGTCCAACAGTGTCGGAAGAAGAACACGTGGCGCCTCGCGAGGCGCCGCCGCACCCGACCGGAGTGAAACTAACGCGTCCTGGATATTACACAATACCTAGTTTAGATGAGATGGTTGGTGAGTACTAGCATACGAACTATCGGCTGAGTGCTAAAATATATGGTTTGTGACAAAATTGGGATCCTGCCGTTTTGCCGAAAAGATTTTGCCCAAATTTCACTACCCAAACAAATTTTAGCAACCTTTTTTTATACCAATGCAATGTTTGGAATGATTTTAGTACGCACATTTTCATTTGGTCAAATTTATACTTGGCAGAATATTATCAAGGATAATGTCATTTAGGCATTTGGTCTTTAATCAAATGATTTATTACAGCAAACAATCTTTAGATAATAAACGTTTGGTCGAATGATTTGTTAGGTTAGGTTAGGTTAAAACTGTGACCTACGACGCGCGAGCCGAGCGAGCGAAGCGAGCGGTGCCGCGGCAGCGGCCGGCGAGTGCCAGAAACGACTAGATTATATAGAAAAAAAACAGGCTACCCGAAACTGACCATACTAAACATTTGGCAAATTTTATTTTGCGCCAACTGAAATATTTGACTACATAAAAATTGGTAAAAGTACTATCTGGTAAACAAGTTATTGTTTAAACGTTCACTTGCCAAACATTAGGTTTGCGTTACAATTATTTGTGAAGAGATTTTTTGCTCAGTAATATTTTGGCAAATGAAATTATGCGGAAAATTGTTTGGGAAGTGATAATTTGGCAATTTATTTTCCATGAAACAAGGGAGACCCGACAAAATTATATGATTAAAATTTTTAACAAATTGATCACAAAATGAACCTGTGAATGCCAATTTGTAGTGTGACAAATGCCAATTTGTAGTGCCACAAATGCCAATTTGTAGTATTACTCAATTTGTAGTGTCACAAATGCCAATTTGTAGTATTACTCAATTTGTAGTGTCACAAATGCCAATTTGTAGTGTCAAAAATGCCAATTAGTAGTGTCACATAATTTGTAGTGTCCCACAATATGTAGTATCAAAACTGCCAATTCGTAGTGTCACAAATGCCAATTTATAGTGTCACAAATGCCAATTTATAGTTTCACATAATTTGTAGTATCCCACAATATGTAGTGTCAAAAATGCCAATTCGTAGTGTCACATAATTTGTAGTGTCCCACATTATGTATTGTCAAAAATGCCAATTTGTAGTGTCACATATGCCAATTTATAGTGTCACATAAGTCAATTTATAGTGTCACAATTTGTTAATCCATAGCTTAATAAGCTCGAAAAAAAATCTACTCAACAACGTAAATAACGCAATTAATTTCGTTGAACTGTCAAAATGAAACCGATCAACCTTAATCGGTTACAAAGATAAGTTACGCAATTAGATAGCTGAACAGACTATATTATATCAACAACAACGGCATTCAATGTTGCCATCACTACATATTATAAATATTAAACAAAGTCCTCCGCCGCGTCTGTCTGTTCGCGATAAACTCAAAAACTACTGCACCGATTTTCATGCTGTTTTCACAAATGGATAAAGTGGTTCTCGAGGAAGGATTTAGTATATAATTAACCGACATCCACGCGGGCTAAGCCGCTGGCATCAGCTAATACTAATATATGATGTAACCAATATATGGTAACAATATTCTGATTTAAAAGAGTGTCCGTGGAGTTTCTTGCCCGTTCTTCTCCATAGGAACCTACTACGCTTTGGAATGGGCAACTAGCTTCATATTTCTGACTGACCGACCCCTTGACAATTCATAAGTGCATATAATTGGTTTATCTAATCTAACTAATATTATAAACGCGAAAGTATGGATGGATGGATGTATGGATGAATGTTACTCTTTCACGTAAAAACTACTGAATGGATTTGGATGAAAGGAGATGTTTCAAAATGGGCCAGGTCTATGTACAGTATCTCAAAAAAAAGAGAAAAATCCGTAGAATTCAGGAAAAATACAGATAATTCAATTAAATGTTTACTGTTGTGGTAGTAAATTGATATTTATTATCAATTTTTATCGACTTTCAACATGGCGTCTCACGGATTTAGTTACTCTATGCTTAAAAACATTGACAGTAAACCATAGATCATAGAAACAGAACTGTCAGCTGTCACAACAGTGTTACTTCAGTCACTTTCGTCATGTCAAACGTGACAAACGTCAATCAAAATGACAGCTTACCGCCATGACGGGTTTTTGTTGTGTTGCAATTTCAAGTGTAATTTCTTGTGTTTACCAGCAAACCAAGCCATTTTAAAGTAATTGGACAATTAAGAACTGTTTTAAATGAATTTCCCTATTTTTTTGTATAGTGTACAAGGACCTGGCCCAGGCTCCATACATTTTGAAACATCTCCTTTGGCAAACAGATAGTTTATAACCTGAATTAACACATAGGATACTTTTTACTCCGATATTCCCACGGGATCGAGACCTACGCGGGTGAAACCGCGGGGCGCAGCTAGTTTGAAATAAATGCTTTGAGTTTTAGTTTGATGTAATCCTCTCTTCCACAGCCTACATACGTCCAGACGGCTCGTGTGTGTTGCCTCATCTGACCATTGGTCGTAAAAACTATGGAAATGTTTACTACGACTGTGAGGTAGATGTCGCTGGCATGGACTTGGATAGCTTAGGTAAGTGTAATATTGATTATAGCTGTCTGCTTCCATACATCGTAAAAAAGGGTGTAAGGGTAAACACCGTTGTCACTCAAACCATGGGTAGTTAACCGAGTCACAACGAAAAAAAAACATCATTTTCATTAAAAGATTTTAAAAAGTTTCTATCCGACACCGTCCGCAAATTCATGGATATGCGCCCGAGGTCGCCGCCCCTCCTACCTACCTACGCAACACATGAACAAGTACACAATAGGGGTCGCGCTCGCGGCTGGTCATGTCACGTACCGTGCCCCCCGCCCGTGTTGAGACGTAAGTTCGATGCCGTAACTCGTATGGTGAAATATTCTTGTGGTAAAATGTAGATTTTGTTTAAAAAAAAAAAGTTGTAATTTTCCATTAATTTTACGTTCTATAAATGAAACCAAACCACTGGTTTCGAGGATAACGGTGTTTACCCTAACAAAATAAAGGAATACAGGGTCCTTTATTTAATCACGAGAAAGAATATCGGCACAACTACGGGGTAAAATGAAAAAAAAAATCGGCGTATTACCCTGCAATACAACGTACAGTGAAAACCGTTTATAACTACTTCGTATTAAGAGCGCTATTACAAAATCGAAGTGCAGATTTAGGTAAATTTGACGGGGCGCGGCAAAGATGCGCTCGTGTGAGTCTATTGAAGTACGCTACGCACACATGCAAACCGGGCGTGATCAACTTGATCCTTTCCACTTTACTTTTGAAATAAATTAAGTAACAGTTATTTATAGTTCGTGTTACTGTTATTTTTAGCATTGCATACAACAATTGTTTAAAAATATTATTTTACTTTAAAAAAAGTTAATATTTTTTTTCAAGCAAGATTAGATAGTAGCCTATGTTATTAAATACTTTTTGTTAAAATTTGGAAAGTAAATTCATAGATAAAAAATAGAATGAAAAATTGTCAATAACTATCCGTGTTACGGAATTATTTTTGGTGTATTACTAAATGAAACATAAAAAATTGACTTATACATTCCAAAGTTCAAGATACAGTTGTACCATGGACATTTTTATAAATGATTAAATTACTGTATCTTTGATGTAACAAAGCATCAAAAGACGCCCAAAAGTTAAATTTTATGAAACATCCTTTACAAAGACAAGTTTTTTACTGATTTGTGTAAACAAATTGAAATATTTATTTAAAACACTGTCAAGATTATATAATGAGACTTCCTCGGACATATTTTTTTTTTAAGTTTGAGGCTATAACTTAATCATAATCACACATCAAAACTAGCGTCAAACGCTCAAATTCAAGAAAAATTGTAATAGCCCTCTTAAACAAATTACCGGTTATTACGACGAAATAATATTGACCGGACCTTTTTTTTTATGTCTGGGAAATCATCAAATGACTTCTCCCGCTCTGGGCGGGGAGGGCATGTCAGATATTTTTGCTGACTAAAACCCACCCGTGTTCCTTCACTTGCCTTTTGCCAAGGATTCCGGTATCCCTTTCGGACTTTTCCGCAGCTCTGGCAGGCCGCAAACATTTTTTTTAAATATTTTTTTTTGATGTAGGGAAATCTTTAAATGACTTCTCCCGCTCTGGGCGGAGCGGGAGGGCGTGTCAGACTTTTACTGACTAAAACCCACCCGTGTTCCTTCACTTGCCTTTTGCCAAGCACTCCGGTATCCCTTTCGGACTTTCCCGCAGCCCTGACAGGCCGCAAACATTTTTTTTGATGGAGTGTAGTCCTCAATTGACTTCTTTCGCTCTGGGCGGAGCGGGAGGGCGTGTCAGATTTTTAATGACTAAAACCCACCCGTGTTCCTTCACTTGCCTTTTGCCAAGGACTCCGGTAGACAAATAAAGAATATCTTATCTTATCTATCGCTTTCGGACTTTCCAAAAGCCCTGGCAGACCGCAACCCTGCCAGGATCTACAGCCTATGGGCTTTTCTTTGTCACACTAAATATCCAAAAAATCCCCAATTTCTTTCATGATTCGTTAGCAAATGAAATGAAATGAAATTGTAATGAAATGAAATTGTTTATTCTGTAAATAGGATATTGGAATCACTTTTACACGTCATATTAAAAATTTGTAAAAATAAGCTAGATGACGACGGCGTTTCCTATCCGACTACTCTGAGAAGAAAGACCGAAACAAACTCAGAGGTCGCAGTCTCTTTTAAAGTCCAGACATAATCTTGGTCAGGCCTTATGAGGACCATGTAGATTACCGTCTGAAATGGTCTATTGAGGAAAGAACCACATAGATTTGAGTGGACCTGTCCCGTCAGTTCAAGCATTTGTCAGTAATAGAGAGCTCAACTCAGAATTTAAGTTTAAAAGTTGTTCATATTCGTGACGTGCCAATGAATTTATATTTTTTCTAGTTAATTGATTCAGGCGTGACTTTGCGGAAATCAATTATAAAATCGTTCTGGTTTGCAATTGGTCAATCGTCATCCTGAAGATGCGTCGTTGAGAGGTGAAACACGTGTCGATTTCTTACAGGGTTTTTATGACTCTTGAACAATAGTCAAGCGAAAAGGTTACTAAATATATCTGCGTCTATTGTATTTAATATTTTTTCTCTTTTTTCTAGTGCATTTCCTCAATAAAGAGGTAATAGTGTACCCAGAAGAGTCGGTAAAGCCGCCCCTGGGCTCAGCTCTGAACAGGCGCGCGATAGTCACCCTGGATAGAGTCTGGCCGAGAGACAAGAGCGAGAAGAGAGCCATCACCTCACCTGACAGGTAACTTCTCGACCTGAGACGCATAAGGTCGACTTTGTATTGTATTGTAAATTTCATAACAGACCTAATGCGTCTCGCATAAGGTCGGATTTGTATTGTATTGTAAATTCTATATCAGACGTAATGCGTGTCAGGTCGAGACTTGTAGATACGTATTTATTCAGAAGAGACGTGGCGCGGACGAGGTGACGGTGCGGCGTGGGCGTTGCGCCGCTCCTTTCATATTTCGCTTGCGCCGCGCCCGCGCCCTGCTGCCTATGAATGTTCCGCGCCTCGTCGCTCCTGTTTTTGTATGAAATTGAAAACCCGCACTGGGTCCGCGTGGTAGATTAAGACCCACTCCCTCTCACAGAGAGGAGGCCAGTTAAGGGTGTATCGTTAAGGCAGCCCGCGAAAATCAAATTTTCTTACATTTTTTGCAATTGCAGGTCAGTATCAGGTTGTATGTTGATCTAAATATGATTCGCGGCCGCGAATCGTATTTAAATCAACATACAACCTGACACTGACTTGCAAATTGCAAAAACGTAAGAAAATTTGAATTCCGCGAGCTATCCTGAAGCTGTCGCCCTAAGTGGTAGCCCTAACACCGTATCATTTGTCCACAGACTTCTCAAAATGGAATATGAAAGCAAACTCCGCCGCGTGTGCGACAAGCACAACACGAAATTCATAGAGTACCGCCCTCAGACGGGTAGCTGGGTATTCAGAGTGGAACACTTCAGTAAATACGGCTTGACTGACTCTGATGAGGAGGAGGACGTGCCGCAGCTGATGAAGAGACAGCTGGTCTCGCAGAACTTGCAGGGCAGTGCGGCTCCTGGTGAGTTATAATCCTAACTATCCATAGATCATCATTCTCCTGCCCTTATCCCAATTTATTTGTGGTCGGCGCAACATGTCCCTTTCTTCCATAGTTCTCTATTAGCCGTCATCTCGGTAGTCACCCCCTTTCTAGCCATATCATCTGTCACACAGTCCATCCATCGTTTCTTTGGTCTTCCCCTACTCTTATAGCCATCGACATTCATACTCAAAACTTCCCTCACAACATTTTCCTCATTCCTTCGCATCACGTGCCCATACCATGACAACCGATTTCCGCACAACTTTTCAGTCACCGGTGCCACTTTCAGACGTCCTCTTATGTACTCATTTCTTATTCTATCCATTCGTGTACCACACATCCCTCTTAACATTCTCATCTCAGCTGCATGCAATTGCCTTTCATTCATCCCTTTTGTGGCCCAACATTCTGATCCATACTATTCTAACTATCCATGCATCTAACTAATCTAAACTATCCAAAAAAACTATCCATATATCTATCCTAACTAATCCATACATCTAACTAATATTATAAACGCGAAAGTTTGTAAGTATGGATGGATGGATGTTTGTTACTCTTTCACGTAAAAACTACTGAATGGATTTGGATGAAATTTGGCAAACAGATAGTTTTATAACCTGGATTAACACATAGGATACTTTTTATCCCGATATTCCCACGGGATCGAGACTTATGCGGATGAAACCGCGGGGCTAGCTTGTATTATATAAAACAAAATCCTCCGCCGCGTCTGTCTGTCTGTTCAACGATAAACTCAAAAACTACTGCACCGATTTTCATGCTGTTTTCACCAATGGATAGAGTGGTTCTCGAGGAAGGTTTTAGTATATATAACCGACACCCACGCGGGCGCAGCCGCGGGCATCAGCTAGTATAATTATAAATGCGAAAGTGAGTTTGTTTGTTTGTTGACTTGTGGGTAAAACGGTTGAACGGATTTGGATGAAATTTGGCACAGGGTTAGACCATGACCTGGAATAGGACATAGGATACCTTTTATCCAGACATTCCCACGGGTTCGCGACTTTAGTATCCATACTAATATTATAAATTCGAAAGTAACTCTGTCCGTCTGTCTCTCTGTTTGTTACCTGTTCACGCCTAAACCACAGAACGGATTTCGATAAAATTTGGCAAGGAGATAGATGGCATCCTCGGGAAGGATATAGGCTACTTTTTATCGACATATTTTATTCATATAAAAACGTCATGTGACAAACCAACTCACAATACTCTCTCCTTCCACAGCTCCCAAGCAACCAGTAGCCGTACCATCACCTGGTCTGGGCGGGCTCGGTTCCTCCGCGGGCTTGGTACCCGAAGACAACCTTTTCGCGATGCAGCAGACTTCACTGAACCTACTGAATGGCGCCGCTAAAGGTAATATGTTCATGATCATCTTTTAGAAGTACCAAGAACAAGGTGGTTAGTATCTTCTCATCATCTGTCTAGCCTTTTCTCAACCTAGTTGGGGTCGGCTTCCAGTCAACCGGACCTTTTCTGAACCTAGTTGGGGTCGGCTTCCCGTCTAACCGGATGCAGCTGAATACCAGTATTTTATATAGAGCGACTGCCTATCTGACCTCCACAACCCAGTTACTGGGTAATACGATACCCCTTAGCAAGACTGGTTGTCAGACTTTCGGGCTTCTGACGACCCGTAAAGACTGTCAAAGATCCACAAATGACCACAAACAATTCGGCCATGGCGGTCGATCTCAATGGAGACTAGCCTTCGGCGCGGGAGACATTATAGTGCAGGCGCGTGTGCGCAGACACAAGCGCACTCTCTCTTCCCTCACTCTCATAGTCCGATGGGACTGCAAACCGACACTCGCTCTCGCTCTACCAGACGCAGGCGACACGTGCGCGTGAGTCACATATCACACCGCCTACTTCCAAACTCCGGGCTGTTATTAAGAAATTCCTAATGGAAAAATCCAATAAAACTGCCCGACCCAGGAATCGAACCCAGGACGCCACGCTCTTGCAGGTTAGTCCGAAAGGGATACCGGGACCTTGGCAACAGGCAACTGAAGGAACACGGGTGGGATTTAGTCATTAAAAGTCTGACACGCCCTTCCGCTCCGCCCAGAGCGGGAGAAGTCAATAGATGATTTAAAAAAAAAAATAAAGGACTCCACGCTCGGCAGTCGCACTTGCGACCACCAGACCAACGGGGCAACTTGCAAATACATAGTAGGGAATATTGCAGTTTGAATGACTTAGGGCGAATTTCACCAAACTTTTATACCGAGTATAAGTCTTATCCTGCGAATAAATTTTGAATATTTGACAGTTTTTCCATAACAAAAACTATCAGACGCCATTTTTATTCCACGGATAAAAGATATCTGACTTTGGTAAATTCAGCCCTTAGAGGGATAATTATATTAAGTCATTCCATACTAATTTGAATAGTTTGATTCCCCCAACTCAACAGGCAACCAATCAGCGACGTACCGTTTTAACCCGACATACGAACCCCATCGTGGGGGACAATACCACCCCATTGGGGTCCCTCACGCCCCCACTGGGGTACCAAACGACCCCGAGATGCCGTCAGCGCCGTATAACGAAGAATATGTCCTGCAAAAGAATGTAGCTAAAGCTATGCTATGTACTAATATGTGTTCGATAACTGTGGTTTTAATTGTTGTTGTAGTTTCTTTCGTTTTTATTTTTTTGTTTTTTATGTATTTTCGTTTGTAAATACGAAAAAAAAATATTGGAATTATAAAAAAAAAAGATCACTTGGAATTATTGAAAAAAAAAGTACTTTTCACAAAAAAAATTTAGCATTTTACATAATATTGGTACACAAGCATATTTACATATTATAAGATAGTTAATTTAATTCAGGCGTGAAAAGCCTGTGAGAAATCGACACGTATTTCACCTCTCAACGAGGCATCTTTAGGATGACGATTGACCAGTCGCAAACCAGAACACGACGAGCCGGGCGATTTGATTCACTCTGCTTCCAGCGCTCGGTGTGGCAACACGTCTTGTTCTGGTTTTACTTATTAACACTGCTTAAAATGTTATGGATTTATTGAAAAGTAGACCTTAGGATATTATTTTCTATAATTATTATTGAAAAACTTACTTATAAATCGCGTTCCTATACCTAATAATTATTTCATCTTATTTGTTTATTTTATTATAGTTTGTGTCCTACTATACATTACCAAATATCCTATCCTAATGTAAAATATAGTATAAATAAATATTATAAGAAGATTTATGTATTACATTAGACTCAATCTGCCTAGCCTTTAACCAACTATGTTGGGGTTGGCTTCCAGTCTAACCGGATGCAGCTGAATACCAGTATTTTACATGGAGCGACTGCCTATCTGACCTCCACAACCCAGTAACTGGGTAATACGATACCCCTTGGTTAGACTGGTTGTCAGAATTTCGTGCTTCTGACGACTCGTAACGACTGTCAAAGATCCACAAATGACAGCCGGTACCAACGGCTTAACGCGCTTTCCGAGGCACGGAGGAGTCTCGATATGTGAAAATGGTCACCCATCCACGGACCAACCCCGGCAAGCGTAGCTTAATCTGATGGATCAACCCGAGCGGCTGTTATTACTTAGCCACGAGCTCCTAGCTTAGTATTACATTAGACTATTGTTAAATCTAAATAGTTTAGTATAACACAACATCACGCCTTGTATTCCCCGAAGGGTTAGGCAGAGGTGTACCTATAGTACACCCACATTTCACCAGTTATATTTAAGTCCCATGTAATAGGGGGCGAGCCTGTTGCCATCAACCGGGCACAAACCCAGACTCGGGGCTGCTACCGAAATTTCATGTAAAAAACTCTGTAACATTTTGCCCCACCTGGGAAACGAACCCAGGACCTCATGCGCTTGCGACCGCTAGACCGACAATGCATATGTTTAGTATAGTTTGTACTCAAAAATAAATAATAGAAAAGTACATTTACTAGAAGATATTATTATAGTTATTAAACACATATGTTTTAGTATATTACTATTTATAAGAATTTAATCATTTTATTTAAAATATAACTATAGTTAACCATTGTATTGAGATTAAAAATAAACTGTCGAGTAAATAAACAAGAAAAATAAATATTATCATTGAACAATATCCTACTTTGAAATAACATTATTTTACCTTATGAAAACAACACAATCAGTCTATAACGTTCCCACTGCTGGGACACAGGCCTCTTTGTGAGAGGGAGTGGGCTGTAATCCACCACGCAGGCCCAGTGCGGGTTGGTAGATGTCACATGTCTTCGAATTTTTTGGTTCTAGGACATGCCGGTTTCCTTACAATGTTTTTCTTCACCGTTTTGAGATCAGTGGTGATAAAATAATTTATACAAAGTAAAGCGACTGTCTGGGTTCGAACCGTACCTAAAACTCGCAAGTCGCTGCCGTTAACACTGCGCCACCACTGCCCTCGGCAAGAAGCACGTAGGAGAAGTTCACACCGAACCGCGACGCGACGCGCACTTATTTATGGTCCGAAACAATATCGAATTTATTTACTACACAATAAGGTACACGCGCTGCGCAGCACAGCGTACTTTGACACGTCTCAACGCTCGCACTGAAATTATACCTTTTGGTGAAGAAAATAAGTTCGATAATTGTTAAACGGTGCGCGCAGCGTCGCGTCGCGTCGCTTCACGTTGCGGTCTGAACTGAGGGCCTAGACAAAGTGACATTCTATCAGCGATAACGATGATGGAAAAGGGAAAAATGTATAGGACTGACATAAGCTATCGAAAAGCTTATGTCAATCCTGTTGAAAGTCGTTGTAGAAATACGAAACGCTTTGGAAGCGATAGTCACTTGTCAAGGCCCTCTGTATCTCTCCTTTGGCGGCTCAAACACTCTGTGATCAATGAACATAAAGCAATACTCATCGTCTGTTGGCGCGCATTATCAAGGTGTGTCTTAACATTGCGTGGCAAAAGCGCGGCAGCAACACGCGGCATTTACAGGACACATTTCTGCCGCGCTCTAGTCGGGACTAAACCGACGAATATTAATATTTGCGCAGCAGTACTGCGCGGCATATCCGATACACGCCGCGCACTTCAGTTGGCATGAAAGCGGTTGCATGTGTCGTAGTTCTGCTTATAATTCGTCCAAACACAATTACTGACGAATGTTTCCTAGAAATGTTTGTGCGCGGCAGGTACATAGAAGCGTTCGCGCGAGGCAGTCGTCCAAACACAGCGCGGCAGCCGCGCACGATTGGCGCGTAATTTTTGGATACACACTTTATGAGATCGCAGGCACTAGAATCGTGATAAGTATTAACTGGTGAAATCTGGATCTCCTCCGCTGCCTAACATTTCGATTGAAAAAAAAAAACAGACGAATTAAGTACCTCCTCCTTTTAGAAGAAGTCGGTTAAAATAAACTAAGTCAAGGTCATTTTTTTGGTTTCTTTACCAAACAAATGACCTTGACCTTTCAAAAGTAAATGACCTTGACCGACTTGTAGGTCAATTCTCTTAAAAAATACAACACACGTAGATATATTTTGTAACCTATTCCGCTTAACTATTCCTCAAGAGTCATAAAAACCCTGTAAGAAATCGACACGTGTTTCACCTCTCAATGAGGCATCCTCAGGATGACCATTGACCAGTCGCAAACCAGAAGACGACGTGTTGCCACACCGAGCGCTGGACGCAGAGTGAAAAGAATCATACAGACGAATTGAGAACCTCCTCCTTTTTCAAGAAGTCGGTTAAAAATATACTTATTTGTTGCAGGTTTTGAAATGGATACCACAGAAGATAATACCGAATCGCAGAGCCTGTATTTAGATAACAAAGGTATGTTTTCTGGGTCCCCACCTATGAAATTGGCGTTTTTTTCTCACAAATACAGTATGCAAGGGTAAAAACCGTTGTCACTCAAACCATGGGTAGTTGACTTAAATATAAAAATAAATGACCCAGTAACAACAAAATATAAAAAACCTTATTTTCATTAAAAGATTTTAAAAAGTAAATATCCGTTACTGTCCCGATACTCATGGGTACGCGTTCGAGAGAGCTGCGAAACAGCTGACGGCCGGTCATGTAACGACCCGTGCGCGCCGCCCGCCCTCGCGAACCGCCGGCCGCGGCCGGTCGTTGCCCTTGCGTGTAGGGTGAAATATTCTTGTGGAAAAATGTAATTTTCTTTAAAAAAAATAAAAAATAATTTTCCATTGATTTTACGTTATATAAATGAAACCAAACCACTGGTTGCAAGGATAACGGTGTTTACCCTAACACACTGTAGAGAACCTCGTCACTTCTATGATTGAAAATATTCTTCAATTGCTTGGTATTATATCGAATAATGACCATCATAGACTATATGTCTATGATGGTCATTATTCGATATGGTATTTGGTAGTTACCAATAGTAAAAAAACCTTATTACTTATAGTTTTCTAAATATAAAAAATACCTTAAAAATGACTCCTCATTTTGTGAGCAGAAATGAGCACTATTTTTTTTTAACTTGGCCATAACTTATTTTTGTCGCTTTATCTAATTGGCATACGTTATCTTAGTTTTTAAACAGTAGTGCATAAAAGTTTTAAAACATTAGTGTTCATGATTGTTATATAAATTAAGAAAATGTTAGTATGAAAAATGCAACTTCTTTAAAATTCCCCATACAAAACGCTGATTTCATAGGTGGGGACCTTATATTACCTGAGTTTAAGGGCGTACCCTACCTCAAATTGCTTAGCATGATACATCGTTATGCCGAAAATACTGCAGCATTAATTTTGAAATAAATATAATTATGTTAACGTTGAGGAGTGATGCTAGGTCCTGTTTACACTTTAACTCTAAAACGGCTGAATGGATTTGGATGAAATTTTGCACATGGGTAGACCATGACCTGGAGAAGGACATAGGCTACTTTTCATCGTGGATCGCAGACAAAGTCGCGGGCGACAGCTAGTTTACAGTATTAGTTATTTATTTTTTTGTTACAGCCTACGGTGTTAAGAGTCCTACTAGCGAGTTAGCTCGCCTGGAACATCGTCAGAGTCACAATGTGCAGCTAATGAAAGCGTCTCTCTACGCTGATACTGGTATTTACTTATTAGTTTATTACTTATTATTAGCACAGATATTATAATACTACGTACAGATACCCAATCCCATACAAAGAAATGACACCACCCTAAGTCTGGCAATTGAGCTGGCTATTTTTCTTCCCCATTTTTTTAACAGATGGCAGCATCATCGACTCACTAATTGCCAGAGACCGTAGTTTTAAAACGCCATCTAGGAGTCTTGCCTAGGTACAAGGCAAGACTCCAGGATTTTTTGTTCCTTTTTTTACGTTTTTTTCTTCCTATGCGTTCAATTCTTATATTTCTACGTAAAGTACTAGATAAAAAAAAATGTTGTTTGATTTTCCTTAATGAAACGACTAAACGTTTCAAGTTTAAAGTGACCTGTCATCACTTTAGTAAAACGCCATCTATTGCAACAGATAGCTACTTTATCATTCTAAGGATTCGAATTGAAGTAAAAGGCTTAATTTAAGTTTTTTGTTGAAAATACGAGATTTATGAGTGTAAATACATAAATCAGCATTAAACAAAGATGTTTTGATTTTTACTAATATTACTATAGCCAAAATTTGCCGTATAACGCTTTTTAGTAATTGTTAATTTCATAATTGTTACATTATGCTGCCATCTATGATTTTTTTTCAAGACTAATTATAATTTGTTCGAGTTGGGACCCCATGTTATTAGTCTTCAAATAAAAGTCTTAAAGCGGATCCACACCTGCGCTCACGCACGAACAGTGCGGCTCGCGTGCATCTTTGGAGGACAGTATGGACTTGTTCGCGAGTAGTTCGCGTGCAATTTAAATGTTAGCTCGCGGATACGAACATAACGGTTCGCGTGCATCTTAGGCCCATAGTATGGTCCAGGGACTTGAAACGTTACTTAAAATAGGGGTATGATAGCGTTATCTATAGTTCCAGTAACCATTTACAAATGAATTTGGCATTATTACGAAAATCTGTCGGATCTTCAACTATTAATTTGGTTACGATGCCGGTGGAACGGTAGAAATTATCGTTAACGGAACTATACAGTATGTTGTCTAACGAAGGGCGTCCCGTTAACCTGCAATAGTATAGCGTCTATACATGCTAAAAAAAAGAAACCATCAAATTTTTTTTTTTTTTAAGTAATGTTTTATAGTAAAATATTCACAAAAAATATTAAATTGATACGGAAAAGAAACTCTGTACACGCACACTTGTCTTTCTACGTTGAAATACAAGTGTGCGTGTACAGAGTGTTTCTTTTACGTATCAATTTAATAGTTTTGTGAATATTTCACTAACTATAATAAACAATATATTGTGTGGCAATTTTTTTTTTAGCATGTATTTACTCTATTCTAAAGCGGGTTAACGGGCACGCCCTTTGTTAGTTTACATACTGTTGTAACGCTATTTTAATGTTTCAAGTCCCTTACTACAATGGACACCTTCACTTCACGGTTTGTGCGCGTGAGTTTCAAATTCCGCAGGTGTGGATCCTTGCACGCGAACCGTTCGCAACATGCGCGCGCGCGTACAATGTGACGCGCCCATAGCCATTTGAGGCGCCTAGCGTGCGCTAATGTGGCGATAGACAGCTAAGCATCTGTCATTTTACTCCAGTGAATTAATAATTCGACTTTAGTATTTATAATCAGTGGCGTGCCTAGGGTTCAAAACCAGGGCAAGCCGACAGATTTTTAACGATTTAAAAAAACAGACAAGTGAGCGATTTACGGATGAAGAAGAGTTCTACATATTATTTCATGCTTCAGTACGGAATTGTCGTAAGCGCCATCTATTAACGAATGCGCGTAACCACACCGCTTCGCAGGACCTTTTCACCATAATAACTTTGTCAACGCTTGTCACATAAAAATTATTCTATCAAAAGCCGCTAGGTGGCCCAAAATTATCGATTTGTTGTTTTAACAAAATTTAAGTTTTAAGTCGATTGAAAATGAATAAGATATTACATTGGGTATATAACATTTTATAATTAATCATAATGACAATAACCAACTCTAATCTTTATTTCAAAACGCCTTTATTTCAAAGAATATCTTCGATACGAAAATTATTGTGTTTTGTGATCTTGATGAGATGTATTCTAATAAGTGGTTTGTTTTTTAGTGGTTTACCAAAACTACAATTGCCATACAAACAACACTATACAAATTTTGATGTCTTTCAGCAAGAATATATTGAAATTGGCATTCGATTGTTTAGTATGTATACATACTAAACAATCGAATGCCAATTTCAATATATTCTTCGACTGACAAAAATACCTACCTAATTGTTTATATTTCCGAGTTATAGTAATTTGGGGTTGATTACGGTGAAGCAAAGAGTTACTTACTGTCAGAAAACTCAATGTATTTACATACCTTTTCGAACACAGTTTCCAAATTCACATTTTGATGATAAAAACACTACTAAGCATAAGGAATGACATAGCCGCAATAACTATCACATCATTTTAAATAATAAAACTAGGTAATTCATTACCTCAATTGAAAAATAAAATACTGATCTCAAAATATTATTTCAAAACAATAACAAATTGAGTCGCTTCGCGGACTTGTAACTCACTTTACGCGGGTCAACATCGCGGCTAGTGCATTTGCGCGAACTTCAAACACACGATTCGTTCCATTCATAAAAACTCAAAAGCCGGGCTTAAATATTAGAACATTTTGCAAAATAAGTACATTCTAATAGCATCAACAAATTACGCATTTTGTATGGAAAGAGTGAGAGGTCTAGAAGCTGGCTTTTGCACCGTTGCCGCAAGCGAGTGTGAGCGAGAAAGATGCAATGTACTACAGAATTGACGTCTTCATTCATGGATGCGATCTCGCCTAGCGCTATAGTGTTAGAGCGAGATCGCAACTGTGGCAGTTTGGCAACGGTGCATTGTTTGTACTTATAGCGCGCGGCTGGTGCAGCGCGAAGTTTTTATGTTATTATTCTTATCAATTCTTGCGACATGAAGGATTGACTTGGAAGTATAGAGTAGTTTTTTTTTTTTTAATTAATTTGCTCAGTTTTGAAGGCAAGCCGGGCTTTTCAGCTTGTATGGCAGTACCGCCGCTGTTTATAATGATAAATGATTTTATTTCTGTAAGTAGGTTTGTACAAACACTTTTACACGTCAATCACATTTTTTAAACTAGATGAGTACGGCGTTTCCTATCTGACTACTCCGAGAAGAAAGGCCGAAACAAACTCGAGAGGTCGCAGTCTCTTTTAAAGTCCAGACATAATCTTGGTCAAATCATATGAGGACCATGTATACAGGATGTAAGGGTAAACACTCTTGTCATTCAAACCATGGGTAGTTGACTTAAATATAAAAATAAATGACCGAAAACAACAAAAAAAAAAACGTTATTTTTATTAAAAGATTTTTAAAAGTTTCTATCTGACACCGTGCTTGCTAGCGAAACAGCTGACTGACTAAGGGAGGGATCGCGCTCGCGGCCGGTCAGGTCACATCCCGTACCCCTCCTCCCGTGTTGAGACGCAAGTTCGTTGCCCTAGCGCATAGGGCAACGAACTTGCGTCTCTTGTGGTAAAATTTAGATCTAAAAAAAATTTAAAAAAAGTTGTAATTTTCCATTCATTTACGTTCTATAAATGAAACCAAACCACTGGTTGCAAGGATAACGGTGCTTACCCTAACACCCTGTATATAACTGCGCGCCTGCATTTTTCTGTTAAAATATATTTATATTTTCCGCCACAGAAATGGAAGACGACGTGTCAGTATCAACAGGAGACCAGCTCGTTCCAGTATCAGTGCCATTGTTATCAATACCTTCACACCCCCCCTCCGTGATGAGAGAGGATCAGCAGATATCTGACATTGAAGTGACACACACCGAAGGTATTTGTCTGCTGCCATTTTCTAAATTTTCTAGTGATCAGCGCAGTATTTCTTGAGCTGAGTCCTTAGACATAAATTACGTTTCCTGTAGACAGTACGACGGCAGCAAAGTAGAAAGAGTCGACTGCACTTTTTACGAAATTCACTCTTTTACATAATTCGACTCAGACATCTTTGTTTTGTCATAGGATTTGTCGGTTGTCAGTGTGATTTTGTCAGTAAGGATAGAAAACTTTCTTCCGAAATAGTCTTCCTACAAAAAGACCTAGACAAAGATGGTTAGAAATGAAAGACAAAATGACAGATTGTATAAGGATTTCTACGGTGGATGTCAAAAATGAAGAAACGAACTGTCACTTTGTATAGAAAAAGCTATGTCTATTCTTCGTAGAAATAGAAAGCGCCATGCTACGCGTGCTGAGTGACGGTGCACCGCACAGGCGGAATGAACGGGTATAAAACAAATGTTCGAGATGTTCAAACTTGTCCGGAGTGCGAGCGGGCGCGTGCATTTCACGGCGCATTTGACGTTTCTCATATATGCCGCGATAACTTTGTATGAACGTATACGTAAGAGATCGAAAAATCATTGTTTTCTTATTTATTCTCTTACTAGCCTCCGCCAGCGGCTTCGCCCGCGTGTAATCTTTATAAATTATAGCCAATGTTACTCAGGGTAAATGTAGCTTTCTAATGGTGAAAGAATTTTGAAATCGTCGCAGTACTTTTTGAGTTTATTCATTACAAACATACACACAAAAATACAAATCTTTCCTCTTTATAATATTAGTGTAGATAACCCTTCTAGCGTCCGCCCGCAGCTTCGCCCGCGTGGTATGTCGATAAAAAGTAGCCTATGTCCTTTCTCAGGCTCTAGACTATCTGTGTACAAAGGAGAAGGGAAGGACTCCATAGTTTCCTGGGCCCAGCAGGCGTAGTATGGCGTTTTCTATCTCTACGAAGAATAGACATAGCTTTTCTATACAAAGTGACAGTTCGTTTCTTCATTTTTGACATCGCACCGTAGAAATCCTTCTACAATCTGTCATTTTGTCTTTCATTTCTAACGATCTTTGTCTAGGTCTTTTTATATGTAGACTATTTCGGAAGAAAGTTTTCTATCCTTACTGTCAAAATCACACTGACAACCGATAAATCCTATGAAAAAACAAAGAATTCTGAGTCGAATTATGTAAAAGAGTGAATTTCGTAAAAAGTGCAGTTGACTCTTTCTATTTTGCTGCCGTCGTACTGTCTACAGGAAACGTCATTTTTGTCTACTCTTCCGTCGACAAAACGGTGCTCATGCTACGCCTGCAGGTGTTAACTCAATCAAACTAGCCTTATTTGTAAGAGGATATAATAACAAGGCCTGACTGAAAATTTGGTGAAATTTGGCTATCCAGGAATCAAGTTATATGAAGTGTAGTAAAAGTGAGGTTATACATTATAACATTGTAGTATTTTATGTTATTTTCGAAATATTTTCGGTTGTGTAATGGTTTTATGCATGGAGTGCAAGTAGAGAGCCTCCATCCGCGACGAGTCGAAGATCTGACACGTTTGGCACTCCCTGGACAGTCGCTGCAGTCGAAGACAAGTCTTACTTAGAAGCAGTAGGTAGGTACTTACCTTTTAAAAAAGGGAGAAGAGGAAGTAAAATATAACACCAATATATTTATAAAATATTTATTGGTCATCTTCAATAGTTAACTAACAGTGAACGACCGCAGCGGACACAAACACTGGAGTGGCCAACTTTAGAAAAATATAACGGATTTTTTAATACATATTTCAACTGCTGGGCCCAGGATTTCCTATCTCCTTTCATTTAGATTGGTTAAGTAGTTTTGGCGTGAAAGCGCGACAGACAGACAGACAGACCGACAGACAGACAGAGTTACTTTCGCATTTATAATATTAGTAAGGATTTATTAATTTTACCTACAGAAACGCCGATGAGGCCATTAATCGTCCGGCCACACACAATAGTGTTGAAGTACCACAGAAAAGTGCCGCCCTTCAGACAGACCATTGCTGGTAAGTGTTACAAAAAATACCTTATTTTCTTTTACTCAACTACGGCGAAGCAAAAACTCCATTACATGTCTAGAGCCTCTGCTCTCCTCTTGGTGTGCGCCAACCTTGAAGCTTTCACCTTAATTTCCTTTATCTACACCCATGCTATAAATCCTCTATAAAAGTTTCTGACACAGTTAGCTTATTGCCAACATTAAAACAACCAGTGTCATAGTAACCATAATATCATCCAAACGGGTGTTATAATGTTGTACTGAACTTCATAATGCAACTCATTTCAAAGAAAGAACATCATTCACGGGCGTTTTACTAACAAAGCACCGCAATTTAAAAACAAAACATATTCGAATTCGATAAATTCGAATTCACGTCGTACCGCGCCATTTTTGTTCGATATTGGTATTGCAAAGAAAGTTTTATAGAAGATTCATATCATGGGTGTAGATGAAATCTTGTACGCAACTGTAAATAATTAGGTATTAAAACACTCATGTAATACGATTATAGATAAACCCACTTTCGTGTTTTAATACCCCTTATTATATAACAATTGCTTATAAAACTATTATTTTTCACAGGTCGTCTGGACGCCGCCTACATATCAGACATGTCAGTATGTCGCGCGCGACACTCCCGCGTCGGGTTCGGTCCGGCCGGCGCTCTTACCTTCGCCACGTCATACGACGCTGTCAATGATCTTCCTAGATGTGAGTATAATCTGCCTAGCCTGTTCCTAACTATGTTGGGGTCGGCTTCCAGTCTAACCGGATACAGCTGAATACAGTACGACACAGCGTAGATGTAGCATCGGCAAAATGCGTAAAACCGATCACAATCCGAACAGAGTGTGCCTTATTTATTTATTTATTTATATATACTTTATTGTACACCACAAAAATATATAACGAAAGGAAAAAAAACAAACACTACAAAATATACAATGGGCGGCCTTATCGCTTTCCGCGATCTCTTCCAGGCAACCTTGGAATGGACAGTGATTCAACATCTCCAATCTTTATTACGGCTTAAGTTGAAAATGATCTTTACGCAAACGCACTTGTAAAGTCATTTAGCTAAATACATTCATAAAATTGAAATGAATGAATGCACATTTTCAGATCTATGCTACATCTAAGTTGTGTCGTACTGTACTAGTGATTTACATGGAGCGACTGCCTATCTGACCTCCACAACCCAGTAACTGGGTAACACGAAACCCTTGGTAAGACTGGTTGCCAGACATTCGGGCTTCCGACGACCCGTAACGACTGTCAAAGATCCACGAATGACAGCCGGGACCAACGGCTTAACGTACTGCCGCTCGCCGTTATGAGGCATCATTTCTTGTCAAGCCATTTTGAACTCTATTCGTATTAAAACTAAGCTTTACAAGTGACGGCAAGGGACAAGATAACTTGAAAGGTCATAGGCCCTAGACAAAGTGGCATTCTATCAGCGATAACGATGATGGAAAAGGCAATAATGTACAGGACTGACATAAGCTATCGAAAAGCTTGTGTCAATCCTGTTGAAAGTCGTTGTAGAAATACGAAACGCTTTCGAAGCGATTGTCACTTGTCTAGGCCTTCTGTAATCTTCTTTTATCTACACCCATGCTATAAACCCTCTCTAAACATTTCTGAAACAGTCAGCTTATAGCCAACATTAAAACATCCAGTGTCATAGTAACCATAATATCATCCATCGGGTGTTATAATGTTGAACTGAATTTCATAATGCAACTCATTAAAAAAAAAGAACATTGTCATTCATGAGCGTTTCACTAACAAAGCACCGTAATTTAAAAACAAAACACATTCGAATTCGAAAAAATCGAATTCACGTCGTACCGCGCCATTTTTGTTCGATATTGGTATTGTAACTTTTATAGAAGATTCATATCATGGGTGTAGATAAAATCTTGTATGCTGTATATAATTAGGTATAAAAAAACACTCATGTGATACTATTATCACCCACATTCGTGTTTTAATACCCTTTATTATATAACAGTTGCATAAATAACTTATTACTTGTCCACAGCCGCGGAACTATCGGAGCTCGGTAGATACTTGCGTGGTAGATCGCAGAACGATTGGTCGGAACCACTGCTTGTGAGAATGGCGCTCGGACAGCCTGAGAAAGATGACGGCATGCTGGTAAGTTGAACATCATCATCATTTCAGCCGACAGACGTCCACTGCTGGACATAGGGCGCTTTCAATTTATGCGTTTCTTTCTTGACGGCCTACTGCGGTGCCGAAGCGGTGCGTTAGGCGTACAGCGCACGGACGATCCTCTTTAACGCGCGGTGCGGCAACAGTGCGGCGCCGATACCGCGAACGCTCGACAACAGGACGGCAACGTCGCAAGCATCACGTGTTCATTTCTTTGTCAGAGTCCATGGCTTGACTGATGTCACAACACTGGGATAAAAACGCACGGCAGTAAAATACGCTTTCAACTTAGGCGTTCGGTGCCGGACTGCTACCGTACTGCAGCGGCCCGACAGTGAGATATAACCTGCGGCACGATAAGCGTGCGGCAGCGGTCCGACAAGAAACGCATAAATTGAAAGCCCCCTAGGCAAGCACCGCCACTTCGGCCGGTTCTGTGCTTCTCGCATCCAGCGCATTCCCGCGGCCTTCACCAGGTCATCGGTCCACCTTGCGGGTCTTCCAACGCTACGTCTTCCGGTACGCGGTCGTCACTCCAGAAAAATAATTGTGGTAAAATTACCACATGAGATATTTCACCCTATGCCCCAGGCCAAGGCACCAAACTTGCGTCTTAACACGGGCGGGGGGCGCGAGACGTGACCTGACCGGCCGCGAGCGCCGCCCCTCCCTCAGTCCTGATTCGCTAGCGAGCACGGTGTCGGATAGAAACTTTTTAAAATCTTTTAATGAAAATAACGTTTTTTTTTTTGTTGGTCATTTATTTTTATATTTAAGTCAACTACCCATGGTTTGAGTGACAACGGTGTTTACCCTTACACCCTGTATTGTGGTGAGAAAATAAAGTTGTATTTTATTGTATTATTTCTGTTCACAGGAAGTTCTCAAAAAACACCTAGGAACTCTACTAGAACACTCTATATTTAATCAGACTGATGAAAACCATTCTGCTCGACTGACTCTATCGCAAAGTGCTAGCGACAGACGCGCGGTACTCACGCACTATCTACGAGATGCTGCCAACAACCAGACCAGATATAAGGTAACTAAAATATTAAAAAACAAGACTGCCCTTTTTTTTTTTCCTTGGGGAAATCCTCATGGATGTTATGTCGGACTCCTACCGACTCAAACCCCACTATTCCTACTTTTACCATGAGTCGGGGGCCCGGGAGATACTTGTACATGTGCCGCACCCCCGACTGGTATCAGCCCGCCATTCTGCCCTGCTAAAACACGAACTAAAAAGTAAAAAAAAAACAAGTTAATAAAATTGTCATTGCAGTCGGGGGATCGTTCTGATTATACATCTAAGAGATCCCTATGTTACTCGGGATGATGGAAGGATTCTAACGATACCTCATACATCAAAATCCGTTCAGTCATTTAAAAGTTATGGTGGATTAATGAAAACTTACATACATACATACAATGAACCCTGAAAACATTACACTCCTTTTTGGGCAGTCGTGTAATAAAACATGCGGGGCAGTTTTTGGGGACTGCATAACATTCATTGATTCCTTCAAGCGTGACGATGGCGCGAGTTCCATGATTTTTGTTCACGCAAAAAGTGCTCAACGCGCCTAAAGAACTTTTCACTTAACTTTCATTAATTTCTTCAAGCGTGAGCGTGACGATGACGCGAGTTCCATGATTTTTGTTCACCCAAAAAGTGCTCAACGCGCCTAAAGAAGTTTTCACTTAACTTTCATTAATTTCTTCAAGCGTGAGCGTGACGTTACCGCGAGTTCCATGATTTTTGTTCACCCAACTACATTCATTTATTTCTTCAAGCGTGACGATGACGCGAGTTCCATGATTTTTGTTCACCCAAACTGTGCTCAACGCGCCTAAAGAAGTTTTCAATTAAAAAATCTGTCTAGCCTTTTCCCAACTATGTTTGGGTCGGCTTCCAGTCTATTAGTAACCTATTCCCCTTAACTATTCTCCAAGAGTCATAAAAAAACCCTGTAAGAAATCGACACGTGTTTCACCTCTCAACGAGGCATCCTCAGGATGACGATTGACCAGTCGCAAACCAGAATATGACATGTTACCACACCTAGCGCTGGACGCAAAGTGGAAGTTTTTGCGTCCAGCGCTGTTGATATCTACGTCTATTGTATTTTATCTACACCCATGCTATAAATCCTCTCTAAAAGTTTCTGAAACAGTTAGCTTATAGCCAACATTAAAACACCCAGTGTCATAGTAACCATAATATCATCCAAACGGGTGTTATAATATTGTACTGTATTTCATAATGTAACTCATTTAAAAAAAAGAACATCGTCATTCACGGGCGTTTCACTAACAAAGCACCGTAATTTAAAAACAAAACACATTCTAATTCGAAAAGTTCGAATTCACGTCGTACCGCGCCATTTTCGTCGTATTGCAAAGAAACTTTTATAGAAGACTAGCTGTGCCCCGCGGTTTCACCCGCGTAAGTCTCGATCCCGTGGGAATATCGGGATAAAAAGTATCCTATGTGTTAATCCAGGTGATAAACTATTTGTTTGCCAAATTACATCCAAATCCATTCAGCCGTTTTTGCGTGATTGAGTAACAAACATCCAAACACACAAACTTTCACATTTATAATATTAGTAGTAGGATTCATAACAGTGTTGATAAAATCTTGTATGCAACTGTATATAATTAGGTATTAAAACACTCATGTGATACTATTATCACCCACATTCGTGTTTTAATACCCTTTATTATATAACAGTTGCATAAATAACTATTATAATGGACAGCTATTATTTGTCCACAGTTTGGCGTATCAGGTGCGTATTGCTACGAAGTGTGGCGGCTGTGTGACGCACTGTGGGGAGCTGACCTTGAAAATGATGGTGAGTTACCCTCTCAATCTGTCTAGCCTTTTCCTGTCTCAATCTGTCAAACCGGATGCATTTGAATACCAGTATAACCAGTATTTTACATGGAGCGACTCTGACCTCCACAACCCAGTAACTGGGCAATACGACAAACCCTGGCAAGCGTAGCTTAATCTGATGGATCGAGGCTGTTATTACTTAGCCACGAGCTCCTCTAATATACAGGGTGTTAGGGTAAACACCGTTATCCTTGAAACCAGTGGTTTGGTTTCATTTATAGAACGTAAAATCAATGAAAAACTAGATCTTTTTTTTTTAAAGAAAATCTACATTTTACCACAAGAGTATTTCACCATACGCGCTAGGGCATCGAACTTACGTCTCAACACGGGCGGGGGGCGTGGGACGTGACCTGACCGGCCGCGAGCGCGACCCCTATTGAGTGGGACCCCTATCTGGCGCATATCCACGAATTTGCGGACGGTGTCGGATATAAACTTTTAAAAATCTTTTAATGAAAATAATGTTTTTTTTTGTTGTGACTCGGTCATTTATTTTTACATTTAAGTCAACTACCCATGGTTTGAATGACAATGAATGTGGTGTTTACCCTAACACCCTTGCTAAAATATAAATAAAATAATAAAAATAAAAACCTATTTAAACCAAATGACATACATAATTGCCACTACAACTTTAAAAAAACTTATAAATAAAAAATATAAATAAAAAATAAATATTATCGCTACACAGGTGTACCCGGTACAGATCCACTATCAACAGTGAACCGCCACAGAAAGTTCCTGGATTGGCTCAAAGCGGCCGTTGCAGAAGCTACAGATAAAGACCTGTGTAAACCCACGCACGGAGAGACTGAAGATGGTAAGAAACATTTAATAAAAAAAAAAAAAAAAAAAAACTTTTTATTTCAGATTTTTTTAAATCCATAGATTGTTAGTTAGTACATTAAAACTTATGAAACTAGTGTTAGTAGTTAAAATAGAAACATTAAAATTAAGTACTTAATTCCTAATATGGGTATTAACCCAGTGCTGGACGTAACGCGTGTCTAGCCTATCCGCAATGACAGACAGGATGCTGTTGGTGCTGGCGCGCAGCCTGCCGAGCGCCGCAGCGCATCGCTTGCGGAGCACGAAAAAGATAATATAAAGATAAAAATAATATAAAGATGATTTTATGTAAAGGGGTTGGTGGCACTGACTCTGGCTGGGCCACCATAAGGGATTTTATTTGATTTTGATTACACTAAAACACGACCGTAACAAATATGGGTTTACAGAATTATAAACATTAGAATCAGCAATACAACTCCCTAAGTTCTTAAAGTTGTATTGAATGACTATTTCATGAAATCATGACATTTGACACTTATATGAACTTCAATGATTATAATTATGTAAATCCATATTTGGACGGTCGCGAATCATATTTTAATCAACATACAACCTGATACTGTCTTGCAAATTGCAAAAAAGTAAGGAAATTTGAATTTCGCGGGCTACACTGACACTTCCGCCAGTCAATCCGGCTCGAAGGACCATGTTGGGAAACTTGTAATTGTGTTAATAAAATGAAAAGTGATAAAATAATTTGATTTTCGCGGGCTATCCTGAAGCTTTCGCCCGTAGTAGGTATTCCTAAACTTTATGTTAATCGAATTATATTTCTTTCTACAGAAGCAGACGGCCACAGCGCTCGAATCTGGACGCTACTGCTCGGCGGTCGTATACTGGAGGCGTGCAAGGTTGCCAAAGAACACGGCGACCTGAACATGGCTATACTTATCGCTCAAGCTGCTGGTAAATTAAGCTGTCACTATACTTTACTGAATTCAGAATATTAGAAAAAAAAAAAAACGCAACGTAAATCTATATATAAATTAAAACTTTTTACAAAAAAAAACAACCGACTTCAAAAAAAACACTAAAAAAGTGAAAAATAACTTTAATTTCGGAAGTCGGTGTCTTTGCTTTTTAATTTTCGTTTTTTGCCACCGACTTCCGAAATTAAAGTTATTTTTCACTTTTTTAGTGTTTTTGTTGAAGTCGGTTGTTTTTTTTTGTAAAAAGTTTTAATTTTTCACTTTTTAGTGGTGGTACCTACCCCACACAAGTTACTACCTGCTATGTAAATAACAGTGAAGGAGTCTAATAATTATATCGTCTACATAGACTGTGGGAAAAATACGTAATATTGAAGCTAGCTCAAAAACTACGCAAGCAAACTTAATAAAATTTATATGGGACCATCTCGGGAGTATACCCTTTCGAACTAAAAAAGAATTTTCAAAATCGGTTCACAAACGGCGGAGTAATCGGTGAACATACATAAAAAAAAAAAAAAAAAAAACAATCATCCGAACGTAGTACCTCCTCCTTTTTTGAAGTCGGTAAAAAAAAGTAAAAATCTTTTTAAATACAAGCTTTTAATGAACTATAAAGTACTAAATAAAACTTACGTAAATACTATATACTTTATAGCCCCATAGTGTTGGGTTCGATTTTTGAAGGTGATAGAACAGATATTTAACCAAATTCTAATGCTAAAAAAAATAAAATAAAAGTAAAAATCCTTTAAAAACAAACTTTTAATTAACTATAAAGTACTAAATAAAACTTACGTTACTTAACTTACTCAAAGTCAAAGTCAAAGTCAAATAATTTATTTCAAATAGGCACATATATGGCACTTTTGAACGTCAAACAAAGAAATATAAATGATTCTAGTTGCCCCTTCCAAAAGGTAGTTTTCGTATGGAGAAGAATGGGCAAGAAACTCCATCGTTACTCTTTTAAAAATGTGTTACAATATTTTGTATACATTAATTATATAATTATATGTGAAGACGATGCACCTACAATAAGATTACTGTACTACGAAAGGTAAAAAGAATTATAAATGGAGCAATAATGAATAAATTAATTACCAGATACATGGACACTTAATATAGAACTTTAATATTTTCCTAAAAGCTTGAGGCTTATCTTTAAGTGTATTATTTTATTTTATTCTATTTTATTCTTTTCGGAAGGCTTACAGACAAATATCTTTATAATAATATCAATAATATAAAACTAAGTTGCTAATTACAAGCCCCCACAGATGAATACAACATGATTATTCCCTCATAGTCTAAGTTACTTTATATGCAAATAAATTATAACCATTTCGCTCCCTCAACTCTATTATATATATATATATAGAATAGAATTAATTATACATATATATATAATTAATTCCATTCGCCAAAAGCTAATCAGGACAACACACCGTTCAAGTGCAGGCAGATGCCTCTTGTACAAAAAATGGCTTTGCTAAGAAGGACATTTACGCCTCAAGCTTTTAAGAAAATATTATAGTTCTATATTAAGTAAGTTAAGTAAGGTCAGTTTTATTTAGTACTTCATAGTTCATTAAAAGCTTGTATTTAAAAAGATTTTTACTTTTATTTTATTTTGTACTTTTTAGCATTAGAATTTGGTTAAATATCTGTTCTATCACGTTCACAAATCGAACCCAACACTACGGGGCTATCTTGTTAGGTCGAGGAGTCTCTATGTAATGCTATCTTATTTGTTTGAGGAGTGGTCGTGACTACCTTCCGGATCCATCATCAGTCCCTGAACACCAGCTAGTTTAAAAGCACTTGTCAATACATATCCAATGAGCCCAAACACGATGATGCTATCTTATTTGGTTGAGGTTTTCCCATGGCCACCTTCCGGCTCCATCATCAGACCCTGAACATCACCTAGTGTTAAAGCACTTGTTAATACGTAACCAATGAGTCAAAACACGATGGTGCTATCTTGTTTGATTGAGGAGTTCCTATGGCCAACTTCCGGCTCCATCATCAGACCAGCTCCATGATATCAAAATGTCTCGGTAGTTGTATAAGTATGCCAAGTTTCAGCTCAATCGGATTCAAGGAAGTGCTTGAAAAATGGAGTAATATATTAGTAACCAGAAAGACATACGAACAGAGCCAGCTAATATAAAGCTGTAATAAAAATAAATCCCCATTTCCCTTGGTCACGCCATCACGCGTGAACGGCTAGACCTATTTCGCTAATTCCTTTTCTGTTGTGTTTGTTATTGTCAGGAGAAGGTTCTTATGAAAGAAAAAAATAAGAAAATTGCGCGGAAAATTAGAAAATTTAAGAATAATTAACCACCATATAAAATTATTTCTAATCGAACCTTAGCGCTTTGACAATATAAACTCTGGCAGGACAATGTCTTTCGGGTCAGCTAGTAACGCAATAAATGTTGTTGAACTGTCAAAATGAAATAAAATTAGTCTTAAGAGCGTTTATTCTGAAAGTTGGCAACGTCGCAAATAACTGTTAAATATTTAGCTGTTTTCATTAATTTGGCAATATTACTGTATGGAAATATCCTTCCCCAGGGTGCCATCTATCTCCTTGCAAAATTTTGTCGAAATCCCTTCAGTGGTTTAGGCGCGAAAAGTAACATAGCATAGACAGACAGACAGAGTTACTTTCGAATTTTTAATATTAAATATAGAAAAGTACAAGTTGTATTATGCTAATGGTCAGTTCACACCGAGCCGCGAAGCGACGCGCACTTTTTATGATCCGATACAATATTTTATTTATTACACAATAAGGTACACGTGCCGCGCAGCACCGGGCATCTACGCGTACTTTGACACGTGTCAACACTCGCACTGAAATTATACCTTTTCGTGAAGAAAAGAAGTTCGATAATTGTTAAAAAGTGCGCGCAGCGTCGCGTCGCTTCACGTCGCGGTCAAAGCTGACCGGTTTAGGCGTGAAAACGTAACAGACAGAGTTACTATCGAATTTATAATATTAGTATGAAAAAGTACAAGTTGTATTATGGTTATTAATTAATTTCCAGGCGACCCAACATTCCGTTCCCTCATCACTCGCCAGCTGTCCCTCTGGCGCGAATGCGGCGCCGACACGCTGATGTCGTCCCACCGCTGGGCCACGTTACAGCTGATCGCCGGCCAGAGCTCGCCCAGAGACAAGCTGCTGGAGACTGATTGGCTGAGAGCGTTGCATGCCACTGCTCGGTAAGTGGCTAAGATTTGTTAAAATAACTTAAGGGGGATGCGCTAGGGTAGCCCGCGAAATTCAAATTTTCTTACGTTTTTTGCAATTTGCAGGTCAGTATCAGGTTGTATGTTGATCTAAATATTATTAGCGCTCGTAACAAATATAGATTTACAGAATTATAAACATTAGAATCAGCAATACAACTCTCTAAGCTCATGTAAGTGCATTGAATGACTATTTCATGAAATCATGACATTTAGCACTTTCATGAACTTAGAGAGTTGTATTGCTGATTCTAATGTTTATAATTCTATAAATCTATATTTGTTACGAGCGCTAATAATATTTAGATCAACATACAACCTGATAAAGACCTGCAAATTGCAAAAAACGTAAGAAAATTTGAATTTCGCGGGCTGCCCTAGCGCATCAACCTGAATTATTTAAATTTTAAATTGCATGTTTTTTAGGTACAGTCAGGCTTAGTGAATCATGACCCACTTTGACGATAAATCGTTTGAAACCGTCAAAATAACAAAGATTTCCCTCCTTTACAGTGCATGCCGCACTTAGGACGTTTTAAATATTAAGCAATCTATGTCAATACGGGTAGGAGATCTATGCAATTTTAACCTTTGTCATCACTGCAATAGATAATATTTTAGGTAAAGCATTAATAATCATATTTTGAATCCAAACTCTTTGGAATTAACTATAACTCAGAACAACTGTTTTTTTTCTTCTTCGAAACCATGTTCGATTATAAAATGACAAAGAGTCAAAAAGTCACTCAGAAATTGGTGTCAAATAATATTTTTTTTAAAGCTCTTAACAAAGATGGAGACTGCAACAGATAATTCTCTGTGTAATTAAATGGCAGATGACAAGGTCGTTACCAAGGAAATGTATGTTTACGCGAATGTCGACCTAATTGTATTTGAATGTCTGTAAGAAAAAAAGCTTATGGTGGGTCAGAATTAAATTTTTTTTCGACTGTTCAGCAGAAAAGTTAGATTTACAGGCAAAGGAAAACATCTATTCACTACACTTCCAACATTAATCTTACAATGCATGTGCTCGAAAAGAGCGTTTTTAACCGAGGTTATCTCAAAAACACATCAAAAACAAAAAAAAATACATCCAAATTGGATGTTTTTTTTTTAAATATTCGTTCGGTCATAACTGCGTCATAGTTATACAACGTGTAACGTTAAATGCGCAAAACCTCAGACACCCCAACTGTTTTTTAATTCTACATAACATACATACATAATCAGCCTATAATGTTCCCACTGCTGGGACACAGGCCTCCTCTCAGTGAGAGGGAGTGGGCCGTAATCCACCACGCGGGCCCAGTGCGGGTTGGTAGATGTCACATGTCTTCGAATTTTTGGTTCTAGGACATGCCGGTTTCCTCACGATGTTTTCCTTCACCGTTTTGAGAGCAGTGGTGATGAAATAATTTACACAAAGTAAAGCGCCTCTCAGGGTTCGAACCTACGACCTACAACTCGTAAGTCGCCGTGGCCGTTAACACTGGGCCACCACTGCTCCCTTTTTAATTCAATTGACCCATTTCAGACAGAAAAAAATCATTAAAAAAATTGTAAAGGTTTTAGTTTTGGAAGATTCGTATTTGCATTAAAATAAAAGCTATTATTATCCCGCGTATGAGAAAATTTAAATTGATCGACAACAATATGTGTTTTTTACCTATTTTGGCGGGTTTGCGCATGTTATGTCTTGACCTATAAATAAATAGACACGGCAACGTTTTTTTTTTTTTTTTCTAGCCTACGCTGTTCCACTCCTGGGCAAATGCCTCCCTCCACTCCTTCCATCTTTCGCGAGCCCGCGCGTCCTCTTTCCAGTATTGATGGAACCTATCCAGCTCGTCCCGCCATCTCCTATGTGGTCGTTTTTAAATGAAGATTTTTTGAAAAATGTGACCTAAAAAGTGGTTTCAATGATTCTGCTCGTTATTCTGATCAAACTATTTTCAGGTTTTGTGCGTTTAACGTTACATGTTGTATAGATGTGAAGTAACAGGAGAACTCCTCAATGAAAAAACAATATTTTGTAAAAGGTGATGAGCAGTTGACATTACGCTATTGAAGAGCAGTGGTGGCCCAGTGGTATCGGCCACGACTTACGAGTTGTAGGTCGTAGGTTCGAACAAGACAGGCGCTTTACTTTGTGTAAATTATTTCATCGCCACTGCTCTCAAAACGGTGAAGGAAAACATCGTGAGGAATGCGTCGCGAGGCATGTCCTAGAACCAAAAATGCGAAGACATGTGACATCTACCAACCCGCACTGGGCCTGCGTAGCTGGTTATGCTTATGCTATTGAAGAAAGGAAGTTTGACTTTACAGTGTCAAAAAAAGGTTTAATAGTTATTTATGCAACTCTTATATAATAAGGGGTATTAAAACACTAATGTGGGTTTATGACACTTGTGTTTAATACCTAATTATTTACAGTTGCATACAAGACTTTATCTACACCCATGCTATAAATCCTCTCTAAAAGTTTACACTCATGTGATACCACATGCGTGTTTTAATACCCCTTATTATATAACAGTTGCATAAATAAATATTATATCATTGTCTCCACAGATACCTCTGCCCCCACATACCATCTCTCGAACAAGTGACGCGCACCTACGAAGGCTTCTTCACGGATTCAAAGCAAGATGGCGACGATGCCGTAGATCTGTCACTGTTAGAGAACGATGAGATGAGCATGAGACTGCCTCTGCCGCCCTACGTCACGCATTATGACATCACCGTAGTTAATGTAAGTGTTACATACGTCACGCATTATGACATCGCTGTAGTTAATGTAAGTGTTACATGTTCATTTTTTTTATTAAGCGCGTTTATTCTGAAAGGGAGCTCGTGGCTTAGTAATAACAGCCGCACGGGTCAATCCATCAGGTTAAGCTATGGTTGCCGGGGTTGGTCCGTAGATGGGTGACCACCTTTCAGTGACGAAGGGTGATTTTTAGGGGGTGGGAAGCCGGAGCAAAAATAAAAGAAAAAAAAAAAAACTATACTGACGAATTGAGAACCTCCTCCTTTTTAAAGAAGTCGGTTAGTAATACTTGTTATGATCTCACTTCGGACCTTCCTTGTGGCCGCGAAAAGCTACTTCTTGTTTGTTTACCTAACAAAAGAACGGTGTCAACATTCAAAAAGCCCGCTTTCACAAACCACGCACACTCACACAGTTCAACAAGTGATTTCAACCGCACTACCGCAGATCTTTACGCTCCTACGCTCCTAATAGCGCTACGCCATCTAACGAAAATATCAGAAATGCAATGCATTTTGTCAGTACAAGAACGAGATATCTCCATTCAAAAAATTCACAAAATAATTAAAGTCGCTTGAAGTCTCAGACTAAATTGTTTGGTGTTGTTTTTAAAATACTTTTTTTTGTTTTTTGTGTTTCATGTTTTTCTAATATTAATGTAACTGTCATGCACGAACGGTTCACCTAGTGACTTTAAGGTTTTATTTATTGGTGGTAATCTGTGGACAGCGTTGTGGGCTACATTATTACTTAAGTTATTGATGTTTTTTCTTTTTTTAATATTGTATAGTGTAGCTGTTTGTTGTTCCTATGTAATAAAAATAAAATAAAATAAAATAAACAGAGGGCGCGTTTAACGAGAAATTTTTAGGGAGTGGCATTTTACAATTCAGAGTTTTCGCTCACGGCCACTAGAGGGAATTGACCGCGCGGGTGTAGAGCTTCAAACGAATTAGCGAAAAATCGTCAGATTATGAATGTAAAAACCCCTTTATTACATAAACTACTAGAATCTGAGAAAAGTAAACAAGGGAAACAATACATTTTATTTTATTTACAACTGCCAGTCAGCCATTCATATTTATCGTAAAGGGAAACATTAGAATGTTTTGAAAAAACTATCACGTCGTTTGTAATTTATACTTATATCTGAGCGAGCACGGCCTAACGTAATTATGTGTTTCTTACTTTCAAAACTTAACCTTGGAAAGCATGTTTCCTCACAAAGAAAATAATCCTAAACAACAATGTATAGGCTACCACTAAGCTACCAGACGGGCCGCACGCGGGCCAAAAGACATTGTAGTTAATTAGAAAGTCCTTGACGAATTATTGCCGCCATCCTAATCCTACTGATCGTACTAATAACTTTTCAAATCTATTAAGAAATTTCAACTTATTAACTATCTACTTACCCCAAATACATAATTACAACGTACACTAAAGTCAAAACACTTTAACCACTGTTTTATACCAACAAACTAATACTACTACTACGATTCTCGTACTGATAAACTAACGAATTCAATAAATAATACGAACAAAATGCAAATTAACTGCAAGTGTAAACAAATTATAATGCGATTACGTCAAACAGCAACCACACAATAGCGTCGTCCTGTCCGAACTCCGAGCCGAACGCATTACGAAATTCAACGAAAACTACCGAACCGATATCGCTGCATCTCGTTCACGCGCACGCAATTTTGATCGCTTTAGGTACCATAACTCGTATTTGACCGGCTTGCTTGAAGCGTATGAAACCGGGGTGTCACGTGACCGAAGTGACGTCATGACGCCTTGATTTTTGAAGGAGCGATAAGCCAGCCGCGCCGCCGAGTTATTTTAGAGAAAATTTTTTTGCTGTTGGGAGTCAACAAAGACAAAACATTGAATGTAGGCGTTTTGTATAGTTTTAATTATATGGTGTATTAAATACCTATAGTGTGATTACTGAACAGGCATTTTAAACACTACTGACTGTGTCATTTTTCAATGACGATAGAGTGGTTTTGTTTCGAATTCCAGAAGGGAAGCCGATAGGAATTGGCTTGTAGGGGAGCTTCGTCCCTGCCACCTTTACATACCGAGACTCCTCCGTGCCTCGGAAAGCACGTTAAGCCGTTGGTCCCGGCTGTTATTCGTGGATCTTTGACAGTCGTTACGGGTCGTCAGAAGCCCGAAAGTCAGACAACCAGTCTTACCAAGGGGTGTCGTGTTACCCTGTTACTGCGTTGTGGAGGTCAGATAAGCAGTCGTTCCATGTAAAATACTGGTCTTCAGCTGCATCCGGTTAGACTGGAAGCCGACCCCAACGTAGTTGGGAAAAGGCTAGGCAGATTGTTTATTCTGAAAGTGGGAAACGTCGCAAACAACTGTCAAATATTTACCTGTTATGATTATTTTGGCAATATTACTGTATGGATATATGAAATATGGCTAGACAACTGTCTAAAATATTGATTATGAAATGCAATAAATAATATCGTAACACCGAATATTTAGTTTTAGTTGTAAAAAAAAAGGATTTGGAAACTTTCCAAATGCCTTTCCGGTTACAACTTAAATTCAATGTTATAATTGCAATTCATTATTCATATTCTAGTCAGTTAGTTAGCGATTTTCATATAACCATACAGTAATATTGCCAAATTAATCAAAACAGCGAAATATTTGACATCTATTTGCGACGTTGCCCACTTTCAGAATAAACGCACTTAAGACTGCTAATGCGCGGTCACTGTCGGATCGCATAGAAAAGAAAGAGAAGCGCGATGACATACCACTTGTTATTTGTTGCAAAATATGAAACAATTATAGATTTATTAAAAAATGAGTTGAATAATCGAAAATTAAAAACAACCAAGTTCTGCATTCAAATAAGACGTTCTTGTTATTAAATCGTCTTAAATCAGAAAAGATAATCTTCAACAAATTCTAAGTCTAATTCAAACGTTTATTGCTCAACACAGTACAGTCACGGACTTTAATTGATGAGCCACCTGGCACTGTTCGTATTTTAGCCGTGTAATGCAAATCGGGTTTATTCGGTTCCCGACACGCAAAGTCATATGTCTTCGTATTAGAAGAAGAAAATAATATTTCATATCTTTACCGGTTGGCTAACCTGAGAGCCAGAACTACAAACTTGACAGCAGAGTGACTACCCAAAGTCAACCAATTGCAGGTCTAGCAACAGTAACCTAGCAACGATAAACACTCGTTGCTAGGTTACTGTTGCGATAGTAACGTTAGCGTACGGAGAAATATTAATAGTGTAACAAACGTACAGGGCCATCTAGTGTAACTTATCCAAAGCACTACGATGAGCGGCTTCATAAACTAGAAGACAGTAAATTCAAATTCAAATTCAAAAACGTTTATTGCTCAACACAGTACATAATCATACATTGCTGGATGTCAAGTGAATGCGGCGTCCACTGTGTTGCACCAATTCAGGCATGCAAAATTATCATTAAAAATCTATGTCATAATTCCCAATTAACCTTAAACAATTTTATAAATTCCAATTAATATCATACAATGTCAATAATTTCAATTACAATTAATATTTTATAAAAAGTCATAAATTACAATTAGTACGCTACAATGTCTCAAAATCATTATTACCATATGACATTAAATCTAATACATGTCTAAAAACAGTCAACACCTAATTAACAAAAATTAAAATAATTTTCATAACATAAATCGGACTCGAGTATTCATCATAATTACTATTATACACATAAATTCCTATCTGACAGGTATTCATTAATCGTGTAGTATGTCTTACTTATCAGTAGGTTATTGAGTTGTTTCTTAAATACATTAATATCTTGAATACTTAACAAAGCGTAACTACAAACGATTACTGAAGACAAGTGACGCCATCTACAATCATCGGGTACAACTGCGCCAACGCCGCCCCGCGAGTTGTCTCCACCACAACCACGGATGACGACGCTACGTGTAGATATTGTGCACACATGTAAACTTTTGCGCCTTTATAAGCAGAGCTGTCTTCGAACAAATCGTCCCTGTCCGATGATGTGCCAGCCCGCGCCGTAGCTGAGTACGTAGTTTTAAATTCCCCGTATAATAATAATGATCCGATATTGATCCAGCCTGTCCCGTCTCGCTGTCCTCCCGTCAGTGACGCCCTAAGCCGAGGTTCGTACCCCATAGGGGGTTCCCTTAGCGAGCGTTCACTTAGTTTTAATTTAGAATAGTCATATGCCCCTGGGTGGAGGCCCTGAGTGTAGTAGTTTAAGGCAGCCACAGGAAAGTCCGGTTAAATAGTTACGATTTTCATCTAAAATCAACTATGAGATGCCCTAGACAAAAAAAAAAAAAAGAAAGCTAGAGGTTCTGAGCTCGGTAGCCACGCAGCCAGCTGATCCTTAGTACGACTAGTTCCTGCTTCGATAGCCTAGCAGTCTTCAGGAATCTAGTCAGTTAGGGGAGGTCTGAAGGACGATAGCCACGCAGTCACCTTCATCCCTCCACTTAGGGTTGGTCTATGGATATTTCCGATTAAAAGTAATTTATTTGTCATCTTGTTTACGAGCTTGCTATTTGAGCTCGTGTTTAATCGTGTAATGTCGTGAATGGATGAAACTGCAAAATTGAAAAGTTTGAATGTGGCTTATCAATTAAAGTCCGTGACTGTACATAATCATACATTTCTAGATGTCAAGTGAATGCGTCGTCCATTGTTGCACCAATTCAAGCATGCAAAATTATACAAACATAATTATCAACATAGTAATATCTTATTTCCCATAGAATGGCAAACAACGCCGAGTATTAGATCTGCGATACGAATTGATTCGAGCGCGCGCCTTCAACTCACGACCGAAGCTACGACCGGCCGCATACACGCCCGACCCCTTGGATTATAGTTTATGGTAAGTTACCATTTATTGATCGTCTTATCCTAATTATCTAATATTATAAACGGGAAAGTGATTTTTTTGTTTGTTTGTAACGCTTTCACGCTGAAACGGCTGAACGTATTTAGATGAAATTTGGCGCATGGGTAGACCATGACCTGGAAAAGGACATAGGCTACTTTTTATCGACATACCACGCGGACGAAGCCGCGGGCTGAAGCTAGTAATATTTATTATGAGTTAAGCTTTCATGCTAAAACAGCTGAACGGATTTGTATGAAATTTGGCACAGGGGTTGACCATGACCTGGGTATCCCGATATTCCTACGAGATCGAGCTAATGCGGGTGAAACCGCAGGGCGCAGCTAGTTTAACATAATAGCAACTGAAACCGTTTTCAGCATTAAATTAACCTTTAATTTTCTATAAGTCCTTCCAGAATTTCCTTGAAAAATCGCCAAGAAAATGCTTCCGACCATTATTTAAATACGAGGCTTTTGGCTCATTTGTACTTATAATAGATGTAATTTTTCATTTTTAACCGACTTCCAAAAAAAAAATAAGAAGTTAAAAATAACTTTAATTTCGGAAGTCGATGACAAAAAACGAAAACTGAAAAGCAAAGACACCGACTTCCGAAATTAAAGTTATTTTTCACGTTTTAGTGTTTTTTTTGGAAGTCTGTTGTTTTTTTTTTGTAATAAGTTTTTTAGTTTGTGCAGAATAAACATATTTTTTTTTTTACATAAAATTTTAATCACTATTTTTTTTTTCCAATAGCTTCCTCCTTGGCACTTGGTTTGGTAATCCGTCAACAGAAAGCATAACCGGTACAGCTGACCAGTTAGAAGCGAGCGGCGCGTGGCACTTAGCGGTACAAGCCCTGTCTTACCACCCTGACGATACAGCGTGAGTATATACACCCTGACGATACAGCGTGAGTATATACACCCTGACGATACAGCGTGAGTATATACAGGGTGTAAGGGACAGTCCTCCGCAGACTGATGGGATGAATTCAGTATATCATACTAAGACGAGCGGTACATGAAATTATTTCAGGAACGTTATGCGAATCCAATAAACCGGATTTGTATTATTACCTCACGCGCAATGTATCGTTACCGTGGCACAACCCGCGTAGCCGCACTCCCCGTGTCGGGGCGCGCTTGAGTATTTTAACATCCATTGCTGGTTTTTTTAATTTAGCTGTTTTATTTACATAAATGGAGTGCTGCGTACAAAGAATGTTATTATTTTACATTGAAATAAAGGACTAGTAACTGAAAAAACGATTTAATAAAAAACTTTCCTGAGAAAAATTCCGGTGGAATATGGTTCTTATTAAGGAGCTGAAATTCCCCCTGTTAATTTGCGGAGGGCTGTCCCTTACATGTATAAAATAATACTTATTTTAAACGAGCTCGTGGCTAAGTAATAACATCCGCACGGGTCGATCCATCAGGTTAAGCTACGCTTGCCGGGGTTGGTCCGTGGATGGGTGACCATCTTCACATACCGAGACCCCTCCGTGCCTCGGAAAGCACGTTAAGCCGTTGGTCCCGGCTGTCATTTGTGGATATTTGACAGTCGTTACTGGTCGTCAGAAGCCCGAAAGTCTGACAGCCAGTCTTACCAATGTATGTACTTTCTCCCACAGTCGCGGCCACCTAATCCGCGATGTATTATCACGCCACGCGCCCGCTAAAGCGGAGACAGCAGATTTGAAGGCCAGACTAGAACTCATTAGAAGACTGAAAGTTCCTGAGCAGTGGTTACTGTTAGCTCAGGCACACAGGGCCAAGTATGAGGTGAGATATCTACAAAATATCTAAAAACGATAGTTAGTGATGGGCAGTATTTTAATTACTAGTAAAGTGTTGGGCAGTATTTTAATTACTATTAAAGTGTTGGGCATTATTTTAATTACTGTTGGGCAGTATTGTAATTACTTGTAAAGTGTTGGGCAGTATTTTAATTACTTGTAAAGTGTTGGGTTTTATTTTAATTACTGTTGGGCATTATTTTAATTATTTGTAAAGTGTTGGGCAGTATTTTAATTACTGTTGGGCAGTATTTTAATTACTGTTGGGCAGTATTGTAATTACTTGTAAAGTGTTGGGTAGTATTTTAATTACTGTTGGGCATTATTTTAATTATTTGTAAAGTGTTGGGCATTATTTAAATTACTGTTGGGCAGTATTGTAATTACTTGTAAAGTGTTGGGCAGTATTTTAATTACTTGTAAAGTGTTGGGTTTTATTTTAATTACTGTTGGGAATTATTTTAATTATTTGTAAAGTGTTGGGCAGTATTTTAATTACTAGTAAAGTGCTGGGCATTATTTTAATTACCTGTAAAGTGTTAGGCAGTATTTTAATTAAAGTGTTGGGCATTATTTTAATTACTGTTGGGCAGTATTTTAATTACTTACAGTGTTGGGCACTATTTAAATTACTCATAGAGTGTTGGGCATTATTTTAATTACTTGTTAAGTGTTGAGCAGTATTTTAATTACTTGTTAAGTGTTGGGCAGTATTTTAATTACTTGTAAAGTTTTGGGCAGTATTTTTATTTCTTGCAAAGTGTTGGGCACTATTTCAATTATTACTTGTTAACTTTTGGATATTATTTTTACTGTTGGGCATTCTTTTAATTACTTGTGAAGTATTGGGCAGTATTTTTATTACTTGTAAAGTGTTGGGCAGTATTTTTATTACTTGTAAAGTGTTGGGCACTATTTCAATAATTACTTGTTAACTGTTGGGCATTTTTTTAATTACTGTTCGGCATTCTTTTAATTACTTGAATATTGAATTTGAATTTGTAATACAATGACTTCTTAAATGTAATTTGTAATTGGTATTTCAAATACCTGACGCAGAGGCATTTTGTAGTTAGTATTTCGGCATCAAAATACATTCGAACATAACTACATTTAGCGATGTAATTAATGGGTGCGTTATTCAGCGAATACTGGTATTCAGCTGCATCCGGTTAGACCGGAAGCCGACCCCATCATATTTGATGTATACAAAATATTGTAAAACATTTTTGAAGAGTAACGGTGGAGTTTCTTGCCCATTCTTCTTCATACGAAAACTACCCTTTGGAAGGGGCAACTAGAATCAGTCCTATTTCTATGTATTTGACGTTCAAAAGTGCCTTTTATATGCCTTATTGACTTGACCTTGATGACTATAGTGAGGAGCTCGTGGCTAAGTAATAACAGCCGCACGGGTCGATCCATCAGGTTAAGCTACGCTTGCCGGGGTTGGCCCGAGGATGGGTGACCATCTTTACATACCGAGACTGCTCCGTGCCTCGGAAAGCACCTAAAGCCGTTGGTCCCGGCTGTCATTTGTGGATCTTTGACAGTCGTTATGGGTCGTCAGAAGCCCGTAAGTCTGACAACCAGTCTTACCAAGGGATATCGTATTACCCAGTTACTGGGTTGTGGAGGTCAGATAGGCATTCGCTCCATGTAAAATACTGGTATTCAGCTGCATCCGGTTAGACTGGAAGCCGACCCCAACATAGTTGGGAAAAGGCAGGCAGATGATGATGACTGGCCTTGATGGTTTGATAATGTTTCAGCGCTTACCCGCGGTGGAGGCGGAACATCTAGTCGGTGCGGGGCAATGGAATGCAGCGCACAAGGTTTTGTTAGAAGAATTACTACCTGAAGCTGTTTTAGCAGGTAATATATTCTTTTTTAACCGACTTCTTCAAAAAGGAGGTTTTTTTTATTATTATTTATGTGCATATAGAGCAGTGGTGGCCCAGTGGTAACGGCCGCGACTTACGAGTTGTAGGTCGTAGGTTCGAACCCTGACAGGCGCTTTACTTTGTGTAAATAATTTCATCACCACTGCTCTCAAAACGGTGAAGGAAAACATCGTGAGGAAACCGGCATGTCCTAGAACCAAAAATTGGAAGATTTGTGACATCTACCAACCCGCACTGGGCCCGCGTGGTTGATTACGGCCCACTCCCTTTCACAGAGAGGAGGCCTGTGTCCCAGCAGTGGGAACATTATAGGCTGATTATGTTATGTTATGTTTATTATTTATTTAAAATCAATTAATAATTGTCGGAGTAATCGCGTAACATACATACAAAAAAAAAATAGACGTATTGAGAACCTCTATTGAGTGTATTTATGTTTATATATTTAAGCTTTATGTATTTATTTAAGTATATGTTAATTTTCTCGCGGCCGTTACCACTGGGCCACCACTGCTCACGGCTCAATAATAAATATATCACCCATAAAACAATAAAAATCTCAATAAAACAAAACCAAACAAAATAAAATAATCAAATTAAATAATCAAAGCAATTATTCAATTATTATTTTTTTGTTTGGTAGGCCATGCTTCAGAAGTGGTCCCATATACATTTTATTAACTTTGCTTGCGTAGTTTTTGAGTTAGCTTCAATATTACGTATTATTCCCACTTAGTATAATCTGGACGATGTTTGAAGTTACTCCGTCACTGTTCTTTACATAGCAGGTACACTAGGACACAACTTAGATGTAGCATAAATTTGAAAATTTGCATTCATTCTTTTCAATTTTACGAATGTATTTGGTTATATGACTTAACAAGTTATTACGTTTCGTAAAGATAATTTTCACCTGAAGCAGTAATATACAGTATGCAAGGGTAAACACCGTTGTCACTCAAACCATGGGTAGTTGACTTAAATATAAAAATAAATGACCCAGTAACAACAAAAAAAAAACTTATTTTCATTAAAAGATTTTAAAAAGTAAATATCCGTTACTGTCCCGATACTCATGGGTACGCGTTCGAGAGAGCTGCGAAACAGCTGACGGCCGGTCATGTAACGTCCCGCGCGCCCCGCCCGCCCCCGCCAACCGCCGGCCGCGGCCGGTCGTTGCCCTTGCGTGTAGGGTGAAATATTCTTGTGGAAAAAAGTAGATATTCTTTAAAAAAAAAAAGTTGTATTTTTCCATTGATTTTACGTTCTATAAATGAAAACAAACCACTGGTTTCAAGGATAACGGTGTTTACACTAACACCCTGTAGATTGGTGATTTAGAAGGTGCACTCAGTTCGAATGGTGACCGGTTTTACTAGTTTTGCCGATGCTATATCGAAGTTGTGTCGTACTGTAGTGGTATTCGAATTTGTGTGGGGTAGGTACCACAAATAAAAAGTGAAAATAAAAACTTTTTACAAAAAAAAAACAACATCTTTATTGATTTTCTTTCTTTCTCTTTTGTCTTTCTTTCTTTTCATTTTTTTTTGTGATTTCCTGTGCGACTCTCAGTAAATGAAATGAAATGAAATTGTTTATTCTATAAATAGGATATTGGAATCACTTTTACACGTCATATTAAAAAGTTGTAAAAATAAGCTAGATGAGGTCGGCGTTTCCTATCTGACTACTCTGAGAAGAAAGGCCGAAACAAACTCAGAGGTCACCGTCTCCTTTAACATTTGTCAGTACCTAATAGTGGAACTCAACTCAGAACTTAAGGAGCTCAACGATTCTACGAACAATACCAGAGAAAGGACATTTGGGTAGGTCGCATAAAGTCCTCAAATTGCCAGACCTTCGCTAAAACTAACAGAACGAAAAATAAATATCCACATAGTCCTCACATACTATATCTTTCTTTATTTCACAGATGACCTTCAAAGCATAGCACCAATCTTAGAAAAAATGAACGAAGCCGCGCAACGACACGAGGTTAGCGGCTGGGAGAGCGGCGGACAGGCGCTACATTGTTACCTGCACGTGTGTGACGAGGTACCACGATACAAATCTAACTAATTATATAAACGCGAAAGTTTGTAAGTATGGATGGATGGATGTTTGTTACTCTTTCACGTAAAAACTACTGAATGGATTTGGATGAAATTTGGCAAACAGATAGTTTATAACCTGGATTAACATATAGGATACTTCTTATCCCTATATTCCCACGGGATCGAGACTTATGCAGGTGAAACCGCGGGGTGCAGCTAGTATAATCTATAAAAAAATAATCTGCCTGCCTTTTCCCAACTATGTTGGGGTCGGGTTCCAGTCTAACCGGATGCAGCTGAATACCAGTATTTTACATGGAGCGATTGCACATGGAGCGACTGCCTATCTGACCTCCACAACCCAGTAACTGGGTAATACGATATCCCTTGGTAAAACTGGTTGTCAGACTTTCGGGTTTCTGACGACCCGTGACGACTGTCAAAGATCTACGAATGACAGCCGGGACCAACGGCTTAACGTGCTTTCCGAGGCACGGAGGAGTCTCGGTATGTAAAGATCCATCCACGTATTAACCCCGGCAAGCGTAGCTTAACCTGATAGAACGACCCGTGCGGCTGTTATTACGTAGCAGTCGCTCCATGTAAAATATTGGTATTCAGCTGCATCCGGTTAGACTGGAAGCCGACCCCAACATAGTTGGGAAAAGGCAGGCAGATTAATTTTTTATAGATTATACTAGCTGCGCCCCGCGGTAACTTATACTGCATTTGAAATAAGATAAGACACTTAAACAAACCTTTTTACATTCCGTTCAACCGATTTTGACTTCTATACCGAAGGCACAAGGATGGTATTAAAAGCAAAAAAAGGTTACACAATATCAACTGTCTACTGCAGCTGCCATTTGTCATGCCACCAACGCAATAGAAGTCAAAATAGGTTGAACGGACTGTAAAAAGGTTTGTTTAAATGTCTTATCTTATTTCAAATGCAGTATAGTTGGGAAAAGGCATGACAGAATGTAATTTCTCTAGCTAGGACTACTAAACGCCCGAAAGGAACCAATAGGGAATATGCATGTATTTTTTTAATATTTTTATTCGATAGTTTACATTTTCAAATAATAGTTTAAAAAAATCGACGGCAAAAAAGCAATTTAAAGTACTTAAAAAAAAGTTTAAAAATATCCAACCGATCCGGGCTATTTAAACGCCCTCCATTTGGCGCGCTTGGTGTGGTGACGTCACAGACCGTGAAAACAAACAAGCAACTGTCAAGTCAACGTCAAACACTCCTTTTTGTAGGAGGGTTTGACATTGACTTGACACTTGTTGATTGACTTGACATTGACATTTTGATTGTTATCCCGGATTGTTACGTCACATCCGCTCTTGGCTTTTCAAGTATTTGAATTACCCACAGTTTTTTGGGACGTTTAAAAAATTAATTTCTCGCTCAAAAACAAATTTTATTCAAAAATATTGATGGAGGCATAAATCTGAAGTAATATAGTTTATAAAAAAAATATTTGACCCTTATTTGAATCACATGCATATTCCCTATTTCTTAATTTTAATGTTTATTTTCATTATTGTTTTTTTCTGTCTACAGATCCGTGGCCTAGTATCCTCAGCGGAAGCACAACGCGACAGGTCGAGCGTACACGCGCGACTAGAAGCGCTGCGGCCGAAAGTCGCGGCCGCGTGTCGCGCCTTAGGCGGGCTGCAACCTAAGTGAGTTTATTGTCCAATCAAATCATTTATTTGTGATACATGGGTTACATGCAGGTGTTCATTACATAATTATACAGGGCTATTGGTAAAACACCAACAACCTCTTAAGGAGTCATTGTACTCATCATTATGAACAACTTTTACTATGGGAACAAGTATGAAAATCGCGAAAAAAAAAAACAGCTGTTCCGTACATTTTGACGAGTTATGCGAACATAAATGTACCGAATAGCTGTTTTTTTTTTTTCGCTAATATAATAAAGAAGAATGAAGAAGAATAATGTTCATTCCATGACATAATATGTCATTCTAAAGCCCCGTATTCATTAGGCAACATTTGTTAATATACACTGTCTTAAAACAGTGTTTCACTATTTATTTATTTATTTATTTGGTTCACCAACAATTGTTTACACTAACAACTTGACAAATAAATAAAAAACATGTCTTTAAAAACTTTGCACAGTGTAACAATTACTTAAAGGTAAACACCACATTTACTAAATTAAACTAAATTTTGTTAATTGTAAGCCTAAGCACATGTACAGTTTACAGCCAACATTAAACAAAAGAACAAATGTGTATGCGTATTATATAACATAAAATGATGCATAAATAAATACCTCACAACACATTAGCTAAAGAACTCGAGAAAACATTAGCTAAAGAACTCGAGAAAGAACTCACTATGTTTCATCATCTCTGAAAACAGTTTATAAACAAAGGTAATGAAACATTGTTTCTGAAACATGTTGCCGTGTTCCCGACATCGAGCGGAGAGCAAGACGAAACATCTTGTTCATAAGCACAAATCAACAGATGTGGACATGTGTTGCGCGAGTTTATACATGGAAGTAGTGTAGTCCAACAACCTGCAGGCGTAGCATGAGCACCGTTTTGTCGACGGAAGAGTAGACAAAAATGACGTTTCCTGTAGACAGTCAACTGCACTTTTTACGAAATTCACTCTTTTACATAATTCGACTCAGAATTCTTTGTTTTGTCATAGGATTTATCGGTTTTCAGTGTGATTTTGACAGTAAGGATAGAAAACTTTCTTCCGAAATAGTCGTAGACAGAGTAAGGATAGAAAACTTTCTTCCGAAATAGTCGTAGACAGAGTAATAGTCTACATATAAAAATACCTAGACAAAGATTGTTAGAAATGAAAGACAAAATGACAGATTGTAGAAAGATTTCTACGGTGCGATGTCAGAAATGAAGAAACGAACTGTCACTTTGTATAGAAAAAGCTATGTCTATTCTTCGTAGAGATAGAAAGCGCCATGCTACGCCTGCAGGGGGCTAAGTCTACTAATTTACAAACGTGTCAGTGGTCTCACAATGATCAGTTTTTGACAGATATGCCATACAAAATCTGTCAAAAACTCATCATTGCGAGACCCCTGACACGTTTGTAAATTAGTAGACCTGTGCCCTGTTTATCAAAACTTACAAGCCTTGTATTACCAAATGTAATAGTTCACAAGTACTTATATTTTTACCGACTTCAAAAAAGGAGGAGGTACTACGTTCGGATGATTGTTTTTTTTTTTTTTTTATGTATGTTCACCGATTACTCCGCCGTTTGTGAACCGATTTTAAAAATTCTTCTTTAGTTCGAAAGGGTTATACTCCCGAGATGGTCCCATATAAATTTTATTAAGTTTGCTTGCGTAGTTTTTGAGCTAGCTTCAATATTACGTATTTTTCCCACAGTCTATGTAGACGATATAATTATTAGACTCCTTCACTGTTATTTACATAGCAGGTAGTAACTTGTGTGGGGTAGGTACCACCACTAAAAAGTGATAACTTAAATTTCGGAAGTCGGTGGCAAAAAACGAAAATTAAAAAGCAAAGACACCGACTTCCGAAATTAAAGTTATTTTTCACTTTTTTAGTGTTTTTTTTGAAGTCAGTTGTTTTTTTTGTTACAGTTTTATTCGTGATTTTGTTTATCAAAAAATTATTTGTAAGTTACAACTTGTAGAAAATTATAACAAATCTTGAGAGTGTCCGGCGACTCTCTGTTCCGTCTTACAAGTTTACAAGTGTCGTGCTTAGTACCGCAATAAATGTTTAAATTCGATTTTCTTTTTTAAATGTGGTCAAAAGAGACAGATGACCTGATGCCCGTGTCCCAGCAGTAGGAACATTATGGCTGATTATGAATATGGAGATGAGCAATGCATTTAACGAAAGTTAACATTCTAGGTAACTTGTGAACGTTTAGACTTATAAATTTTGATAAACAGGGCCCTGGCCCCCAGGTTTTGTACAAGTGTGGACTGTCAAGTTTCAGAAACAGTGTTTACGGTAAACATGTTAATAAACACGTTATAAACAGTATATTAACAAATGTTGCCTAATGAATACGGGGCTTATTTCACAGCAGTGACACGTCGACTGATGCTGTTAGTGGCGACAGTCGCTTTTTTCAAAAGATAATTTCGTATGGAGAAGAGCGCTGAAACTGCATTCGATCCGAAGAGAGGAGCTCGTGGCTAAGTAATAACAGCCGCTCGGGTCGATCCATCAGGTTAAGCTACGCTTGCCGGGGTTGGTCCGTGGATGGGTGACCATTTTCATATATCGAGACTCCTCCGTACCTCAGAAAGCACGTTAAGCCGTTGGTCCCGGCTGTCATTCGTGGATCTTTGACAGTCGTTGTGGGTCGTCAGAAGCTCGAAAGACTGACAACCAGTCTAACCAAGGGGTATCGTATTACCCAGTTACTGCGTTGTGGAGGTCAGATAGGCAGTCGTTCCATGTAAAATACTGGTATTCAGCTGCATTCGGTTAGACTGGAAGCCGACTCCAACATAGTTGGGAAAAGGCTAGGCAGATTGATTGAGTTTCGTATGGAGAAGAATGCGCAAGAAACTGCAGAGTTACTCTATTAATTTGTTTTATATTGTTTTGCATACATTAATCATATAATTAGGGTCAGTTCACATCGAGACGTGACGCGACGCGCACTTTTTTATGATCCGATACAATATCGAATTTATTTACTACACAATAAGGTACATGCGCTGCGCAGCACCGCGCAACTCAACGTATTCGAAGTGTTGACACGTGTCAACACTCGCACTGAAATTATACCTTTTCGTGAAGAAAATAAGTTCGATAATTGTTAAAAAGGGCACGCAATCTGAACTGACCTTTCCACGTAAAGATGATGAACTTAGAATAAAATGACTGTACTACAATCTTCAGTCTGTCCATCCATCTGTCACAGCTCTTTCATGCATGCGCTTTCCCTCCCCAGGAGCGTGGGCGGGCGCTTCGCGCGCACGGAGATGGGCGCGCGCCTGGTGCAGTGCACGCTGGCCGCGCAGGAGCCGCCCGCGCACCTGGCGGGGCTGCTGCGCGCGCTGCGGCTGCCGCCCGACACCACGTACGCGGCCAGCCATAAGGTGGGTACAGTACTGGCATATTGGGGCCCCACCTATGAAATTGCCGTTTTTTTCTCACTAATAGAGAACCTCGTCACTTCTACGATTTAAAATATTCATCAATTGCTTGTTATATATCGAATAATGACCATCATAGACAACTACCAATAGTAAAAAAACCTTATTACTTATAGTTTTCTTAACATAAAAAATACCTTAAAAATGACTCCTCATTTTGTTAGTAGAAATGACCACTATTTTTTTTTTAACTTATCCAATACTTATTTTTGTCGCTTAACCTAAGTGGCATACGTTATCTTAATTTTTAAACAGTACCTAGTGCATAAAAGTTTTAAAACAATAGTGTTCATGGTTGTTATATAAATTAAGAAAACGTTAGTATAAAAATTCCAACTTCTTTAAAATTCCCAATACAAAACACCAATTTCATAGGTGTAAACCTAATATAATATATGTATAGCCCAATGCATGCGCATCGCCCAACGTGTACTGGGGGCTTTAGGCTCATAAGCCGACGCTCATTAAGCTAAAAAACCGGTCAGAACGCGTTCTGGCATTTTCAAAATAACCACAACACAAAATACGCATTTTGTCCCTTGTATAACGACTAAAATGCGTTCTGGCAATAAAAAGTGTCACAGATGCTATACAGCGTCACAGATATTATAATACTACGTACAGATACCCAATCCTATACAAAGAAATGACACCACCCTAAGTCTGGCTATTGAGCTGGCTATTTTTCTTCCTCCATTTTATTAACAGATGGCAGCATCAGCGACTCACTAATTGCCAGAGACTGTAGTTTTACAACGCCATCTAGGAGTCTTGCCTAGATAGTAGTATCAAGACTCCTAGATATTTTTCGACGTAAAGTACTAGATTAAAAAAAAATGTTGTTTGATTTTCCTTAGTAAACGACTTTAAACGCAAGTTTAAAGTGACCCTGTCATCACTTGAGTAAAACGCCATCTATTGCAAAGAGCTCTCGACAAAATGATTAACAGATGGCTACTTTATCATTCTAAGGGTTCGAATTGAAGTCGAAGATCGAAGAAATACGAAAGGAGAATGACCAGGATTGTAGGGCACCCTGTACCAAGCGAAAAGTCCGCGTGTCACAACCAAACCTAGTGTATTTAGAGGAGAATTCAATGCTCTTCTTATATTGTTAACTATTTTTTACATGGATTCCCGCAATTCGTATTTATTAACCATTTATCTACTTCATATTTTGAGGTTAAGTTCGAGAAAGTGACAGGCTCGAAATGGTGAAGTTGATGACAAATGAAGCGGTACCTAATATCGGTTGCTTTTTATTCTTGATTTGGCGCTTGTTTCCTGATGGATGGTTATACAATACATCACTGATAGTCAATAATAATTCTTGGTGTCAGGTTTTATATATAATGATAATGGATATCAATAATCATATAGGTAGGTACTCATAGTATGTGCAGCTGGTAGTCTGAATAAGTAATCAATTTAGTACTGTGTTTACTGATTCCTAATATCTTGAAATCTTAACATAACAGCAGGCCTGTTTTCCCAGAAGAGTTAGGCAGAGTTGTATTTACTATATAGTACACCCACTTCACATGTTAGTAAATAATAATAAGGTGAAAATGTTGTTAGTACCTAATAAGGCACTTATATCAAAAATGAAAAACGCAGTTAAGATATATTCATATTTACATAACGTATATGACCTCGACCGCTACCAGAACAGAGAAAAGAAATATACAAATAAAACAATAGGTAGGACAATTGGGTGGCACTCGGGAACGCCTTGCAACTGTTGCAACACGTAGCATGGACTGTCCACATCCAAAGCACACATCACTCCACATTGTGACCAAGTGTTAGTTCAGGTATCAGTTCGGAATCTCAGGAAGTTTTTCTTGTATCAATGCGAAACATTTGTAACATTATGAATAGGAACTACCAGGATTGATCTGAAAGCATAAAAACTGTTTTTTAATCCTTAAATTGAATAAATAGTCCCGGAAGTAGGTAGGTACTTTAGAAGCTAATCGGTACAATCTATGATGTTAAAACACGATCATATCCACGGATATATTTTATATTCTAAATTGTTCTAACAATACTAGTGAACGGTTTAGGATACATCGGCGACGCTGACTTGCTGGCCGATGTCTTACTCTAGTTGAGGGCATCGCTAAGTATTATCACACAAAGACTACGTTATGAAAACGCACCTGAACCCCCGTTTATGTTAATAAGTATTATAAATTATTATTCAAATAGTTCAGATGAAACCAATATTGAAAGTAACGTCATCCATGACGGCGGCGCCACAAAATAATTATTGCAATACGTCACAGTACAAATGACATTTTACTTTTTTGAATAGATCCTCTTTTCATTAAATGCATGTATTTGCAATGTATTCCAAAAAAATAATAATAAATTATTACGATGTAACGCGTGACCATGATGTTTTTTGACACACATAAAAATATATTGTATCCTAATATAAAATGGCAAATTGGTACAATTATCTTCTTCATTTTTTAATGTTCATTGACAGGTAGGTACCTATATTTTTAACATAGTAGCAACATTCGGAAATGAAGTGCAATGTCAGTGACATAAGCGGAAAATACGTACCACAAAAGTAAAAAAAGACTTTTATTTTTGGTGTCCGAAAGCCGGGAATCGTTTTCATAACAAAATCGTATATCTGATTTAAAAAATAGGAGTAATTTTATGAACTACATTTGGTTGTGACACTCTAGCTCCTTTGTTGGTACGAGAATATGGCATTCTCCTTTATGAGTGAAAATACATAAATCAGCATTAAACAAAGATGTTTTGATTTTTACTAATATTACCTCAGCCAAAATTTGCCGTATAACGCTTTGTAGTGATTGTTAATTTCATAAATTGTTACTTATGCTGCCATCTATGATTTTTTTTAAAGACTAATTATACAGGGTGTTAGTGTAAACACCATTATCCTTGAAACCAGTGGTTTGGTTTCATTTATAGAACATACAATCAATGGATAAAATACAACTTTTTTTTTTTAAAGAATATCTACATTTTTCCACAAGAATATTTCACCCTACACGCAAGGGCAACGACCGGCCGCGGCCGGCGGTTGGCGGGGGCGGGCGGGGCGCGCGGGACGTTACATGACCGGCCGTCAGCTGTTTCGCAGTCTCTCGCGTATCCATGAGTATCGGGACAGTGACGGATATTTACTTTTTGAAATCTTTTAATGAAAATAAGGTTTTTTTTGTTGTTACTGGGTATATTTAAGTCAACTACCCATGGTTTAAGTGACAACGGTGTTTACACTTGCATACTGTATAAAAGTTTTTTTTTTTTTTTAATCGATATTCTGAACTTTTACCGGTTTATTACATGGGGCGCGGGCCGCTGTCGTTTAGCGGGTATCTACATGTCATAGCATTCATATGCTATGCATAAATTAGCAAACTTTCTACAGAAGTCATCCTCTGTAGAAAGTTTGCTAATTTATAATGAAATTGGGGTAATTTTAGTACTAAAAATGTGAATTTCAAATTGCAATAACTTTTTTTATTATAAACTAGCTGCGCCCTGTGGTTTCACCCGCGTAAGTCTCGATCCCGTGGGAATATCGGGATAAAAAGTATCCTATGTCATGGTCTACCCCTGTGGCAAATTTCATCCAAATCCGTTCAGCCGTTCACGCGTGATGGCGTGACCAAGGGAAATAGGGATTCATTTTTTTTTTTTTTTTTTTTTCTGTTAATATTATAGCAGTACCTATGTGGTTTCGGATCGCACAGGATTTTTTTACATATTGTCCTGGAAACTCCTCTCAAAGTGTTCTATTCTCCTTTACAGATAAGTTCCCTACTAGCGTCCCGCGCGGCAGAGAGCTGCGGTATATCGGGAACAAGTCCTCCCTCGGCGCGCGCTGTTGCCAGCTAGTGCAGATACTTCAGACGCGATAAACAATGTACACAAGTAAAAAAAAAAACTATTTGGCAACAGTCCATGAAATACAAAAATTAACAATATAAGCCTAAAAACTATGTTGGGGTCGGCTTCCAGTCTAACCGGATGCAGCTGAATAGCAGTACAAAAAAATATGGAGTATCCAATCCATTATAAAATACAATAGACGTAGATATATTCAGTAACCTATTCCGCTTAACTTAAAACTTCAAGAGTCATAAAAAACCCTGTAAGAAATCGACACGTGCTTCACCTCTCAACGAGGCATCCTCAGGATAACGATTGACCAGTCGCAAACCAGAACACGTCGTGTTTTTTTTATGATTCTTGGAGAATAGTAAGTGGAATTGTTTACTAAATATATCTATTGTATTTTATGATTTTTAACGCAACGTTCCACTAACAGTCGGGTCTGTAACAGTACTATATTATTATTTTATGTGAAGCTATACAACTTGTTCCTATTGATATCCCATAACTCTAGGGTACTAAGAGGGATGCGCTAGGGTAGCCCGCGAAATTCAAATTTTCTTACGTTTTTTGCAATTTGCAGGTCAGTATCAGGTTGTATGTAGTGTAGTATCGGGCCTCTGACTTGGCTTCACATGCTTTCGAGAAATATCTCTCTGGCATGCCGGTTTCCTCACGATGCTTTCCTTCACCGTTTTTGAAGCAAGTGACAATTATACATTACGCACATGAATCCGAAAAGTCAGAACTCGAGACCTATGACTTGGCAGTCTGACGGTCACACCACTAGGGTATCACTGCTCAAACGTTATTGGTTAATTACTGGTTACCAAATGGTGAGATGAGGCGTGTGAGTGAGACAACATGCGCGAAAGTTATATTATTATGCTCCTATATTCAGACTCAGAGCTGCCAAGTTATAATGGCCGTATTGCGGCTTCATTCATATAATATTGGTATTCATTATTATGGAAAAAACTGAACTTAATTTATGTTAATGACTATTGTTATCTGTTTCTCACATATGAATTAAGAAAGAGAGGGAAGTAAAATTTATCAAATTAGGTTAAAAATAGAAAAAGATAATATAAATCGTACTGAATCGGAAAGGGGCGTTTACGCCTTAAAACTGTCGAGTAAAATGGCGAGTTTAAACGCTTTCGGAGCAAAAGCTCTAACAGTCACCATCTCTTTCTAGCACCTGTATGTAAGTAAAGGATAGCAATACACTAAATTAGTTTTAATTGATAAATAAGACATTTTTGTAAGAGTTCCAACGAAACTTCTCGAGTCAGAGGGCCTAGACAAGTGACAATCGCTTCGAAAGCGTTTCGTATTTCTACAACGACTTTCAACAGGATTGACATAAGCTTTTCGATAGTTTATGTCAGTCCTATACATTTTTATCTACACCCATGCTATAAATCCTCTATAAAAGTTTCTGAAACAGTTAGCTTATAGCCAACATTAAAACATCCAGTGTCATAGTAACCATAATATCATCCAAACGGGTGTTATAATGTTGTACTGAATTTCATAATGCAACTCATTTAAAAAAAAGAACAATATCATTCACGAGCGTTTCACTAACAAAGCACCGTAATTTAAAAACAAAACACATTCGAATTCGAAAAACTCGAATTCACGTCGTACCGCGCCATTTTTGTTCGATATTGGTATTGCAAAGAAACTTTTATAGAAGATTCATATCATGGGTGTACATAAAATCTTGTATGCAACTGTAAATAATTAGGTATTAAAACACTCATGTGATACTATTATCCACATTCTTGTTTTAATACCCTTTATTATATAACAGTTGCATAAATAACTATTGCCTTTTGCATCATCGTTATCACTGATAGAATGTCACTTTGTCTAGGGCCTCAGAATCTTTTATTTTTTGTTTTCGTCGATATTCAATGCGAGCTTCGTTCGGACTCCAAATATTTGTAGAATCTAATTGTTAATATTTTTAAGACATTAAGTAAACGGTTTTCAATTAAATAAATATTATTTTTAATATTTTTTTGTTTTATTTAATTAATTTAGGGTCAATTAATTAATAACAGGGTAAATTTATTTAAGGTCACTCTCGTTAAACATCATCTTATATATAGCTTTTGCTCCTGTTTCATTATTATTTTGTGTATACAGGGTGTATATAAAACAGCTTTAAACCACGGAATTTGGTTTAAAACGGTTTATTTACAATAATTATAACATTTATCTTACCAAATAATAATTCTTATTATCAATAGGGGAAATTGTAACTACAATAAAAAACACATAAATTCGTAACGTTACATTCATTTTTCTTGGAATTAGCAGCAATAAAATAACCTAGACGATTGAATTGTTAGAATATCTACACAGCATCTGTATCAGAACGTTTTGGTACAGGATCATTAAACGGAACAACTTTATTCGTGGGTCCAGTTCAGACCAAATAAAAAACAAGACAGAGCGCTGCGAACAATACAGTGAAGCATGCCAAAACTACACCTCCGCTCTGTGCGTACACGCTCACACGCACACATTTACAATTGAACTACAATCAAACTATACATCACAGGCGCGGTGGCAGCCCAAGATTTTTGGGGGGAGCCACCATTGGTGCCGAGGAATATTTTTTAGTTTAATGGTTACCTAATTGATAAGTAGGTACTCTAAAAACTCACTTGTCTAAGTACTTACAGTTTTTAGTTAGTAAAACACGTAAATCATTCGACAGCTTGAATGATTTTGACGGACCGCGCCTGATACCTCCCGAAATTAAAGTTATTTTTCACTTTTTTAGTGTTTGGTTGTTTTTTTTAACCACATACGGACGTGCACACATGTTTACGAAACTGGCCTCACGTCAATGTTGACAGCGCTCTGTCTTCGTTTTTTATTTCGTCTGAGCGGACAAGTTGACATTATTTTCGATCTTAAAAATATTGCTTCCTTAATTAATTATGTATTTTAATTACAATAGATTTCAATGCGGTTTCAGAAGCCAGTTTACCATTATGTAAATGATATACACAATTAAATATACAGTCTGTTAACTAACAAATGGCGTTCCCGTTATCCTGCAATAGATAAATAAAAAAAAATTAAAATAAAAAAAAATGATAAATGATAAATTTCTAATTTATGTCTGTAATTTTTATGGTGTACATAATAAAGAGTATTCTATCTATTCTATCTATCAATAGTATACATGATAAAATATTACCATTACTTATATTTTTTTTTATAGTAAAATCTTTATTTAATTAATTTAGGGTCAATTAATTAATAACAGGGTAAATTTATTTAAGGTCACTCTCGTTAAACATCATCTTATATATAGCTTTTGCTCCTGTTTCATTATTATTTTGTGTATACAGGGTGTATATAAAACAGCTTTAAACCACGGAATTTGGTTGAAAACGGTTTATTTACAATAATTATAACATTTATCTTACCAAATAATAATTCTTATTATCAATAGGGGAAATTGTAACTACAATAAAAAACACATAAATTCGTAACGTTACATTCATTTTTCTTGGAATTAGCAGCAATAAAATAACCTAGACGATTGAATTGTTAGAATATCTACACAGCATCTGTATCAGAACGTTTTGGTACAGGATCATTAAACGGAACAACTTTATTCGTGGGTCCAGTTCAGACCAAATAAAAAACAAGACAGAGCGCTGCGAACAATACAGTGAAGCATGCCAAAACTACACCTCCGCTCTGTGCGTACACGCTCACACGCACACATTTACAATTGAACTACAATCAAACTATACATCACAGGCGCGGTGGCAGCCCAAGATTTTTGGGGGGAGCCACCATTGGTGCCGAGGAATATTTTTTAGTTTAATGGTTACCTAATTGATAAGTAGGTACTCTAAAAACTCACTTGTCTAAGTACTTACAGTTTTTAGTTAGTAAAACACGTAAATCATTCGACAGCTTGAATGATTTTGACGGACCGCGCCTGATACCTCCCGAAATTAAAGTTATTTTTCACTTTTTTAGTGTTTGGTTGTTTTTTTTAACCACATACGGACGTGCACACATGTTTACGAAACTGGCCTCACGTCAATGTTGACAGCGCTCTGTCTTCGTTTTTTATTTCGTCTGAGCGGACAAGTTGACATTATTTTCGATCTTAAAAATATTGCTTCCTTAATTAATTATGTATTTTAATTACAATAGATTTCAATGCGGTTTCAGAAGCCAGTTTACCATTATGTAAATGATATACACAATTAAATATACAGTCTGTTAACTAACAAATGGCGTTCCCGTTATCCTGCAATAGATAAATAAAAATAAATTAAAATAAAAAAAAATGATAAATGATAAATTTCTAATTTATGTCTGTAATTTTTATGGTGTACATAATAAAGAGTATTCTATCTATTCTATCTATCAATAGTATACATGATAAAATATTACCATTACTTATATTTTTTTTTATAGTAAAATCTTATCAAAAAATATTAAATTGATACGAAAAAGAAACACTCTGTACACGAACACTTGTCTTTCTACGTTGAAATACAAGTGCGTGTACAGAGTGTTTCTTTTACGTATCATTTTAATAGCTTTGTGGATATTCCGCAACACTTTTTTTTTTAATGGTAATATTTTTTTTAGCATGTATACACGCTATACTATTGCGGGTTAACGGGAACGCTCTTTTTTAGTTAACATACTGTATACTAATTAATTAAACGTATTTTACGTTTAAACAACACTATAATTAAAAAAAAAAAAACATTAATATTTTGCGATCGACAAATAGTAGGTATTCATACTTCTAAAGTACGTATGTTACAGTTCAAAGCAGACTTGGCGCAGTACACAGGATTTTCTAAAGACATTGAATAATAAACTTTTTAGCGAGTCTCATAAAGTGCAAAACAGACAGCGCGAGAGAGGACACCCGAGGAGGAGCCTCTGTTCGTACAACATTGCACTCTATGTCTCTGACAATAAAGTTTATTTTCTAATGGAATACGTAAACGCTTAGCCTTGCGCGAATCCATCCAACTGGATTTTTTTAGCTCTTGCTCGAAAGTGAGTGTTATCAAACAAAATTACAATTAAAAAAAAACAACATTATTATCATCATGTCACTATTCCCCGAAAGGTAAGGCAGATGCCCAACATTTCTAATTTATGTATGGTGAGGCCATAGATAAACTCACACTTTTTTCTGACGGGGGTAGGCAGAAACTACAGAAGGCTACCTGCTACGACCCTTACATACTCCTTTTGCTTCCTTTACGTTCATAGGTACTTCAGAGGGCCAATTCTCGTACAGTCACGGACTTTATGGTATACGGTATCGATGAGCCACCTTCAAACTTTTCAATTTTGCAGTTTCATACATTCACGAGATTACACGATTAAACACGAACTCAAATCGCAAGCTCGTAAACAAGATGACAAATAAATTACTTTTAATCGGAAATATCCATAGAGGTTGACTAATAAGTTCTCAATGATAAAAATAAAATACAATGTTGCATTACGTTTATCCAATCTATTTGATACCGACCTCCTTTGAATCATAGCTCATTAACTCGATAATTATGAAAACATAACTGAAGACAGTGACAGTTGAAATATCAAGATGACAAATAAATTACTTTTAATCGGAAATAGTCTTATCCATAGAGGTTGACTAATAAGTTCTTAATGATAAAAATAAATACAATGTTGCATTAAGTTTATTCAATCTATTTGATACTGACCTCCTTTGAATCATAGCTCATTAAGTCAATAATTCTGAAAACTTAACTGAAGACAGTGACAGTTGAAATATCGATGTCAGAGAATTTCTCCGTACGCTAACGTTACTATCGCAACAGTAACCTAGCAACAATTGTTTATCGTTGCTAGGTTACTGTTGCTAGACCTGCAATTGGTTGACTTTGAGTAGTCACTGCTGTCAGGTTAGCCAACCGGTAAAGATATGAAATATAATTTTCTTCTTCTAATACGAAGACATATGACTTTGCGTGTCGGGAACCGAATAAACCCGATTTGCATTACACGGCTAAAATACGAACAGGGCCAGGTGGCTCATCAATTAAAGTCCGTGACTGTACATAAAAAATGTTCACATTTTAAGTCGCAATCTGTCAAACTTGACAGACCAAATAAAAAACCAAGACAGAGCGCTGCAAACAAATACAGCATGCGAAAACTACACCTCCGCTCTGTGCATACACGCTCACACATACACATTCACAACCATTTACAATTGAGCTGCACGATTACTGACAAATGCGTGGACTGACTGAACAGGTCCACTCAATCTGTGTGGTTCTTTCCTCAAAAGTCCATTTCAGACACCAATCTACATGGTCTTCACATAATCTGACCAAGATTATGTCTTGACTTTAAAAGAGACTGCGACCTCTGAGTTTGTTTCGGCCTTTCTTCTCAGAGTAGTCAGATAGGAAACGCCGACCTCATCTAGTTTTAAAAATGTGATTGACGTGTAAAAGTGTTTGTACAAACCTACTTACAGAAATAAAATCATTTATCACTACACTACACCTCACTAAGTGCACACATGTTTACGAAACCGGCCTCACGTCACTGTTGACAGTGCTGCTGTCTTGGTTTTTTCTTTGGTCTGAGCTCCCAGCAATACCACTCACATCTGCCTTGATAAGGGCGTACCCTACCTCAAATTGCTTAGCATGATCCTCCGTCAAGCCGAAAATACTGCAGCATTCATTTTGAAATTTATATTAATATGTTAAAGTTGAGGATTGATGCTAGGTGCCATGTTTGGCGAAAACACGATCACATAAAAATTCTCTATAGAAAAAAATTCCAAAGTTACCTCTAAACAGAATTATAAACAAAAAAATACTTCAAATTAGATCATGAAACTTTGCATCATAACTGAACTATCTATAAAGCAGGTGTTACGATTTTTTTAAAAATTACCATTATTTTCACCGTAAAAAGCAATTACCTAAACTTTTCAAGGCTTGAGAGCCGGTAGCGCCCCACTCCGTCTCGCTCTCACTCTGGTCGCGAGTATTATGGTGCGAGCAAGGTAAAATCTGAGGTAGGGCACAACTTACGGCCTTAACTATTAACATATTAATCTTCTAATTTACTCCCTACTTCTGTCACAGCAGGTTCCACTTTTACCTCCTTCCTTTTCTTAACCGTCGGTTTATCTAAGTTACTAAGGGCTTCTGCCAGCATCCCTTGAAAATTCCTTACCTTAGACTTATAATACTTATTTTTCATCGGTTCCAAAACCTTTTCTATCGGTGTTGTACCCAACAAATGTGCTAGCGGATTAGTATTTACCAATTTTGTACCATCAGGTAATTTTATATCAATAGTTCTATTACTTTCAGTTGTAATTCTTTCATTATGTTTATTCAAGACTTCGTTCACTTTAACAATTTTATAGTACGGTGCTTGCGGTAACAAATGAGCTATCCTCAAGTCTTTGTACTCCGCTGGTAGTTTCGGTATCACAATTTTATGAGGAACATGGGATACTTTTGGCATTTCCTCTGTTCCTTCTAACATAACTTCTTCAGCAACTTCTGGGATTGAGTCGTTTCGGTCCATGAAATTGTAATTATCATCATCATATTGATTAAAATCATTATCTTGATCATTTTCCTGAATTACAGGTATTGGTTGTACCAATTTAATGCTAGCACAAGCTTTTTCATACTGGCCTGAAATGAATTTAACGGGCATTGATAATTTTGTACTTATAGGCATAGGTTTTGCTTCGAATTTCGTCATTTTTATTACTGGTTCTCTCTGTACGCTTTCTACAACTTTTAAAGTCACTGCATTCATGACTTCTACTTCAACTTTACTCTCCGCTTCAGGAGTAAAGTTCTCAATGAACTTCTGGACAGAGAGACGGTTGTCAACTTCCTTGATCTTAGCGGATGATTGAATTTTCACACTTTCAACTTTTTTGATTGTCTTCCTGAATTTCTCTGACATTGGCCGATCATCAGCGATTTTTTCGCCTTTTTTACGTTTTTCCAACATATATTTTAGTGTGTCTGTCAATTTAGACGATGAATGCTGTAACGCTATGTGTTGATGCAATTTTTCCTTGCTTCGGAAAACTTTAGAACATTTGATGCATTTTTTGTAATCTTTCTTCGAATGTAAAGTTATATGATGATTGTAGTTTTGATACGTATAACAATATTTATTGCAAACATTGCATGTGAATCTCTTTCTATTATTTACTAATTGTTTTTTTTTCCATTTCCCTCCAGCTCCCGGTAATTTTTGGACTAACTTCTGCTGTTTCAGCACCCTTTTTTTAACAACTAGAAGACTTTCATCATCGGAAGACTCAATGGTAATGGTCTCTTCTGGTTCCTTTTTCCGGACTTTCGGACCTCTCTTACGCTTTAATGTGGGCTTTGGGGCCATCTCCACCTCAGTCTGGTTCCCCTCGGTCTCCGTAACGCTCATTTCAGAGTTGATATTCAATAAGCTATTATTAGTATCCTCGCTCCTACCAAGAACTGTATCTTCCTTCTCCTTATCATCATACAAGCTTTTTGGGACGAATGGAGTCTCAGATTTCTTATCAGTGAAAAATACATTGTAATTCTCATCGAATTCTACAAAACCAACACTTTTGTGTTCTAACTTAATATGGAGAGTGAATCTCTTGCGTAAGCGGAACTTTTTGGAACAAATCCTACATGTATACGGCTCTATATCCTTGTGTTTTGTGAAGAAATGTCCAAACAACTTCTGTGGGTGTTTGTATGGGGTTTTGCAATAAACGCACATGTATTTATACAAGTGTAGCTCAGCCTTATGTGACCTGTCCATATGTTTCTTCAATGCGACGCTACCAACACATTGTTTCCAACAAAAAGTGCACGCCTTAAGTTCTACGGACAGTGGGTGCTCTTTCGACTGATGTTCAGACAGTTCGTACATCGTATCATAGTAAGTGTCGCAGGTGTAACATTTTATCACTTTACAAACTTTTTTATGTTCCCTATATGAGAATTTATTGAAGATGAGCTTACAATCAGGGCACTGCTTACTCAAATTGTAGTTCTTCCCGCAGTACTTTAGTAAGTGCTGATTCAATGAGTATCTTTTCTTATAGACATTCGAGCATGACTCGCAAACAAAGGTCTTACATTTTTTACTAGATTTTGAATGCTCAATGAAATGCTTTATGTTTGACGTAGAATAACTACAGTAAACGCAAATGTAGACGGTATCAGTGCGTAGTGAGAGTAAAACAGTCTCTGATTTAACATTCAAAACGGCTGATAGGTATGGAAGTAGCGGCTGCATCATAACCCCGTCATCGTTGTCATTATGATTTTCTAAATCATGTTTTTTCAAGTCACGGAGGTTGCCGTACCTCTCAGGGCACTGCGAACAACAATATGCGGACTTATAGCTACGCTTGTGCTTTTTTTCGTGTTTTCTATGCTCATCATCGTCAGAAAACGCACGTAAACAGTGCAGACAATAAAATAGGCTTGTCAAGTGGGCGTCTCGAAAATGTTCGGCGTAATCAATCAAATCCGTGTATTTATGGGTACAAAACAAACACAGCTTCGAACCGGCGCTTGTTATTTTATGTATTTGGTGAAAATGTACTGTTAAATCGTCAGGATCCAAGAATTCTGCTTGACAAATCGTACATGTTGTTTCAACATCCGCGCTATACGTATTTATGAATTCTTCGTCCAACGCTTCCACTACCTCCTCGTGTTGCTCTTCCGAAGACATTATTTTGGCTTTGAAGTCACCATAACATGTATTTTCAGTTTTATTTTAGTAATTTATTCCCAGTTTCCAGTTCAACCATCAAAAGAAAATCTGACAACTAGTTAATTAAATTTTGACAAGCAAAGCACGCAAACAAAACGAAACTCTATGTCTTAGAGGTGGGAAAGACGCAGAAAATAATGTCATTAGTCGATTTCTTTCGCCACAGTTTTAACGGACCCTGGTGATACGCTTTATGCTTTAACAACTATTAGGCTGGAGGCCGGACTCACATTGAAAGAGCTTCGTCATCAAACGACGCGAAACCTGCGAGACACGCAGCAGGGTGCAATCACTTAGAGATGTCAGCACAATTGGCGGGGTCCGCTAGGACCGATGCCTGCCAGGGTTGCGGGTTAGTCCGAAAGGGATACCGGGACCTTGGCAACAGGCAACTGAAGGAACACGGGTGGGTTTTAGTCAGTAAAAGTCTGACACGCCCTTCCGCTCCACCCAGAGCGGGAGAAGCATTGGATGATTTCCCACCCTCAAAAAAAAAAAAAAAAGTTTGCAATCACTTGTACTTGTGATGACGACTTGACGACTCACATCGACCCTCGACCTCATGTCATCACGTTATAATTGTGTTTTTTCAATTATGTAAAATTTTAAACTTTTAATTTCGGAGACAAAGTTGAACCAGACGTAGGTGTATATACCTACAGCATCCATGGTGATCAGAGAATTTCAAGATTCTTACTACTTGCAACAAACTTTCACCTATGCTATTGTGGCGAACCTATTTTCTTTCTATTTTCTTTCTGTATTTTTTTGCTTCTCGCGACTCATGCTGTCATAACTATTACTTTCTTCTTAAACTTATGAAATTGCGTCCAGCCAATTCGGAGATTAGCCAGAACAAATAGACTGACACACAGAAAGACATTGTTTTTTTGTTATTATGTAGGTACCGTATATCTTCGTAAGCTGTTATTTTCACATTACAAACAGACACTTCAATTATATTTTTAGGTACCCATGTGTACCTATTTACCTATCTTTGTTATCTACAAAAGGGTCATATCTAGATAAAAATGAGTCAATTTATCTGCTGTTTAGATACCTCGGTGAAGTTAGCCGCACGATTTCATTATTATGAAATTTTGTTAGTGCTAATCGTTAGAGAATTGTTAGAGAGAGTTAGAGAGAAAAGAAAAATCGTTAGAGAGTAATTAGTTTTTATGTAAAAACAATTTTAAATTTTCGTGTGAAGTTGGCCCCCCTTCCCGCAAAAATGGACTTAGACGTAATTTTATTTTTTTAATCGTTTGCGAATCGTTAGAGAGAGATTGAGATTTACACAAAATCGTTAGAGAGTTAATATTTTATTTGATATTAAATAATTTCTAAGATCGTGACGTTAGCCCACCTCTGTGAATTTTGCCTCCGATATAATTATTCTCAACTTTTATTAATGCTAATTGTTAGAGAATCGTTAGAGAGAGTTAGAGAGAAAATAAAAATCGTTACAGAGTAATTAGTTTTATTTATCAACGATTTTAATTACTTTTGTGACATTGGCCTCCATTCCCGCAAAAATGGACGTACACATAATTTTTTTTTTATATGTTTAGAATCGTTAGAGAGAGATAGAGAGTTAAAAAAAATCATTAGAGAGTTAATTGATATTAAATTATTTCTGAGAACGCGTTATACCCTAGGACCTGAGAAGGTTAAAATTTAGAAACGTGCTGCCTCGATAGGGGATAGGGGAGGGAGGAGAGGGGGAAGGGTTAGTAGATCCCCCCACTCCCCCCTGCCGGAGATACAATTTTTTTTTAAATATGACAAATCTCTTATATGCTGGGGCCACACCAACGGATTATCGCGATAGACGTTAACCGTTGCTGTACTACACCACGACTTACCTCGAGAATTTGTCAACGACATTTACATTGGCGTTTGACGTTGGGTGATTGATAACTCTGGTGGTTTTAGGCAGATCAAAGAGATTTACCGCGAGAATTATTGCATTGAATGAAGCGGCCACACTTACCTTTCTCATTGTGCACCGTGAGCGCGAGTAATACCGTGAGTAGTAGGTACTACTGATAGATGACATGATGCAGACGGACGTTAATACATAGTTATGAGTGGTAAAGTTCTGTATTTGATCCACGATCATTTAGCAGTGATACCTGATAAGAATACGAAATATTGTTGGTAGTTTCAATTTGATTCGGTACTTATAGTGCATCATTTATGCTCAAAACACACAAAAGGTGGGTGCATGTCGGGAGCTGGTCGGGTCGTTTTTAACCCACCGACGAAAAAAGAGGGGTGTTATAAGTTTAACGTGTGTATCTGTGTGTCTGTATGTTACATCGTAGCTGCCAAACGGCGGAACCGATTCTGATATTTTTTATTTTGTTTGAAATGTGACTTGATAGAGTGTTCTTAGCTATGATTCAAGAAAATCGGTTCTGCCGTTTGAAGATTATCATCTCTTTTCAAGTTGATGAATGGATGTGAGCATCTTCCACAGGTCACATCGATTCGAAAGGACATGTCCAGAAATGGTTTTTTGTTATTCAATAATTCTAACCAGGATAAGTTAAATATATTTGGATAGACATCCCAAAAAGTAGTAGCTCTAACTGTATCATGCATTTGGATTTTGGATTGAACAATTGGATTCCCAATTTTGAGAAAAATCGTTTTTTAATTAATTTATTTGATTATTTATGTAAACACAGTAAAATACAAAATAGATACGACATAGTTAAAATATGAGTACAAAGGTACTGCTTATTTCTTAAGAAATAATTAATTTAGTGTTAACTTACTCCTAAAACGAACAAACTTTTCTAATTATCTAGGCTCACACCCCAGAAAATAACAAACTTTTCAATATTGACACATGGTACTGTCATTACAGTCAATCAATATTTTGTTGTAAAGAATATGACAATGCAAACAAAAATTCTAATCAATTTATTTACTTTAAGTACGCACGGCTACACATCAAGCTATACATTTCCAGTTTATGCTGATCCCGCATTGGATTTTCGTAGGTACGATACGAGGTCAGCTTATACTGGAAATGTATAGCTTGATGTGTAGCCGTGTGTACCATATTCTGAAATCTCAGACCAAATAAAATGGTCTGAGTCTGAAATAAGATGAAATGGGATATTTTCAGTCAAAAGTGTGTAGCATAATTCTTTTAGACCTCTTTAGATTTTAGCTACTAGGAATCTATACGTGCAAGAAGTGCATGTTTCAGCATAGTCCATAGGCTCAGCAGTAGTAAAATGATAATATATTATACATTTTTTTAATTACGATGGAGAATTCCTATTTTATGACTTAGAATCGAGATCGGAAGTGGATGAAAAGCCTTTCGACGATTATGATATTTAAAAACTGAATAATATGCTTTGAATGCAAGTGTTACACATTTTTTATGAAATAAAACTTTTTTTTTTAGTTTTAAGTAATGATTTATTGATTTTCTTCATTGTCAATGTCCAAGGATTCTTTAATATATTGTAACCGTCTTATTGTAAATACCTACATTCTGTGCAAATAAATATTCTATTCTATTCTCTTATTAAAGACTGTCGAGAAACTGAGCAGGTGGAGATATATAATTTTGATGCCGGCCCATCCAAGATACCAGACAATAATGTAATACACTCTATAACTATAGTGGTGTGAGTCCTCTGATCAAAGCTGTCTCATGTGATGACGAAATGCCTGGTATCTTCACTAACTTCTAGGTAGAGATGGGTTGTAACAGGTGAAACACGATATCTGTGATCACTGTGACTGTGACAAAAAAATAACAGATCCAAATATCTGTTATTAAATCACAGCCTGTGATTTTTATACGGATGATAAATACGTATCTCAATCGAATATCATCTTTATTTCTTTTGAGTTAAAGTCGAAAATCGTATCTATCTGTTATAAAATAACTGCCTGTTATTTTTGTACGGATGATAAATACGTATTAACTCAATTGAATATCTTCTTTATTTCTTTTCGTTAAAGTCGAAAATCGTATCCGAAGCTTTAACAGTAACAGCCGCGGTAACAGTCTTGAGGATCTGTGATTTTAAGTAACAGATATTTTTTATCGTTAGGAGCAACTGCTATCTGCTATTTTTTAATATCTTTGGTTTCTATCTGTGACGAAAAATACGCCTTACTCCTACTTCTAGGTACAGTAAGTACCGTTCGGCTGGATATGTTGCCCATAATAAGAGCGAGCCTGTTTAATCTAAAACGCGTTCTCAGAAATAATTTAATATCAATTAATATAATTAACTCGAATGATTTTTTTTAACTCTCTATCTCTCTCTAACGATTCACAAATTATAAAAATAAAAAAATTACATTTACGGCCATTTTTGCGAGAATGGGGGCCAATTTCACAAAAGTAATTGAAATCGTTGATAAATAAAACTAATTACTCTCTAACGATTTTTCTTTTCTCTCTAACGAATCTCTAACGATTCGCATTAACAAAGTTGAGAATAATTATATCGGGGGCAAAATTCACAGAGGTGGGCTAACGTCACGCTCTTAGAAATTATTTAATATCAAATAAAATATTAACTCTCTAACGATTTTGTGTAACTCTCAATCTCTCTCTAACGATTCGCAAACGATTAAAAAAATAAAATTACATCTAAGTCCATTTTTGCGGGAAGGGGGGCCAACTACACACGAAAAATTAAAATTGTTTTTACATAAAAACTAATTACTCTCTAACGATTTTTCTTTTCTCTCTATCGTGCGGCTAAATTCACGGAGGTTGTTTAGGTACATATTATCTAAATAACAATTAAAAAGATGTTTTCAAAGTTTACTTATTCATAACTTCTCTTTGTGGCATAAATATAAGATCAACGAGTAATTTACAATACTTAAATGCGAAAACCAGTTCTTTAACAGCAACGCTGGCGCTTGGTAACAAATATAATTGTAACGGTACTCGACTCACCAATGCCGAACGAAACGAAAACAAACAATGGCGGAAAATGACATTCTCATTTCGTAAAATCTGTTGTTACCATGTCCTGCAAATACAAGCAAATAAGAAAAACAACATTGTTAGTACATGTGTTAATTAAGTAAATGAATCATCGGTAAATAAACCATTTTCTGTTAACAAGGTCATCCATTATAAATACCATGGCTAATTTATGACGTAAATAACTTTGTGATTATTTTCCTAATGTTTACTTTACTTCGTTACACGACACGTAGCTAAAAATGACGCAGTGATTATTATCTGTGCCAAAGCATTGTGGGGAGATTTTGTTTTGAAGCTGGTTATTTTTAGGGAGTTTCTGTTCTGTCTCTGTTTTAAAAATATTTTGTTTTTGTTCTGTTTCTGTTTTAACATATTTTGTTTTATGTTCTCTTTCGTTTTTTCTCTCATGGGCCGGGACATATGTATGTTAGTTAGCCCGTTCATCTTTCACGTATAGTGTGACATGGATTATAATAACCGTAGTATGAGAACTTACTTGAAACTTAAGGGATTATTCAATTTTTGTCATAAAAAAAAGGCGTGAGGACTCGCCCTAGTAAAACGAACCCAAGAGTTGATGTGTCGTGACGATAAAAATGTTGTATAAGTTTATTTTGAACTAGTTGCGCCCCACTGTTTCATCCACATACGTGTCTATCCTGTGGGAATATCGGGATAAAATATCCTTTGTGAATAATTATTCAATCCAATTCATAGCCTACCCATGTGCCAAATTTCATACAAATCGCTTCAGCCATTTTAGCGTGATAAGCAAATAAATAAACAAACGAACTCACTTCCACATTTACAATATTAGTCTTGAAGTGTTTATTTGTTCAAAGTTTCGTGTTAATACTGATATCAATAGATTAAGATTATTTAGTTTCGACTTAGAAGCTTCTTGCCCGTATTTTTCCATAGAAATCTACGTTTTGGAATAGGCATCCAACTTCAACTTTCTGACTAACTGACCGACTTCTTAAAAATTTAAAGTGTGTTTAATGGTTAATTGAAATATTTTTTTAAGTTTAGTCATTAAATGTTCTAAATAAGATTTTTTTTACAAACAAAGTCACACTTTTATTTCTTTTCAGTACTATAAATATTTTAGCCGTACTATTGTTACATCTATACCTCTTCACCCGGAATTAAGGCAAATCTCAATACCCTGACCACCCCGTAACCCCCTGCATCGGATCACGTTCGAAACGTCAAAAAATTCTAGTCTGTCATGTCACCACAGGCTGTCAGTTTTTGCCCGTACTAAATAAAAAATTATTAGGCTGCAACACGCTGCCATGCACAAAATCAAGACTTTCAGGTAAAAAATAACATATTTTTCACATTACCCTTAATTTTTTTACTTAAAAACATATTTTTATGATATTTGCCTCATCATTATAACCTAAAAATTTTCCGTGTTTTTTTTAAAGTGTTTTTTTTATTTGGTGAGCAAAGAAGTTTGTGTAACGGTATTTGATAATAATACTTATTAATTTGACTGTCGTTTTAGATATCTTTTCTATAGGTTGTTCCATGTTTGTGCATATTTATAAGTAAGTAGGTGTAGGTATGTACTCTCAATCATTACTTTGTTATGCACATAATCTAATGTATATTGTCTGTGGTTGTTTTTTTATCCGCTTAAAACCAGCATTTATACATTTTTTTCTCCATTTTTCTAGAACTATCTCTGGCTATTTGTTTCCTTTGCTTATATCGTTTTTTTATTTAAAATTATGGGCATTATCATTCAAGAATTCTGTCTTAGAATCCAATGAAAGTGATATTCAGATGGTTTTGCTGTTGAAGATTAACATATTTATAGAGACCATGTTGTAAATAATTTATGATATCCATGGTACTTATTAGATTTACAATGTTGTATGTTATTTTGAATCTAAATAAAAGAGTATGGCTTCAGGCAGAATGAAATATTGCCTTAGCCTATCTTTAAACTGTAAAATGTGTTTTATATAGTCTATGTTTAGCCTTCCAAATTCATTATTTGGACTGCTATAGCTTATTGGATATTGTTTTTATTACAAGGAGATTAATCTTATCTACCTACTATCATAATATTTTTATTGATTTTCATGTCACTGCCCCACATGTTTATTTTTTGTGTTTGATGAATGAACTATGTCATAAATTTGAAACATTTCACCATTATCGTTCAACATAATCATATCATAATCAGCCTATAATTTTCCCACTGCTGGGACACAGGCCTTCTCTCTGTGAGAGGGAGCGGGCCGTAATCTACCATGCGGGCCCAGTGCGGGTTGGTAGATGTCACATGTTTTCAAATTTTTGGTTCTAGGACATGCCGGTTTCCTCACTATGTTTTCCTTCACCGTTTTGAGAGCAGTGGCGATGAAATAATTTACACAAAGTAAAGCGCCTGTCAGGGTTCAAACGTACAACCTACTACTCGTAAGTCGTGGCCGTTACCACTGGGCCACCACTGCATTATTGTTACCTACAACTTAATGAGCATGTATTTTGTAATTTTATTCATCATTTTATAGTACAGATATCCAGGCTATAAAAGTAAAGTAAAAAAGTAGCCTAAGTATGTTCATCTCCAGGTCCCAGGCTACCTGTCTGTCTAATTTCATAACAATTGGTTCAATGGTTTAGGTGTCAAAAGGTTACATAGACAGAGCTGCTTTTGTTGAGCTCCTTAAGTTCTGAGTTGAGCTCCACCATTACTGACAAATGCTTGCACTGACTGGACAGGCCCACTCAAATCTGTGTAGTTCTTTCCTTAAAAGACCATTTCAGATTCTCCTATGGCCTGACCAAGATTATGTCTGGACTTTAAAAGTGACTGCAACCTCTGAGTTTGTTTCGGCCTTCCTTCTCAGAGTAGTCAGATAGGAAACGCCAACCTCATCCACCTTTTTTTTTACTTTTTTTATATGACATGTAGAAATGATTCCAATGTCCTATTTACAGAATAAACAATTTCATTTAAGTAATTCAATTTTGCATTCATAATATTAAGTACTAGCTTCCGCCCGCGGCTTCGCACGCGTGGTATGTCGATGAAAAGTAGCCTATGTCTTTCCTCAGGATGCCATCTATCTCCTTGCCAATTTTTATCGAAATCCGTTCAGTGGTTTAGGGCTGAAAAGGTAACATACAGACAGACAGAGTTACTTTCGAATTTATAATATTAGTATGGAAGCATGGATGTGTGTAGTGAGTCTGTATTCAATGTAGAAACTATCAAAATAGGTCACTCATGTTTGCTTAAAAACTTAAAAATAGACCTTCCATTAACCAACATGGATAATCATATTAATCATAGACACTTTCTCTAGGTTGTGGAGGTCAGATAGGCAGTCGCTCCATGTAAAATACTGGTATTCAGCTGCATCGGGTTAAACTGGAAGTTGATCCCAATAAAGTTGGGAAATGGCTCGACAGATAATGATTTTCTTTCTCTGCTCTTGATTTTCAATAATAAAAGAATTTGTCAGTAGCAGCCCAGAGTCTGGATATGAGCCCGGTTGATCCATTATAACTTTGCAGTTTTAAACTTCGCGCAGAGTAACAGGCTAAACAGATTTGGATGAAATTTGGCACATGGGTAGACCGTGACCTGGAATAGGACATACAATACTTTTTATCCCGATATTCCCGCGGAGCTAGTTTATAATATTACTTAGTTAGGATTGTTTCAAGTTAGCTACCTCAAAAATAATTCCTTGAATTAGGGTTTCTCAGCAATATTCAAAATTGGAAGGAAAATAACAAAAAATAACGTGGTATAGACCTGGAACCAAAAAATTCGAAGACATGTGACATATACCAGCCCGCACTGGGCCCGCGTAGTGGATTACGGCCCACTCCCTCTCACAACCAGGAGGCCTGTGTCCCAGCAGTGGGAATATTATAGGCTGATTAAAAATACATGCTCGTGGCTAAGTAATAACAGCCGCACGGCTCGATCGAAAGTGAACTGCTTGGAGTAGGTATTATTTTTATGAAAGCAAAAGGGGAATTTTTGACGTTCAATGAAATACATTCCTTTTCGAAATCTCGGTTTGCCATATTTACGGCCGCGTATCTAATGAATTAGTAACCGCCGGAATAAATAAAAAATAAACTAAAGACTGTTTTTTCATTTCGTTGACTAATTTGACAGGTGCAAATGTCAAACTCCAAATTGAAAAAACAAACAACAATCACTTGAAGTCAAATTAGTGTATGAGATTAAAAAACAGACTACGCCAGGTCAGAGTTGGGTCAATTAGTCATGAATGTTATATGAAAACAAACCAGTACCAGTAGGTATTAAAAATAAATAGTGTTAGTAAACAACGCGAGTGAAAGGTCAATGACATCATTAACTGAAATAACTGTTATGAGTCAATTTTTTTACGCTTCTGTGACATTGAATAATCTATCGATGCATTTATGAATCAATCTGTCTAGCCTTGTTTTAACTATGTTGGGGTCGGCTTCCAGTCTAACTGAATGCAGTTGAATACCAGTATTTTACATGGAGCGACCTCCACAACCAGGTCATGGGTAAAGGTAATACGATAAGACTGGTTCCTGTGGTATCTATTGGTGGGACTGGTTTTCAGACTTTCGGGCTTCTGACGACCCGTAACGACTGACAAAGATCCACGAATGACAGCCGGGACTACGTTTTAAACCGTTGGTTCCAATCCCAACCAGTCATACCTAGGAGTATCGTATTACCCAGTTACTGGATTGTGGAGGTCAGATAGGCAGTCGCTCCCTGTTAAATACTGGTATTCAGCTGCATCTGGTTAGACTGGAAGCCGACCCCAACGTAGTTGGGAAAAAGCTAGGCAGATTGATTTGTCAGTTATCTTGTCAGGCCATGGTAGGAGCGAGAGGGCATGGGAAGCAGTCGCCTCCCTCTGCGAAGCAGTAATGCTCGCGAAGGACGAGGCGGAACGCGTGAGGGAGAGGCAAAGTTTGCGTCCTCACGCCCTTAACCGCCGCCGTTGGAGACGCCCTGGGCGTCGGATCGGAATCCTAGGCGGATTCCCGGCCACCATAGGCGCGGGCTTGCGGACGGCGAGCAATGGGTAGCTCGCCGTCCGATTAGGACCAGGCCCGGGTCGATGGCGCGTCGTGTTGCACGCGCGCCTCAAAGAGATGTCAGCACAATTGGCGAGGTCCGCTAGGACCGATGCCTGCCAGGGTTGCGGGTTAGTCCGAAATGGATACCGGGACCTTGGCAACAGGCAACTGAAGGAACACGGGTGGGATTTAGTCAGTAAAAGTCTGACGCCCTTCCGCTCCGCCCAGAGCGGGAGAAGTCATTGGATGATTTCCCACCCTCAAAAAAAAAACAAAAAAACAGGTATCTTGTATAACTTGATCGAAATATGATTCGCGTCCATAACAAATATGCATTTACAGAATTAGAATCATTATTATACATCTCTTTATTCCATTTGAAATAAGATTAAACATTTAAATAAACCTTTTTTAAAGTCCGTTCAACCGATTTTGACTTCTATTGCGTTGGTGGCATGACAAATGACAGCAGCAGTAGACAGTTGGTGTTGTGTAACCTTTTTTTGCTTTAAATCTCATCCTTATGCTTACGGTATAGAAGTCAAAATCCATTGCACGGACTGTAAAAAGGTTTGATTAAATGTCTAATCTTATTTCAAATGGAGTTATAAGTTAGATTTGTTCTCAAATGTCATGATTCACATGAAAAAGTCATTTAATGATACAAATACAGTTTGTTATTTTTTTTTTAAAATCAGCTTCTACATGGGTTAAATTGATTGTTTGCGTATGCGAAATCCCATAGGAGAGACGGCTTGTTGTATTAATAAATGTCAAAGTTCGCCCACGGCGTAGCAATGCGGGCTTCCTCCCACGATCTTGCCATGTGGGTGGCCGCCCACAACTTTGCATTGTAGAGGTTTCAAGATTTATAAAACTCGCTAGTTTACGTAACAGCCCTGGCTTTCGCTCAAAGTACTTTTTAACCGACTTCAAGAAGAAGGAGGTTCTCAATTCGTGTTTTTTTTTTGTATGTTACGCGATTATGAATTGATTTTGATGCTGATTGGGTTATGCTTCAGAAGTGGTCCCATATAAATTTTATTGACTTTGCTTGTGTAGTTTTTGAGTTAGCTTCAATATTACGTATTTTGTTCCCACTTAGTCTTTATAGACTAAATTAAAAACACATTAGGTACACATTATTTATATAGTCACTGTTATTTACATAGCAGTTACTTAGTGGTATTCGAATTTGTGTGGTGTAGGTACCACAACTAAAAAGAGAAAAATAAAAACTTTTTACAAAAAACAAATTCAACCGATTTCCAAAAACACACTAAAACGTGAA